>OZ026614.1:44100673-44555190 GCA_964020975.1 Hermodice carunculata | reverse complement strand
AGTCACCAACTTTGATGAGGTGAGTACATGTAGGTCACTGTAAACAAACTCTTAACTCAAGATACTTGTACTACTAATGTCTCAAAAAATACCTAACAATTTTTTTACTATTTGCACACCTACCTTTTTTAACTCCCATGTACAGCTATGTTATTTTTTCAGTAGGAGTTATAAACTGTCTAAGTTTAATATATGACATGTTTTTTTTGAATTGGTATTTAATTTGTACTCAGAAACTTACAGTGCGATGTAATGTGTACATAGACCAATCTTTTCACTTACTTATAATTTTCAAAATGATTAAAGTGAAGTTTTTGCGTGTGCCTTGTTTTTTATTATGATTGCCATGTCTATTATGCAATTTCAATATTTAGAGTGCCATTAATTCTTAAATTACGAGACCTGATAATTGTGACTTGCAGGCATTTCTTCAGAATTTAACCCTGTGGAGACTTGAGTGAATGGCTATTCTCCGTGTACTCAGTGCAATATTACCCAGAATGCACCAAGGAAAGCTTTTTGATTGCATGTCATTCATACAGAAAAAATAACAGAAGAAATTGAATACTTTCAATAGGTAAAAGTTGAGTGTCAATAAATCACGGTTAGGTCTGTCAGGGTTAAATTAGAGCAGTGTCCAATTTTTTTTTCATGTACTTCAATGTGTGAATGATTCATTTCACAAATTAAGATTGATAGGGAAGGTTTAATGGAGGTACCTACCTTGCTCTAGGTGTGCACAGACATCATAGAGAAGTTGGCGATGTTGAGAGACTGTCCCAATCGACTGGAAAATCCCATCATTTACCATCTTGATGTGGGTGCCATGTACCCCAACATCATTCTTACAAACAGACTGCAGGTAAAGGAAATGACAACTTCTTTTCTCTGGAGCTCTTTTATTCTACATGTATTAAACCTTTTCCTCTTAGACCAGCTGGTGGCCAAAGGTCGTCTGCTTCAGTGTTTATGAACTAATTTCAACAGTAATCATGTAAAACAATTTGACTGAGAACAGTAGATGAAACTTAACAAGATCACAAGCCAAGGAAAGGTGTTGACTCAGTCTTAATTCAAGGCCTTGTGAAAGGGTTAAATGGCATACGCCAACCTACATCTTTATGGGGAAAAATTACAATCCAGTGGTACCTGCTGTAAAGACCACCTGTTGTGACAGTCCCTATATATGTTTAAGATGGCTGTTTTATGCCACTTTAGTCAATTTCTCTGATAAATCTACCTGTATCTTAAGTTCACCTGGAACGAAAGACTACTTTTTGTCTGGAATGTAGGGCAATATCAAATAGTAGGTGCTACCGTATTGCTGAACTTTTTTGGTTGAACCTATGTAAGATTGAATTAAATCATGATGGATGCGTGCAAGTATTGAGTTATTTTTCAGTAACACAGTTAAGAGATGTCTGCTAATTTATTCTGCAGACAAAATTTAGAGAACAATGTAAGCTGACAGATTTACATGCATACCAATGGGGAAAAAAAAGAGAGCGAGATATTGTTTCAACACCAAGAAATGATGTTTCAGATGTTAATTGAGAAGTCCTGCACATGTAATCGCAACTGATTGAGAGCTAAATATGTACACTGTATATCCAAGTACAGTAAAACCTCCCTTACCGAACACCTCTATATACCGAACACCCCCTTATACCGAACACTTTTTCTCGGTCCCAATTTTTTTCCCATATGCTTCCATTATAAGCAAACCTCCCTATACTGAACACCTCTCTATCGTGAACATGAACACCTCAAATGAACACCATTTTCCCAAAAAACCTCCCTATACTGAACACACATTCAGTATATTTTTGTGTATTTGCAGGGAGTAATTACTGATAAGGCTGAAACTAACCAGATTAACTTCAGAGACAGGCTTAATTATTGCTTATACCAGCAGCAATAGAAACAATCCACAGACAAGCTGCTGAACACCTGTTGTCACTTCTATAGATGGCAACAGCAGGGTGGAGGGTGAAAGTGTCAATGTCACTTAGCAACTTGCTCCTATCCTCTCAGCGATAATTGGACCAGTTTTTGGGTGTTTTCTTTAATCATTCTAATAAACAATAACTTACAAATTAAGTCATTTTGTTTGTCTCACCAAAGCCAGGGGATTTAATTTCAAGGAGTACCAGTAGACTGAAATGAGCAACAGCTCTGCTAAAATAGGTGCAAGGTCCTTCGCATGTTATTTCAATATGAACATACACTATATGTCATAATGTTCTTTAATAATTATATATGCATGTACATGTATACATCTGAACTTTGCTCTATCATAGTCAGTACATCTTTCCCAAATCATAAAACAATCAAAAATTACTTCTTTGTTGTTCATTTATTTAATGATGTACATGTAGTTAACATGAGTATCTCCCACCATAATGATCTCAGCTGGTATCTGTATAGTACGGTTGGCAAGACATGAGGCCACAATGTGGAAACCTCCCTAAACCGAACACCTCCCTATTCCGAACACTTTTGTTCGGTCCCATCGGCGTTCGTTATAGGGAGGTTTCACTGTATATATCTTTGCCCAGCCCTCAGCCATCATTGATGAGGCAGCTTGTGCAGCATGTGACTTTAACAAACCTGGAGCAACATGTCAGCGCAAAATGCCATGGACATGGAGAGGAGAAATGAGTAAGAGCAAACACTAGCTATTCTATAGCCTTTCTACAGTGAGTCAGTCTGATATGTTGCTACAGGTCTTGGACCAGTAACCTCTCAAGGTCGGGTCAACTGATCCACAACTTTTGATCGAGTACTGAATACTGTTGCTGTGTCTATTGGATGTTAATATCACAGGAGCAGGGCATCCCAAATTAAGTCCCATCATCATTTTGGATAGGAAAATACTTATCAACTGTGAGTTTTAGAAAGGCACTGCTACTCTAGAAATATTTTAAATCATGTGATAACTTTGTGTATTTTTGGAGACATATTTGGCGCGGAACGGTCAATCATGGAGGTAAGGTACACAAACGCACCTGTAAAAAAAAATCTAATCACATGACCCCCCATTTTCTTGGTTTTAACTTGCTGCTACCGGTATAAACTTGAAGCAGAATGCCAAGGAAGTTGCAGTTTTACGTTTCAAATAGGAGAAATAAGCGAGCGAATGTCGCTATTTTAACATGTAAATACATTAGGCCTAGGTTACTGGTCCAAGACCTACAGTGACTTCATATGAATGTGGGTAAACAAGGACATAGAGTGTCATGTTGGTTTTATTCAATCAACTATTCAAAGTAACCAAAAATGAAAATGAAAATAAATGTCAAGTTGATGTTTTGATTTATGTTCTGCAGCACAGGTTGGATATTGGTAATTGGAAAAGAATACAAGACAAATGGGGATTTGTTTGTGTGGTTGTTAAGAGTTGTAATTATCACTCATGCTTAACTAGACCAAGGACAAGTGGACTGCTGTTGTAAATCCATGTGGCAGAGATCAAGAACAACTGTGTAAATACATAATTCCTCAAAAGTGACTCCAATTGCATATTATATTTTTAGGCCACAGTTTACAAGTCAAAAGGTAAAGATTATTTCGTGAATGGAAATTCTAGATTTTTCAGGACAAGAATTGACTGATGCACCTACATACCCTCATATGGGTTTGCTTTTCTGTATAGTCTTCCCAGGGTTCCTATGTACCTTTAAAACCCTTGAAGGTCCTTGAATTTCATGAATAATTCCCGTGCCTTGGAAATCCTTGAAAATTGATTTTGACATAAATATTTTGTTTCAAAATATGAATTTTTCCTGCTTAAATATTCTACTGATGCTGCAATCATGTCAAAATGCCATCAGAAGTCCTTGAATTTTGGAAATTTACCCTAAAAAATTTCCAAAATGTCCAAACTACTGCATTTAGTATATATGAACATTGTCTTTGCCTGATTATCAGACACTCATGCAGTGAACACAGATTAAAGCAAATCAGTCTGTTGTTTATGGTACATTGCAAGTCTCTTGTTGATATAATATTGCAAACTGAATACCGTCCCTGTTTGCCTGTCACAGTGCCAGCCTCCAAGAGTGAATACCATCGTATTCAGCAGCAACTGGAAAATGAGAAGTTTCCACCACAGTTCCCAGGGGGTGTTGCCAGAGCTTTCCATGAGCTGAACAGAGAAGAGCAAGCCTCCTATGAGAAGAAACGACTGGCAGGTGAGGGAAGCAATTCCCAATTAACTTCACAGGAAAACCAGAGACCTTGTCTTTTGCTGTGACAAATTTGAATGACTTGGCAACTACTCAAGAGAATACTTCTATCCAAAGGATCAAAATTGCTGCCTTACTATATACAAAGAATTAAATAGCGTAAGTGAATGGCTTAAAGTTAATGAGCTCTCTTTAAATGTTAATAAATCAAAATTTATGATTTTTCATCAACCTAATAAATCTTTCAATGTACCTGAAATTTTAATAAATAATATCTTAATTGAGCATGTAGATAACTTCTACTTCTTGGGACTTGCTTTAGATGAGAAACTTGCTTGGAATAATCATATTGCTAAAATAAGTTCCAAAATATCAAGAACTATTGGCATCATTAATAAATTAAAGCATTTTCTTCCCTTAAATACAAAAATTACCTTATACAATTCTTTGATATAACCTCATATAAATTACGGCAAACTTACCTGGGGATTCAAACAGAATAAAATAACAAAGCTTCAGAAGAAGGTAGTGCGTTGTATATCTTGTAGTAATTATAATGCACATAGTGAACCAATCTTAAAATGGTTGAACCTATTGAAGGTAGAAGATTTGTTTACTTTAGCCAAACTTAAATTTTATTACAAATTTGTGCATGACAAGACTGCTTTCATTACCATATATATCTATAAGACATACATAATCACGATACTAGAAGTATAAGAAATGTTGGGTTATTTATTAATTAAGTTGACAACAAATTTGCGCAGGAAACTCTGTATTTTAATATTCCAAAAGTCATAAGCTTGATTGATGACAACATATTAAATAAAATCTATTCTCGTAGCCTAACAGTTTTTTCAAACTATGTGAAAACCTTTTTTTAACAAATACAACCATGAATGCACTGTGTATGATTGTTACATTTGTCAACAAAATAATTAATCTAAAGGTTTTTGTACACCATAGCATTGTAAGATAGTTACAAGAATTTATAAGTCATCCTGATGTATAACATATTTCTTTAAAAAATCATCATGTTCATAACCTCAATTCTTGTTACAAGGGTGGCTCTTGCGACAGCAACATACATAATGTTATAGCAAGAGTGTCCCTTGACCAACTTAGACAGTTTTTTGTTGTATCAATACTTATGTATTATACCATTTGTTGGTCATAAATAAATGAGTTCTGAGTTCTAGGTTCACACATGGGATATTGTGAATGGCAGCAAGTTTATTATGTGAAAATGTAATGTTGATAAGGACCAGGGTAGCACTGCCCTCTCTGTGCGCTGTTAGTGAGAGCACTGGGTGTTGATCCTCTGGACACTGAGCCAACAGGGTGCACGGTTGGCTGAGCGGTAAGACTCTGACCTTTCACCTCTGCGACCCTGGTTTGACTCTCGACCTGGGAAGCATGTGGAAAAAGTTCCTACCACTTTAACTGTGCAAGGTGGTTTTCTCCAAGTTCTTCGGTTTCCTCCACCACAGACAAGGTAGGAAGTCTACGCCAACATCTGTGCCATGGAGAGTGACTTGATAAGTCAATGCTTCACTTCTTTCACAATCCATATAAAACAAATGTGTCTATACTTGAAAAAACAACTTTCCTGGGCTCCCAGGAAGGTTGTTGACCATCGTTAATGTCATTATTGATGAAATAGAAGCACATGGCATTAACGATACTGGCCCATTTCTTGTCATTTTTAATGGAAAAAAGTTGCATGCCAATAGATCAGCATCAGGTCCCTAAGGGTTAACAGTCAGTTGTTTTCTGTTGCATATTTCACTGTTCTGGTTTTACTACAGTGATCTTTGTTGTAATACACTGCTTTAGCTTAAGAGGCCAGGGAGGAAGCCAAGAATTCTTTTTTTATTAGTCACTTACCAGAAGTTATACCCAGGCAAGCACCCTGCTCCTCTGTCCTTCCATCCTTCTGTCATTTTGCTTGAAAATGCTTGTTCATGACATATTTCCAGTACTGTTATACTAAGACACCAAACTTGGTGTGTTACATACCACAGTTATGTCCCCTAGACATTTGACGTCATCATAGCAAATGCTTGTCCATGCCATATTCCTATAACGTAAGAGCTACAAATACAATTGACCAATGATGGGAACACACTATGCGTTGCTGTGTAATATGACTGCTATTGTTACACCCATCATGAGTCTGGAGACAAGTTTTGGGGGCAGAATTGGAAGTTCTTAAAACAAGGACCACGTTCAGATGATGATGTTGCATGCATCGGTACGACATGTTTCATCTTTCTTTCAGACTATTGCCGTAAAGCCTACAAAAAGGTTCATTCTACAAGAGTGGAACAACGCACAGCCATGATCTGTCAGCGAGAGAACTCCTTCTATGTGGACACTGTTAGGGCTTTCAGAGATCGACGATACACATTCAAGGGCCTCACAAAGGTACTTCCAATTTAAGAAAGAATTTGGGTCATATATGAAATTACTATGTGAAATTTGTGCATGCTAATATGTAAAGATTGCAGAGAAAATATAAAATGTCAAAATTTTATGCTTGAGATCTGTCCTAGGTAACATACAACAGGCTATAAACCCTAGTTTTCCAAGGGCTCTAAAAGTTTGACTTTACTGAAAAGCTTGGATGAAGTGTTTGCATGATGACTGTGTAATAAAACCCTGGTCTATCAATACATATTAGGTACATCAAAATGATGTATACTACAGTTACTTGGCAGTAGTGAATGATAAGTTGTTGTTATAATCATAAACAGGACTGAAGACCTGGGATGTATTACTTAAGAATAAAAAAATGCTATAAAATAAATAATGCGTATATGAGGATGACGCAGTGCAGTTGAACATACTTTTATTTTAATGTACAAACTAAACTATGAAAGTGCTTACTTGTTGCAGATGATTGGCCATACAGTAGTCCCTCCTTTGAGAGACCGCCCCAAGTGCCACCCAAAAGATGGTCACATAAAGCAGGTGGTCCATCAAAGGAGGTATATATAACATGAAAACTACTACAGAGAGACCGGATAATTGTGGTCTCTCAAAGGAGTTGTCTTTCAAAGGAGGGATTACTGTACATGACATATCACTAAGTTGATTGACGTGCAAGTCAGATTTCCATAAAAAACTTGAGTTTTGGTGCTTTGTGTACCACAGTATACTTGTAGTTATGTTGTCTTGATGCCAATGTTATGTAGGTGTGGAAAGGAAAGCTGTCGGATGCAGAGAAAGCAAATGATGCTATAGAGATCAAGAGAGCCAATGGTATGGTGGTGCTGTACGACTCCCTGCAGCTGGCCCACAAGTGTATCCTCAACTCCTTTTATGGATATGTTATGAGGAAAGGGTATGTTTTGCATCTGGCCATTTTATCTTTGTTTGGGAGATAATCTTGTATTCTGTGAATCCTGTTGTTAGGTCACATTGTGAGTTCAACTCTTCTGAGGCAAGAACCGTGTAATTTAGACCTACATGTATTTGGAGTTATTCCCTTTATTTTCAGTTTTACTTGGCAAAGTTTCAATCAAGTTTGCTCACAGACTGTGCATGAAGTTTTTATTGTAAGGATTGAAAATGAGTTGTTGGTTTATAGGATACAAAGTGTGGAAATCTTCATGTGTTTCATGCACAATGTGATGATAATGATGACTTCATTACTGAACTCATTCGGTACTTATCTCAACAGAAATTCTGCTCATCTGAATTACTCTAATAATCCCAGGTTCAAAACCACCATTAAGAGACATTTTATTGTAGAATCTGGATGCCTATAGTTCTGGAGATGAGAATGGTCCAGCTCAAACAGTTTTCCTTTCTTTGCATTTTGGGTTCATTGTGCCCACAATGCACCAATAAATCTCTTAACTCAGTCTGTAGCCTAGCATTAGAAGGAGTAAATGTTGACTACGGTTTTGTTTTCTTCTTCAATTTAAGTAGGAAGCTGGAAGGTCAAAGTAGAAGGTGGAAGTAAGAATTGGCAACAGACTTTTTTAAGTCATTTTATTGAAAGTAGAAGGTGCAGGAAGTCTTGCCGACAGACATATGTGCCTCCCACCTCCTTGTTTTGAAACCCCCAGCGATATAGAGAAATGGAAATACTTTTGGCCTAGAGTGATCTTAGCACAGTTTGATGCCGCTGATCTTAGAAGTAAAATGAAAATAGTGTGACTTAACTTAAAAATTATGCCATAAGGAAAATCAAAAGGCTACAAATACCCCAATTGGTCGTATGACATTGAATAAAGTTAGTGAAGGTGAATACATCTGAATGTTTGAAGACATTTTGAAAATTGTTTCTTGCTAATGCCATTTTTCGCCTTACAGGAAGCGTGGGGATGCTTTTCTTAGGTTAGACAGTTTGTATTTTCAGGGCTCGTTGGTACAGCATGGAAATGGCTGGTATCGTGTGCCATACAGGGGCCAACATCATCATGCAGGCAAGAGAACTGGTGGAACAAATTGGGTAAGTGGTTATATCTCCAGCAGTAAACAAACTCGCTCCGGATAATTTATGTTCTATACTTCCTACTGCCCCACACCCTCCCAGTTATACTACATGCCAACATTGTCACCTACCTCAGTTTAGGGCTGGTACTGAACTTTTTGATAAATCTTTTTTCCTTTCTGCAGTTCGATTGTGGAACAAATTACCTGTCGATGTTAAACAGTCTAAATCACTTCAAGTCTGCAAGTCAAAATTATGCCAACCAGTTCCTCAAAGTATGAACTTTCCTGAGTTGTACAACTTTGACGATAGATTTATATCAGTTCAGCACACATGTTTATGTCTGGGTGCTAGCCAACTGAATTCTCATTTACATAAAATTGATGTCCTAGACACACCTAGGTGCCACTGTGGCTCACCTGTTAAAGATAGATGACATTATTTTTTCACATGCCCTCTGTATACTGTACCACGTTCAAAATTGCATCTATCACTTCTCTCGCCCCATTCACTCTGCAAACAGTATTGTTTGTTTCTTATGAATGCTCTCTGCTTGATAATGAACACATTTTTTCAACAATCCATGAATACATTTTAACTACTGGTGGCTTCAAGCCATCAGGCATTGGTTAAACAGGTTCTTATATTAAGGCTTAGTAATTGAGTTCGTCCATTCATGTACATCAATGTAGCAAATGACAGTATAATGATGTAGACGCAAGAGTTTGAGCCCTTCTATCTGTTTATATCTTGTGACTTATTCTCAAGCATGTTTTTGTTTAGTTTTATTTTGTCCTGTCTCTGTCTTTCCTTCGCAAGAGGGATTCATATAGGGCACAGCCCTTTTTACCCAATGGAATCAGGAATCTTTTTATTCAAATCAGAATACATACATTGCATCTAGATACAGAAATAGTCAAATTATACATAAACATATTTGAGATATATCACAATATACATATACTGATTTGGGAGACTTGTGTTAAGGTCATATAATGACCGCTATCACACAAGCCACCCACATTTTAATTTCTCTTAATTTATCTTTATGCAGATAATTTTCACTGAAAGTCTATATCAGCTGATGGAATAGATATTATCATTTAAATTTTTGAAAGAACATGCTATTTGGGTCTCTAGTTTGTGTGTTTAAATCACTCCGCTTTAAAAAAAATATCACCTTACAGAATTACAAATGTAACAATTTGGTAAATGACATTCTTTTTCATATTTTTCAAGATAATAAATTTTTATATAGTTTGAAAACCCTTGGATACTGTGTGTACTAACCTTATCTTTAATCATATCTGGTGTGTCATTTAGATTATGAATCAGTTGATGCCAATTGTTATATTATTCCTGTGTAACTCTATGCATTGTACTTTAAGAAATGAAATATGTTTAAATTAACTTCAGCAATTATGGCTTAACACTGTGCCCTGAAAAGTGAGAAAAAATTATTTATCCAATATTGCTTAAATCTGAGTCATGTGATATGTTTTTGCACCATGCTGGGAGGTGGGTATATAGTCTGCTTTTTCTGTGCATCCTTATGTCTGTTCACCATGCTGTTGTGTTTAGGCTATAGTTTTTTTTTTACCTCAGTTGACAAGTGAGTTGAGGCTATAGTATGATCCATCAGCCATTGTCCGTCCATCTCTCTGTCCACAATTCTCATTTTCGGCTTCTGCCAATACTATCAACCATATTCACTTGAAACTTGGTGGGGATGCACGTCATGCGGGTCTCTACCAAATTTGAAGAAAATGTCACAGTCCAATGATTTTTGGATATTTTAGGCATTTTTTGGCAAAATCTTAAAAAATCTTCTCTAAAACCGCTCAGCAAATTGCTTGAAAATTGTGTAGGTATATGGGGACCCCTAGACAGTTCAACAGGTGGCACTGGGATCTTTTTCAATTTTTTTTGCAAATTTTTGTGTGTGATTGCTAGTTTTCACTTCTCCGGAACCGTCACTGAGATTGTTCTGAAATGTATTGGATTTGTAGCTTGTGGGAGGGGTAAAAAAGTTGTGTACTAATATAAGTAGTGATGCTGCGGATCTGTGATTTTTAACAAATTTTTCACTTCGGGTACTTGTCAGTTAATGCATGCATTCCTGTTGATCACCATGTAAGTCAGTGGGGATAGCAATAGAAATTCACATTTTCAACTTTAGCTTCATGACCGTTAACCAGACACACTTCAGACTTGATGGCAATGTACATTGGGTGGGTCTCTACCAAGTTGGTACAAATGGTAACACTGCAGTCATTTTTTATTTTTTAATGATTTTTTTGTTCAATTTTTTGGCAAAATTGTAAAAAAATCTTCTCGGAAACCACACAGCAAATTGCTTTGAGATTTTTGTGGGGACACTTTTTCAATTTGGGGGCCTGTCAGTTAATGCATGCATTCCTGTTGATTACCATGTTAGGGAGGCGTACTTCCATGATTGCACATCAATTTAGCATTTAATTACATGCATATTAGTGTCAGCTCAATTAAAAGTCTGCAACATTAACAGACGCCCCTTGGAACTAGACACAGATGGCATCTGGTGTGTGTTGCCAGCTACCTTTCCTGAGAACTACACCGTCAAAACGACCAACCCCAAGAAGCCCAAAGTGACCATCTCCTACCCAGGTGCCATGCTCAACATTATGGTGAAGGTAGGTGTCTTCTCCATTTTGTGCATATCATGAAGACATAGCACTTAATCACTTACTACCCAGGGCCAAAAATATCTTTACAGGCCCACTTGTTGCAAGACAAGTTATTTTAATGTTCACTTGTTCCCTTGAATGGCATCCATTTCCTAGTATTGATTTGTCATAGTTATTGATACTAAAGAACTTGACAGAGCATGCATACGGAAACAAAACAACAACGCTGTCTGGATGAAATTTTGAGTTAACATTTAGCTTGTTAATAAGTCAAGTAACTTTGAAAGTCACTTAACCCCATGCAGAGTTCCTTTGTCCCACATGATAGGATCATACATGCAGTACTTTTACACCCTGTTGCCCTGCACAAAGTACTTATTAACCTTTAGAATCAGAGTTTGTTGTGTTAGATACATTCGCTCCAAATGCATTTGGGATTGGCCAAAAGTTGGTATAATCTGTTGCTTTTGTTTTTTGTTTTTCTCTCTTTAATACTGGGTATGCTGGAACATGCATACTTGGAGCCACCGTAATATTTTTGAAACTTTGATGTTTTAACAAGAAGCTATCGAAGTGGTGGGAGATACATATGTATTGAGCTGATAATGTTTTCGGTTTACAGGAATCTTACACCAATGACCAGTATCATGAATTGGAAGATGGGCGAGGTCTTCGTTATTCTGTTCGCAGTGAGAATTCCATCTTCTTTGAGGTGGATGGCCCATATCTAGCCATGATTTTGCCTGCATCAAAGGAAGAAGGAAAGAAACTCAAGAAAAGATATGCTGTTTTCAACTTTGATGGCTCCTTAGCTGAGCTGAAGGTACAGATTCAGACTTGTATGCTTTGATGTGATTGAATTCATATATCACAAAGAATATCATGCTCATAATTTGTATTTAACAAAAAAAAATTAATGAATAAATGTGTGGCTCAAAATCCATGTTTGACTAAGAAGCAAATGAATAAATGTACGTATTTAGTTGTTTACATTGTTCAGTTTCCTGTATTCTTTGCCTCCTTGTGGTTAATATTTTATACATTTATACCACCCAGGGTTTTGAAGTGAAGCGGCGTGGAGAACTTCAGCTGATCAAGATCTTTCAGTCATCAGTGTTTGAGGCATTTCTCAAGGGCAAGACACTGGAAGAGGTGTATAATTCAGTGGCCAGAGTTGCTGACTACTGGTTGGATGTGCTGTTCAGTAAGGTATGCCAGAAAGTGTGATCAACTTCTTCTGTGACAACTTAGGACTCTGGGTCTTGTCAAAATGTGGAGGGTGTTACTGATTTTGGTGTGGAATACAAAGCATCCACATTCTTTGGTAACATGCCTTTTATTGGAGCAAATAAAAACACTGTGTCCATATTTTACTAAATTCTGGGTGTATAGAATAAAGGACCATAAAACTAACAGTTATTATAGAATAAAGGACCATAAAACTAACAGTTATAGTAAGTGGGAAAAGAAGTTAGACAAATGTTTTTGAGATTACATTAAGGACAATGTTGTTTGGTGGAACAGTGCCGATAAAAGAAGAAAAATAAACTGTTAGATAAATTAAAATTTGAGAATCTTGTAATCATTTAGCAAGTAGAGACTGCAAAATGCAGTTTGGTGTTTCAAAAAAATGGTGTGAAATGGGAAAGATTTATTGCGGATATCTTATCCAGTAAACATTCAAACCAGAATTGCAAATTTACATTTCATATTTTGATTGCGCTACATGTGACATCCGAAATATCCAGATAATTATGTATTGATCAGGGAATATGTTAGCTTCAAAAGTGTAAAACTAGTGCAAAGAAAAGCTGTTACAGCAATGATCAATGAAGGAAAAATATTGATTCAAATGGTATTCCATATGTGAGCAGTGACTTGATACTCATGTATATTAGAATGATCTATGCTTTTATTGTAGTGCCAGAACAACTTAAAGAGATGATACTTCAAACAAAATTGATGAAGTCCTTTAGTGTCATATTCGTAAATGTTGTGGTCTTTCCATTATCTGTATACAGGCGGCCAACATGCCAGACTCCGAGCTGTTTGCTCTGATTTCTGAGAACCGGAGCATGTCTAGGAAACTTGAGGATTATGGAGCACAGAAGTCTACATCCATCAGTACAGCCAAGAGGCTGGCAGAGGTAAGACTAGGTTCTGGTAATTTATACCCTGGTAACTTTGGATAAAAGTTTAAAGGGAAAAAAGTCATTGTCAGTGTCTTTCATTTTATGTGGTACTTAATCTCACAAAATCCATGTTGCTGTTTGGATGTGACTGTAAACATGGAACATGGAGTGCATTTCTGTTCTCCTAAATGTTGATGAGCATTCCAGACCCACAATTTAGCTCAACTAGAAGTGCTCTTACAAAAAATGTTGAGCAACAATAAATACATATCAGTGACTCATTTTCAAGTCAAGCTGTTCTTTTTGTCTCTGACATAGGTTATCTGGTGCTCATTATGTGCATGGGCTTGTGTGATGCCAAGTGGAAAGTGAGCACAATTGCAGTTTTTGAGTTCATTTGATGCCCCCTTTAGGGAAACATGTAACAAAGGCCTCACTGACCACATGTATAAAACTATCACCTCCAAATTTGAAGGAAGATTGTTATAAATTTTTGTTTTGTAAACTGCACCATAAATTCTGAATTGTACTATTGTAAGCATATTGATGTTTTACAGTTTCTGGGAGACCACATGGTTAAAGAAGCAGGGTTGGCTTGTAAGTTCATCATTGCCAAGAAGCCTGAAGGAGCACCAGTCACTGAGAGGTCCGTCCCTTGCCCTATATCACAGCACTTATGTCATTGTATCTGCCACAACTACACAATACAATTCCAAGGAAGTGTAAAAGATATTAATGGTACTTTGTAAAGTAGTCACTGCCCTATACAGCAGTCATTGTGTCCGTCTATACTTTATCTGAAGGGGATTATGCAGTGTTGTAGATATACTGCCCATTTCCTCTGGCTTTTGACAAAAGGACCAAGCTGATTTGGTCCATGTTTGAAAATTTACTCTTTAACTCATTCCACATTGTTGTATTGGAGGCCTTGGGCAGTGTTTTTTGCATTGCCGGCAAGTCACGCTAGAGCTGCTCTCGTGTCTGCAACAGCATGACTTGCCAGGCAATACAAAAATATAAAAATTAATGAAAATGACTTTACATTGTAGGTATGTTGGCGTTTGAGTGAAAGCATATGTCATTAGGAATCTTATTTTAACTCTTTCCCCCTTAAACTGGCCAAAACCGGCTGGTGGTCAAATGTCATCTGCTTCAGTGTTTTCAACTAATTTCAACAGTAAAGAAAAACAATTTTGACTGAGAATTGTAGACGACACCTAGCAAGATCACATGCCCCAGGTCAACAACTTGCCTTGGCTTGAGTTGGGCACTTAGTACTCTATACCAAGGAAAGTTGTTGACTCAAGTGTCTATTCAAGGGGGAAAGGGTTAGATATATGTAAACATATATGAAAATCAAGGACTGGTATAAAATGAGTTAACGTAAAACATGTTGGAGAAAAACTGTAGCTGAGACATATCTAGACGTTACCAATCGACGTATTCCCTTATGGTGGATTTGGTACGTGGCACACTGAGGGAAGCTGTTGATTTATATTGACCAGGAAAGGGTAAAATACATGCATGTATGTATGTATGTCAAATTGCTTTTTGAAGATAAAAAATAAATGAAGCCAGTGTGTCAGGTAATATGTAATTTATCTTAAAGCCTAATGTTCAGTGGACCTTGGATGTTCTGCTTGCAGAGCCATTCCCCTGGCTATCTTTCAAGCTGAACCCAGTGTGAGGAAACATTACATGCGAAAGTGGCTCAAAACCGCGGTGGTAGCAGATATTGATATCAGAGAGGTACGTACTTTATATATACAACTGCCACTGGCATTATTAACCTTTTTACCTAATGGTCAGTCTCCAAATACCCTAGTCCCTTTTTTTACAGTACTTCTGTGGCTCCAGTATTGTAAGCAGTGAAACCTGTCTAAGCTCAATGCCCTTGAGACAGGAGAAAAGTGTTCCACTTCAAGAGGCTTGCACAGTATTTAGGAAATTGGAAACAAGAAAGGGCAGTCAGGTTTTAGAGGTGTGTGGCTTGAGAAGTTTTGCTGTCAAAGAAGAGTCTTCACAATACAATGAGTTGTGATTCACTTCTGTTGATAGTCAGGGTCAGTTATGATACCTCCTGCTGCCTGTTGGGTGAGCACATTACCATGATGGTCCTTATGGCTAAGTTGACTTTCAGTTTTAAACTGTTAGCTTTATTTTGAGAATTACATCATAACTTGTAGTTTTCGTGGACAAGAAACTTGAGTTTTCAATCTAAAACACTAAAACTACACACTTATTTAGAATGATGGCATGCACTGGTGCTAAGTTTTGTCAAAATTTCTGATGTATATGTATTCCACGGAATTTGAGCTGTTCTATAAAAAAGTGTTTAAATTTTACAATGTCTTTTTCCATTGGTCCAATCAATTTACAGATTCTAGACTGGGAGTATTACATTGAGCGTCTAGGAAATACCATCAGGAAGATCATTACAATCCCAGCCGCCCTGCAGCAGGTGTCCAACCCAGTGCCCAGAATCCCACATCCTGACTGGTTACACAAGAAGCTGCTGGAGAAGAATGACGTCTTCAAACAGAAACGTATCAATGAGATGTTTGCACCAGTTCCAAAACCACAAAACAACACACAAGTATGTTGCCACCAGCAAAAGCTGTAAAACTTTGATGTGAAGATTCTCGTCATATGAAAATTGTTCTCAACTTTCATTAGTACATTCCAGTCTTTTTCAAGAAACCAAATTGGTAGTTTTGCTGTTGTACCAAGAAAGAAGGTGAAGAATTAATTAAGCGAGAACAAGGAAATGTGCTGTGTTTAGATCATGAACAAATTTAGTTTGCACAAGCCGACTTGTGATATATTGAGACATTTTTGTTGATGCCTTTTTTTTGGTTTTTGTCGGTCATTTCTACTAAAAGTGCCCCCCCCCCAAAAAAACAAACAAACAAACAAAAAGGATAACATAATTTTTGGAGTTGCATAATTGACATCTTTCAATCAGAAGTAGTACCAGATGTTTTATTATCTTTACTGAGGATGTTGTTCACATTTCAACTTGAAGGCATAACACTTGACCATGCTCCTTTTTCAAAAAAAAAAAAAAAAAATGTGGTAAAGATCAAATAACAATATTTGGTTGTTTGGAAATCCTTACAGAACAAATTTTATTGAAGGATTGGTTTGCTTCACTAATGCTGATCAAAGCTAATAGTGTTTTTGAGACTTTAGCTCTTTTCTGGTGAGACTGAGACTATGTCCGTGGTTTTGCTTGGTGCAGGTTGGGTACATTGTGGCCAGGAAAACTTTTGACTTGGGTTGTACCATCATGATAAATCAAATCTGTAATTCTCAGCAAAAATGTTTTCGATTTACATGAAATTGAAATTTTAAAAAAATATTAAAGCAGATGACAATTGACATCTGGGTGCTTTGGGGTGGAAAGGGTTAAATTAGTTTGATTTTCAAGAAAGATTGAAATTGAAATCTCCAGGTTTAGAGGTAAAAAAGTAAATCAGTACTCTAGACCCAAAGTGTAGCATTGTCATTGTGATTTATATGAACTGTTGTATGTAGACAAAGACCAACCATTGCCATAGCAATGTATTTTGTGGTCACGGTAGCCTGTTTTGCTTGAAAATTATGTAAATACACATTTACTTGAAGGTTATGATGTGAAAACAAAGGTACATTTTTTCCTCTCTCCTGGAAACCTCCTATATGAAGGTTTTACAAAGATTGTATGCAGCAGTCTAGCCATATTTTGGTCCATGAACAAAAATTTGTGTGTCATTTAATCTTTAAAAATCTCATTTGTGCAGGAAAGTGAGGAGTTATTTGAGGAGAGTCAGAGGGATAATGCAGCCAGTATGGACATTGAGGACTTGGGTGGCTCTTCCGTATCAACTGGTGGCAAGCCTGTGGTTAACAAGCGTAAACGTGATGCGTCAGGCCATGACAAGGAGAACCAATCAGAATCACAGGATTCAGATCTGACCCAGTCTTGGAGGGATGTATTGGGCCCACCACCTTCACTGGGAAAGACCAGGGTCAGTGTGACACTACATTTTTTCTAGAAGTGGACAAGAGTACTTGGAAGGGATAAATAACAAAATTCAGCACATCTGCATCAATACAGTAGAATGGAAATGCAACTTTTGTAGGCTAGTCTTCAGTTATGATTGTTCATTGACAGCAAAGTCAGAAAGTTGAAGACAACATGTTAGGAAAATGTGGACAGAGGACAGATGTTACTGGGCTCATATGCTACTTGGGTTAATGTAAGCATGGGCCATGTATAGCAACAGTTACGCTACATCACTCATGCAAATTAAGCATGTGGGTTCTATAATTTCATGGATTAGATGCCCACTGCAATTCTGGTCTCATTGATTTGGTTAGAAAACATCACAAACAGCAAATACATTTTGTTGGTAAGACATTTTTTCCAAGGTCTGGAAGTGGTGGTCTGAGTCAGCTTTACCTGATTGGTCAGTCACAGCAATGCTGGTTTGAAACAGACAACTCCATGATTCCATTAACTTTTTGGTCAGGTGTATAAATTAGGGAATGAACTGGATGAAGTTCGAAGTATACACATGTAGACACGTTGCATGGTGGTATCTACTGATATCCCAAAATATTTGCCACCATGTTACACATAAATCAGTTTTGATAAAGTGAAAAAGGCAGACCAGAATTTGTGTCAAGTTGTAGCAACTAGGACTGTTAGGTGCTAATAGTGATCATATCAATTGAAAAATGAATGCAATAGAAATACTCTTTTCAAACTTCTTGAATGCTGCATATTCCGTTCAATAATCTGTTAAATATAAAAGTAAATATCTGTATGTTGACATCAGCTAATGGCATAAGATATGTACATGCTTAAATTAGAAAATGTACATGTACTTTTTCTCAGAAAATAAAAGTCAGAACTTGAATATTCCATTAAACAAAATATGTACAATGCAGATATGTTCCAATACTTGGGAGAACAAGATCATTCATATGTTACAAATGTCATTGTAAGAAGATGGCATGAATATTCATTACCTGTGTCAAATCTTATTTTTTGCCTTGAGCCTTTATGATTTTTGTGCCACAAAAACTATAACTCCTGTAATAGTTGGCATTTTGCTTGCAGGACGAACATCGTGAATGGCTTATTTATCACAAGAAAAAGTGGAAAATTCAGGCGAGACAGCGAGCAGAACAGGGGAAGCGTAGAAAGGTAGATGACAACACGGCTTCAGGAGGTGTTGTTCGTAGTGGTCCAATGAGTGGTATCGGTAGCTTCTTGCGACGAAAGGCAAGGACCATTCTGGACATGCCATGGCAAATAGTGCAGGTCAGTTTGGGAACTACCTAATTTTATCAATTGTTCTGAACAGTTGAGTATATTCAACAGTTCTGACTTAAATATATTGTATTTACCAGTTTTGTTTAAATTTCTTTTTATGCAAAATATCAAGAACGTGCATTAATGTTTGCGGCACATTGTGGTACTCTTATTTTAAGAATTGTTTATCTACAAACTTTCCAGAATGTGCTGTAACATGATAGAAAAACTGTTAATCTATTTTAGTAGATAATAAAATGGTGCTAGTTAGTCCCTGCTTCTCACCTCTTCCCCCCACCCCCACCCACCCAACCCAGTGGAGGCTGTAGGTTTGTGTCTCGGCTGTCTATCCTTCCATTATTATGCTCCTCCCACCCCCACCCTCCTCCGAAGGAGGAAGGGGTATATACTGATTACTTTGTCCATGTGTGTGTGTGTCTCACTATGTAATCCACGTGCCCTTGTTTAGCTGCAACTTTTGGTATTTTTCTTTATTTTGTTTGACAATGCAGATAGCAAAGACAAGTCACCCAGGGCTGTTCAAGTTGTGGGCTGTGATAGGCAGTGACCTGCATGCTATCAGGTTGACAGTGCCACGCATCTTCTATGTCAATCAGAAAAGTCCAAAGGAGGGTGAAGGAGCAAGTAAGTGACTTGGTCAATCATGCAAGAAGACAAGTACATGTACATGTGAATGATTCAGGGTTAATTCAAGTAAAGAAGCAAATTTAATTATTTCATAAGCTTGACAAAGAAGCAAATAGATTACCTTCTGAATCATGAAGTACAAATTTGTGACTTGATACAGAAGCAAGTAAGCTAGAAAGTTGTTGTGGCAGAGTGGTCACAACTGCCACTGCACATAGAACAGCATGCACAGGACCTGACCACTCTACCATAGAGTGTAGCAATCACAGGACCTGACCACTCAACCACAGATTGACGCACACACACAGCCCACTTGAGGTCTGTCTCATCTGGGACTTAACACATACAATGACTACTGGACTGTCTAAAGAATCCATGAAACACCTCAAGGAAGCTGAGCTTGTCTGTATCCAAGATGATGAAGCTAATGCCACCTTTCCAAAGACATTACCAAGGTAAATGCTAGGTATAGTTTCATTGAAAAACACAAAATGTAGGCATGGGTCCGTGAAGTGCAGAGTGAAAAATTATCAATAGGTTTTTATACATGCTTAAGTCCTTGCCCTAAATGGTTGTCAAAAGGGAACTCGAAAGTTGTGACATTTATCAGAAGTGCTGCTTCAGAATGCTGCATTGTCTTTTTCAGTGTGGCGTCGAACCAATCGGACACTTCCTCGATCCCACCCAGTGTTCTATCTGTACCAGTACACGGTGCCTGAAGACATCTACCAGGAGCACATCAAGTAGGTTAAACTATTATGATTGAGCAGGAGTTTGAAATACAGTGAAAACTTGTTATAATGACACCATCTGTTCCCTAAGAAATGTGTCGGATAACTGAATATGTCAGATATATAAGTCAAATAACAAAGAAAATAAACCTTTTCGTATGAAAATTTGTATCATGCTGAAGTTCTATAAATTTTCGCGCTTTTCGCGCCCTGACCCAAAGGGCAAAATTAAAATGCGCGAAAATAAGTTGCACTGTTTTTCACTCTATTGTATGGCATTGAATTGCACGAAAATTCTGTAATTTAAGAAAAATTGAGTGCGCCAAATTAAACATGTGCGAAAATTTCTAGAACTACAGTATATTGAATATGTCAGATATCTGAGTGTCATTATAATGAGGTTTCACTGTACATGTATAAGGGCACAAAGAACCCCCAAAAGATTGGTCTGTGCTCAGTAATGAAACAAAGACAAAGTTGGATGACTTGTAGCAGATAAATTGCTATTGATTTATGGGTGAAGCAAAGTTAGAGGTCACATGTGGTCTTAAGTTTGAAAAATCAAATGAAAGAATGTGTGTTTGTTACATATTAAAGGGCTATATTATGTGAATTAATGGAAAACTGATCATCAGCATTTCCAGAAACATTAACAGATTATCTGTCATTTTGTCTGCAGTGAAATCAATGCTGATCTGTCGTCACCTGACATAGAAGGTGTTTATGAGACGCAAGTTCCCCTGACGTTCCGAGCATTGGTCAAGCTGGGGTGTGTCTGCACTGTTAACAGGGACTTTGCAAAGCAGCTTGGAGGAAAGGTTAGACATGATCTATTGACCACTTAACCCTTTTCCCCCTCAAACTGGGCAAAACCAGCTGGTGGGGAACTGTCGTCTGCTTCAATGTTTTGCAGTAAATCAACAGTTATGAAACACAATTTGATTTAGAATTGCAGATGAGACCGAGAAAAACAAAAAAACCAACCTGGGTCAACAGCTCACCTTGGCATGTGTTGGGTGCTCAGTGCCCAACCCATGCCAAGGAAAGCTGTTGACTCCGTCTTTATTGAAGGAGGAAAGGGTTAAGGTTGTGAGTGGTGTCATATTCTGAAATCGTATATGTTTGTGTGCCCACTCTTGATGAAAACGATGTCACCTTTAACTCGGGCAGATATTGATGTGATAAGTTTTACACTGAGTCAACAGCTTTCCTCAGTATGCTTTGGGCACAACGAAGTTGAGGCACAACATGGAAAGTTGTTTGACCTGGACAACTCTTTACATCTAAAATCTGAATCTGGAATCATAGTAACTGAGATCAGCATGACATCTGTCACGATTCACTTTGAAAGAGTTAATCTTGTATAGATGGTAATGATTAAATGTTTTTTCCCTCTTTGATCATAGGAAACGGACACATTTGATGTGGAGCAACTGGATTTCAAGACCCTTGCTCAATACTCCTATCTAGAGCCCGGCTCCATCAAAAATTTGTACTTGTATCACCACATATCGTAAGTATACAAGCTCAGCCATGGTACATGTTGGAACCACTGAGGTATGATTAGATAAAGTTGAATATAGTAGTGCCATCTAGTGGCTGTGGTACATGTTTTGAAAGTTCTATTTAAACTAAGATTTCAGACCACTATCATGTCAGGCCATCTGAAGAAAACTTTGGGTGACCCAAAATGTGCAGCCCTTATACAAGGCAAAGTTAGCTGTCATTTTAACTGCCCCATCCCCCACCGACCAAAGCTTGTGGGAAGGGAACTTTAGTGTTTTTGCTGTTCGGACTCAGAATATCTGTATGTCTATATATATATCTCAGGATTCACAGATCAAATCAAATTCCAATATACCTTAACATTACTTCTGTTTGCATTTGGTAACATTGACCTTTTTTTCAAGGTCACAAGACTCATGTCATTGCCCCTGTGTTTGCAAAATGGGGTATCCAGTCATGCAGATGATGACTGTTCTAGTTTAAGGCAGTGGCAGGGGTCTTAATTGTCTTATTATTTATTTTTTTATTTTTTTTTTTTTGGTCATATGTAGGGCAGCTGCATATATGCAACATGCCGGATATCTTAAGAACCATTTAAGATAGAAGGTTCACTCATGTATATCATAGAAGCATCACAGCATACAGTCCAATGTGTAAACATGATAAAGACTCTTGCTATTTTCAAAATCACCAAAGCAACAAACTTGTTGATGATATAATTATTTTAAGCTGTGCGTGCCTACATTCTGCTTGATGGAAAGTTATTTAGAATGTTAATATTTAGGGCAAAAGAAACATCTTAGGCCCCCGTGTGCAAGATTATGGGTGATTATATGGCCCATTTTCAAATCAGACTGGCAGGAGATACATTTAACTTAAGATGTTTATGCATGTGTGGTTGAGAACTTATAAAGTTGAATCTTCGTATCTACAGTTATTTGAACCCATTGAGAGAAAAACATCTTTGTACGACCATTTTTGGACCTGCCGTAAGGAGGGTCCATGAAAAAAAGTGACCACTGCCCTCCTCTTCCCCCCTCCTCCCCCCCCCCACCTTGTGAATGCATAAACAAAAAAGTTGGCTTATGGGGTTAAAATACTCTTTCTACATAATGAATATGACTCTAATCCCTGCCTGTTATCCCTACAGTGGTACAAAGCAGATGTTTGGACTGTTCTTCCCAATGTCCAAGAAGGCATCCATATTTGTGGTCGACACTGTCAGAACCAACCAAATGCCTAATCTCATGGCTCTCTACAATGCAGAACACAATACAAAGTAAGTAGTGCTTTCAATTATTGTACTTGTTTGCTTTTACTTTTCCAGGAAAACAAAGAAAGTTGACTAGTGCAAGTCATTTGTCATAGTCATTCTAGTTTTCTTTCTTTCGTGGAAAGATTTAACCTGTAAACTGTGACATGTGCACTTTTGGCCTTTTTGTGACAAAACAGTCAGGCAGGAAAATAAAGATGTAGTTTAACTCTTTCAGTATCAATCATGTCTAAAGTCGATCTTCTCAAGTCAGACAAGTCTGAATTATCATTAGGATCCCAGATTGGTATTCCTCATAAAAAAAACTTTCATTCAAGTACCAGTATGCCTATAGTTCCAGAGAGAATACCCCAGGTCAACAGTTTTTCTCGGCGGGCATAGGGCTCATTGTGCTGAGAGAAGCAGTTGACTCAGTCCAAAATTTGACACTTAGAGTTAATTTTTAGATTTATAGAGCAGCCAAGGACAAAAAGAAGTGTGCAGAAAAACGCGAACAAAACAATTCTAAAGCTGTGGGAAATTTTATTCTTGCACAGTTGGTCTGTGACACTTTCAATATCAATTGACCTTGAGCTTTTTTTTTTTTGTCTGGAAACATGGGCATGCTGGTACTTGGATGAAACAGTTTTTGTATGAGAAATTTGAACACTGAATCATAATTCACCACTTTGTTATGATTAGCAATTGAAAAGTTGATAAAAAACAGTCTGGAATAGAGAAATAACAAAAGTGCAATGGGAGCAAGTGCTGTTGCTGACTTTTTAATTGGTTTTATGTCAGAATCACAAAGGGAATAGATGAAGATATTCTTCCAAAACCAGGCCATACTTTTGAGATCCGTGTTGACACAGATGTGCGACAGGTGTATCGTAGCATCCAGAGGTTACTATCTGCATACAAGGATGAGAAAAGAGGACCCACATTCATCGCAATACAGTCTCCAATGGGTAATAGCTAAATATGAATGTTATATAAACTTTGCTTCCATTGTTGGAATAGCCATATTTCCCAACATACTGAATCCTAAAGAAATGTGCCCTCCACTTCATAGGTATATGATATAATATAAATGTCAATCATAAGTTCAAGCTGCATTCTGGTCTCATTGCTTTTATTACTAACAACTAGAGAAGATTTGATTTTTTTCTGGTCATATAAATAGAAAGGGACATTGGGGTGATTGTGCTAGGACACATAATTTCTCTCTTAAATCAGCCCAAACCAGCTGATGGTCAAATGTCCTCTGCTACTTATTTTCTACTAATTTCAACTGTAATGAAAATAATTTGAGAATTGTAGGCGAGACCTATTGTGACAACATCCCCAGGTCAACAGCTTTCCTTGGCATGGATTGGGCTCTAAGTGCCTGAATCAGGTCAAGCAAAGCTGTCAACACAGTCTTACTTCAAGAGGAAGGGACTCCCTCCTCCTGAGGGAATTGGAAATTGTGAATGGCTACTGAGCACATTAATACAGAGCACTAACAGTTGTTAGAGAAAAAATTAATTTTAGTCTCATGTTAACAAAATGCTGTCATTTATCAGATTTTCAGCATCTGACCACCAACATGCCAGGTCTGGATGATTTCAGAGCACTAACAGTTGTTAGAGAAAAAATTAATTTTAGTCTCATGTTAACAAAATGCTGTCATTTATCAGATTTTCAGCATCTGACCACCAACATGCCAGGTCTGGATGATTTCCCGTTAGTGCCTATTCATGTCTCTGATGAGTAAGTATCTAATTGCAATCCAGATTCTTCATCTTATGTTCTTGGGATGTGTGTGTGTGTGGGTGTGTGTAATTCTGGTAAAAATGTAAGACTGCATTGTTGGCTAAAGATTACCAATTCTATATGCATACATATCACTGTATGTGCATGTAACATCTAAATGACCATCTCCCATCCAAGTTCCAATTTCAGTCCAAACAAACTAATAATTTGTTGCTTGTCTTTCATTGGAATGGTCAATCTCAATGGACCATATTGTCACAAGTGTCTGTACACTTTATAGGGGTAAACATTTTTTTTTCTTTGTCAAGACTGATAAAATTACTACATGGTCGCATTATTGAATCAATTTTAGTGTAATTTATATTCAAATAAGCTTGAAAGAAAAACAGTTGCAGCTTAACAAATGATAAATCTCTCAATCTTGCAGTGATAGGTTGAAATATATGTTGGGCATAAATTTCATGATTTCAGTGAGAATTTGTACAGTGTTTTGGACTGGCAACGACATGGATCACGCAGGATGCTTCAACACTATCTCAATGTCGACATGATCCTACAGGTAATAAATTTCTTGTATATGTACATATATTTATAAATATATTAAGCAGAAAATAAAGAAGCCTAAGTAATTCTTTTGTATGGTGTAACATGCTACCAGTTTCAGGATTTTAATCCATTTTTAAGCTTGCAGCTGTTGCCAACTTCGTACAGTTTAAATCTGTGGCATCCAGTGGTCCACGTAAGTCCATGTGTTAGACTTAGAGGCCTTCTCTCTCACGTAAGTCCATGTGTTAGACTTAGAGGCCTTCTCTCTCTCTCTCTCTCTCTCTCTCTCTCTCTCTCTCCCCGTAAGTCCATGTGTTATGACTTATAGGCCTTCTCTCTCTCTCTGTGTGTATGTATGTATGTATGTATGTATGTATTCAAGAATGTTGCTTGCATGTAGATAAAAAGATAAGATGTTCACCAGAGGGGGCTTGGCATGAACATTTCTTGCAGCATTCAGCATTTGTGATGCAGAGCAAATAACTCTGAAGATCCACTCACCCCTAGTCTGCTAGGAGAGTCTGGGGGCATGTTCCCCTATACAGTTTTGAAAATTAACATGTTAAATGTTGGATTGTAGGCTACTTTCTGGGGATTTTTGCCTATTTTATTTTTTTTTCTTCAGATTATTTTTTGACTTGCATTTATAAGCAGTTATTGTTTCAAATTAACTTGCCAGAGGTTTTTACCTACATGTATTTGTGTCAGGCAAGTATAAAAATGTCATAACCAGAGATTGTTATTAACCATTGGAGGAGCTCTTGGCAATGTAAGACACCTGATTCTTAACTGTTACAAGATATTCCAGGCTTGCCTTTGGTTCTTTCATTTTACTTTGGGGAGCAAATGTATCCTTTACCTTATTGCTCTGGGGACTGAGTCAATAAGCTTTCCATAGTGCATTGTGGGTGCACTCAGAGTGCACCGAAAGACCCTGTTGACCTATCACCTATGTTTTCTTTGATGGGGGGGGGATGCAAAAATGAAGGAGAAGCAAATTTCGTTCAAAACACTAGCCCATTGACTATAATTTTTTATAGCAAAAAGCTACATGCTGATACACCAGCAGTAGGTCTCATGAGAGTGAAACATGGTTTCTCTCTTCAGGTGTGTAAATGTTGTGTGCTTCATTTGGTTGTATCACCTTATTAAAGGTGTTGAAATTTAATTTGAAAATCGAGCAGTTACAGTAGTCTTAAGCTGAAGTGACTGTTTGTCCCTGGAAATACCTTTCTTTGTATGAACCTGTAATAGCAAACTATAACGTGCATCTTTTCAGTCTCACTAAGCAAGGTCACTTGTCTCTTTAACCAGGCAATGATGGAACAGTGCCGGTATTTCCACATCCCAGTGGGCAATATGCCCAGGGACACCACGCTGTTTGGCTGTGATCTCTTCTTTGCTCGCCATCTGCAAAAACACAATCACCTCTTCTGGTGCTCAGCCACAGAGAGGCCTGACCTGGGAGGTAAAGAGGCCGATGATAACAGGTAAGTAAAATATTTTTGTTCCTGATGTTGACCCTTTCCCTCTGGATCTTGTCTGTGATATTGGCCCCTTCATTCTGAAATGGTCTGTTATATTGACTGTTTCACTGTGTATTTTGTTCCTTTCACTGTGGATTTTGTCCGAGATATTGATTCCTTCACTCCAGATTTTATTCATGATTTTGACCTTTTCACTTTGGATGCTGTCTGCAACATTCACTGTTTCCTTTGAGATTTAGTCTACAGCTTTCCTTTGCATAGGGTGTGGACTGTTAAATGCCCACCCTGTATCAAGAAAGCTGTAGAATTAGGGTATGCATTACACACAGGCAGATGTCTGACTTGTCATTATTAAAATGGACACATATGTACCAGCGATGTATAAGTTTTCAGTGAACCTATTTGTTGTACATCTACACATTAATAAGAGATGTCTTTTCTTAACACAACACATTGGTTTACAGTGAGGTGTCCACAAATACAGTTCAAATGGACAGTGAAATCTCACTATAACAACACTCAGATATATTCTTCATATTCACCCAACAACATAAGTTTTGAGGGACTTAAAGTCCAATTCCTTTATATTTTGCCGCATTTATCTGACATTCAAATATCCATCACATTTTGCAGGGAACAGATGTTGTCATTGTAATGAGGTTTCAGTGTATATATCAACCAATAGAATATGTTTGTATTGAGTGAGTACCACAATATTGAAGGTCCTGACTTAAAAACTAAGATAGGAAGTCTATGTTTTTATTCTTATCCTTGTGTACTACCGGAAGACATTGTTTTCGTACCACTTTCTTCCACTTCCTGCCACTTTTTTTCTCTCTTTATTGTTGTTCTTGTTTATGTTCTCATTCTTGAACACTTTAGTTTCTGTGCAATAATTCTTGAGGGATTTCACAAAACTAACTGAAACTTGGTAGGATTATGTAATTAGATAAAGCCTAGCTTTGGATTGTATGTGGGTGACCTTGACCTAATTCTCAAGGTTTCAGAGCTATATATGGTAATTTGGTGTGTGTGCAAGAATTCTGGAATGATTTGAAAAAAATGAAACTACATGGGATTGTGTAACCAGGTAAACCTAGCTTGGGATTGTGGTTGGGTGACCTTGGCCTTATTCTCAAGGTCACAGAGCCATATATGGTCATGGTCATTGGGTTACCTTGAATTGTCAAGGTCACAGAGCCAAAAAAAATGTTAATTTTATTTCCATACTGCAATTGCTCTTGAATGATTCTGCATAACATAAAGAAACTTGATAGGATTCTTTATGTTGGTACGACAAGGGTGGGTGTTATATGTGAGTGCCCTCGAACTTGGCACATTACCAAACAATGTATTCTTTTTCTCAATTTATGTTACTGTGTCCAGAACACAACCTTTTAGTCCTGGGTCAAATTTGATTGTGTTACATGCATACTTTAAAGGTGTGCATGGGGAGACATTTGATTTTCCAGTGGAAAATCAAGCTCTTCTAGTTTTAGTTTTAGTTTTTAAATTTTATTTCAGGTTGTTTGTTTATTTGGGTGGATGAGTGGGTAGATGGGACAGTTATTATGCCCACTCATAGAGCCATGATTTTACCGTGTTTACAGGGATCATACAAGCCTTGAAAAGTTTGGAGAAGTTTGGAATTTCAGGTTATGCCTTTCAAGGCCTTGAAAAGTCTTGAATTGCACACTTGTGTCTTGAAAAGTTAGGAAAATCATATTTTGTACTCAGATTTGGGTATTTCAATCCATTTGCGACAGAAATATGGAGATTGAAATCTTGAAATTTGTGGCCAGACATGTGTATGAACCATGGTTTAGTAATTGCATTTTCCACCCACGCACATCATAGATTTCTGCTTTTTTTCTGCATCAACAATTTTGGTCTAATAAAGTACATAAAACATTTTTGACAGAACATTTTTGCACTAAGTTACTTTATATCGAAAGTTATGTAATGGTTGAGCGTGTGCGATATAGCCAAATCCTAGCCTACAGATGGGGGCAGCTGACCATACATGAGTGGTAGAAACAATTTAATGACGATGGAGATATTTTATTCTGTAAATTATGTGCGACCAAATAGAGTCAGACCGGACAGAAGGGACTGTAAATCTACCACATAATGAAAATCACGGACCATTGAGACTGATTGGACATTCCCTGCCCCGGGATGTTAATTTTTTTTTTTTTTATAAAAAATGCTTTTTAGTTAAGTAAATAAGATTTTCAGTGATTCTGCTTTTATTCTTTATTTCCATTAAAACGGCCGCCTTTCTGCAAATGTGGAAAAATCAAGGCTCTGCACGTGGATGCAATTTATGAAAATGCTTTCAATACATACTGTTCCATGATTCCCGAGACCTTGAAAAAGGGCAGGACACTAGGAGATTAAGAAGAGGATACATCCCAAGTTCAAGGGATTTATCTGGAATCCTGCTATTTAAAATCCCGGAGCAAAGCGTAGGGATTTAAAAATGCAGGATTCCAGATAAATCACGAGAACAAGGGATGTATCCTTTTTATACCATGCCTTCTTTGTTTTCATGAATATAAATGCATTTTAAAATGTATTCACCAAAGCAAATCAGTCCTGTGTTGAAATTTAGCCACGGAAATTAAAGCAGGGATATATGTGTAAGAAGGAGGCATGGTATAAGGGCAGGGTAATTGACCCACTTTCCCATCTGTCCTTGGTTAAAAGGGCCAGGATGACGCAACGTGCTAATTTTGTCTGTGTGAAACAATATAGTGGCTGCTGTGTTTCTCCAGGTCTTGGCAGATGCTGCATAAAATAACCACCATGCAAGACCTGCCTTTGAGTCCACATGCTTTAATACACCTTCCCCCTACCCCCATCCCCCACACCGAACACATGTCAGACAGTGGTGCCTTGACAGAGAAAGGCATTGGACAGTGTGTTGAAGTTTTCAGCTTCGATATCATGGGAAAATGAACTCATTTGCTCAGTCTTACACAAGATGGTTATTGTCAGAGCTCATTCTCCCAAGGAAATGAACTTGTTAATTACCACATTTATAACATGTCAAGGAGGAAGCTACAAAAGTTCTACAATCCTCAGTTGTAATTTCTACACCTTTGAGGAAGTGTGTAACACAGTTCATGAGGACCATCAATCCACCTAGATAAAATTTATACTTCGTATGATTCTAAATACAGAAGACACTACTTACATTAGTCTTTATTTTACAATAAATGCCTAATTATTCATAGTTTTATATGCTGTTTCAGTACTATTTCATAATCTTGTGTTCTTTGATTTCTCATACGGGTTGTGTTGCTTTGGTTATATATTGAAGCAAGACCAGGAGTTGTTAGAGCAGAGACAAATGTCGAGGTATTCCAGGCCAGGAAACTGCTAACCTGGTGAAGGCCCTTTCAGGCTGATATACCTTCTTTTTTTTTTTTCAGAAATTATCTGTTGACTTTGTTTTGGTAAAAATAGAATTCTCCAATGTTTCTAGATTTGTGCTTTAGAAATAGGCAGCGACACAAATGGATGTGGAGAGTATGGAAGTTCTATAGAACATGGTTCATGAATTTTTCATACTGATGATATGGAAGTGTTACAGGACATTGAACTTTCATAGTTGAACAGGTCATGTTGACCTGAGCAGTCTTTCCCCTATTGGCTTTAAATCTGAATGCATCAATGGAATTCAAGAAGTATCACTGTAGCAACTTCAGTCACAGGTATGCCATGCACTACAGGAATATTTACATGGTGTCTTTCACCTCTCCAATAACCCTGGCCAGTTGTATCGACAAGGAAAATGCTGAGACACGTTCTGTTTCATTCATTGGACTTCACAGTTATTAGCCCTGTCTGATCTGCTAAAATTGGAAGTCTGCTTAATTTCATGCCCCACTGGTGTTTTGTACTTCAGTGCTGCAAGTTGACATTCATGTATCATGACTGATGTGCTGACTCGATATTAATTATTTTCTGTGCATTGACAGGTTACTGACAGAGTTTGAGGAGAGTACAAGTGTTGATGTGAACCAGCCTGGGTGTTACTCCACTGTATGTGTTGAGCTGGAGTTAGCTAGTCTGGCTGTCAATACTCTGATCCAGGTATGTCTTCTGGCATATAGTTTGTCCCGATGACAGGACATGCTTTAAGCACCTGTCCTGATAATGTAACAGCACTTCTTCATTATTGGATGGCAGTTGCTGAGCTTGTCAATAGTATGTACCATGATTACAGGACATCCTTTGTGAATCATTCTGATATTATGCGAATTATTTTGAGCGCCTTAAATGGAAAGCTGGAATACCAATATTTCCCATAGAATATATGGCTGAGTCACAGCTGCAACAAGGAAATCCCACAGACTGACAAACATGATCAATGCAGATGCACACACATTTTGCAGAAAAACACAACTTCAAGAATAATTGCATGTTAGGAGCCTGTTAACTTGTCCTGGACCCATTAGGCCCATGAGATTAATTTGTTACCCACAGTCTGTAGTTAGGTTTATTTTAGCTCAGCTAACTGTCAAGCTTATCATATGGTCTTTTGAGTATTTAGTTTTCTCCAAAAGGGTTGCCCAGATTTTCTTCAAATTTGACAGGGATGGACCTTGGCATGCTTTCAAGCCAAGTTTGTTCCACAGATCATGCTTTTGTGATTTTTTGCATTTTTAATGATTTTTCTTTTTTTTTTCATTTCTCGGAAAATCTTTAAAAGCCATTTTCACCAAAATAGCAGGACCAGTTACCTCAAAAAAAAAAACAAACAAACAAACATAGGAGTAAATCTGAGGGCCAATATGTTTTAATTAGTACATATAGGTCACCTTGACCTTATTTCCAAGCTTGCCAGGACAGATGGAGTCAATATATAGGCCTTCATTTTTTTTGCTGTAACTCAAGAATTGTTTGTGCAAGTATTTCTAGTTGAGCATGATGGTGGTTCCTCAAAACTACCAGGTTGAAGTTTTATTTGGATGATGTTGACATGATCTTCTGGCACACAGGGTAACTTGTGAATTTCATTTCAGGATGATAAAGTGAGAACTATTTGATCTGGGTTTGATATTTCATCTGATGATATTCCCTCTACACGACTTAGTAAAGTCTGAACATAGGTGGCCTTGTCTTTATTACCAAGGTCACATGACTGCTCAGTGAATATGCTTGTTCAGTTGATAACTTGAGAACTCTGTTTCAGCTAGGAGTTTCAATTTTGTAATTTATGGTGGTCCTCTATACGAGCCAGGTTGTGTGACTCCATGAGTTACCTTGACCTGATTAGGACTGCCTCAGAGGCACTTAAGTCTGTGAATGCAAGATCACCGGAGCACAGGACTGTCACAGTCTTGTTGTGCTGTTGTTTTTTAAACTTTTAATTGGGAGGCTATGTAGAGGGTGGCCAAGGAAAGGACCAGAGCACAATGTCTCCAGAATTGGCAAGATTATCACCAAATTTTTCATTCTGAGATGCACCTTATGAGGCACCAGAACCTGGTGAAAAACCAAGCTTCCTGTGATCACTAGAAACAGATTTTCGTTAAAGGGAAAAACTGTGCTTTAAGGATGGTTGATGTTTCCCCAAACGATAATGTCACAGAGATTATATATTTTTAGGAATGGTATGCAGCTTGACCAGATTGTTGCCAAGAGTGCATCTTTCCATGAATCAGAACAACACTGAAAATTTGATGTCTGTAAACATTTCTTTTTTATTGGGGGGGGGGAAGAAAGAATATTTAATGTATTATCTGTAAACAGACAGAAGGAGATTAAGGGATGATAGTACCATGATGCTAGAAGAACTGCCAGAGGATCGAATGCATTTTTATCACAGATTCATGACACTAATAAACTATTTTATTTGTCAATTAACAGTGGTATCTCTCCCAACAATACCCCTGTGAGGCTGTTGTGCCTTGGTCATTTTGGTCATAATTTCATGTATGGGCTGCATGTCATGAAGCAATTCCAAAGGTAATCAATGCACTGCATAATATAATTAGATATATTTCCCATGCTTAGGAACATCATTCTTTTTAACTTTGAGTAAGTTGCCCTTAATACATGTTTCTGCATCAGTTGAGTTTTCCTGTTTAAGTTAAAATACTGAATAGAATACAGTGTCCACAGAAATGACCAGTTTCACACACTGACAATGGTGATGCTTTTGAACAGTCAGCACATGTCAATGACCACGAGGGTGCCAGTGCCGTGAGTTTCGACGTTATCCCACAAGTGTCACTGGAGGACATGATGCATGGCTCTGGTGCTGCCACCACACTGGCCAGCTATGATGAGACAGCGCTCTGTTCAGTTACATTCAGGTCAGATTTAGTCATCTTGTTAGAATCTGATATATAAATTTTCACCTTTGTGCAAAATATATCTGGCAAGATAAAGGGCCTGAGGGAAACAAAAAACAATAGATGAGTAATACATTTATCATTTTATCATAATATCCAGAACACTAGTTAAATTCCAAAGGCTTTTAAAGTAAAATACATGTATTAGCTACGTAACGTTACCTCTTGACCACCATTGCCAAGACCTCTGTGTCTGGGGCAAATGCCCAAGAAATTGAGTTGAGTTCACTCAAGTGATTCCCAAACCTGACGGTCCCATGATGCCATCTCTCAGTTCCTATGGATCCAATGATGACACCCAGTGCGCATGCTCCTCATATCATCTTTCCTTTTTTGGGCACCATTACTGGCTTGCTCTTTTGAGTTGAAGCTCCTGTGAACTTTCTGTCACACTCACATTTGGGAGAAGACAAATGGCTGCTCTATGTGCCTGAAGAGTCTTCATGTGAGGCATTACACTGCAGTCTGTAGCTGCCAAATCCAACTCCACTGAGTCTTCACTGGCAACACCATATGAGAAGCAAAGACGAACCCACTGGCAGACTCAAGTGGCTGCCGTGTCTACACCAGAAATCACCAGGGGGAGTAAGGAGAAGAGGCAATGTAGTTGCAAGCAGGGCAGCAAGAGATCTCCTAGGAGATCAGGAGTGCTCAGCTGTTCCCAAGATGACTAGTGCATCTCTGGTCACTGACCTGAGGGTTGCTCTGACCTTGGAAACTATGGCTTGGAGTACACAGTTGCAGGCTGATATGTTGCATGCACTGATCGCCCCCTCTCAGCCTTAGGCTGTTTCTTCTTTCGAGTTACCTCTGAAGAAGTCATCCAAGCACCAATTGAAGCTTACGAGATCTTGGTCCTTTGGGTCTGAGCACTCAGAGCAGAAATAGTGCAAGTGGGTGCAACTGGATTTGAAACCTGTGGGTTCTCGTCTGGGTAATCACGAACCTTGGCCAGTCTGAGTGCTTGGATCCTGAGTCTGAGTGATCTGGAAGCCATCGAAGCAAGGACGAACTTCCTGAGCTCCCGTTTTCAAGAGCTTGGATCGTAAATCCAGGCAAGTTGGAGAGAGAAGGAAGGCACACACGTCTGTGGTGTGTCTTTCTGCTGTTAGTGGGTCTTTGGCTCCTGCTGTAGTGGGCCTAAGTGGCACCTTCATTGCCTCCAGCTGCAGTGCCAGCTTAGGCTCCTGCACCTTCGGTGGCTTTACCCAGAAGTGAGCAGCTGGCAACCCCTCTTGTTCCCTCTTTCATGCCTGGTGTCCTGCCTCCCTCTCTTGAGAAGCAAGCAGAACTTGAGCTCTGTGAAGAACACTATTTGCGGTAGGAGACTTTGTCTTCCACTGTTGCTCCCACTGCTGCCGAACCTGAGCAGACTGTCAGCAGAGCAGCTTGCTTCTTCGGCTTCCAGTCAGCTTTCTATTGGCCCCAAAGCTGGGGAGTTCCCTGAACTCCTTCAAGCTCCGTCCTGCCCACAGATTTCTCAGTTGGTGGCAGCTGTGGCCCCTGAGCCAAGCCTCCTGGAGACCCAGCAGGCACCCTTCATCCAGCAGACTCCTCAAGTGGTGGCCACTGAGTCCCCTGCTGCCCGTCTGCCAGAAGCCTCCTTCTCCAGTCCAACGTGGGCTGAGCAGATGGAGGCAGCGTTTGAGGCTGCGATGACTTCCGCTGAAGTCCTTGCTACCTCTATGCCTGGCATGGTGACAGACCCCCTGCTGTCACTAGCGGCCTCCCCATTGCCCACGAATGATGCATTGTTCGATGAGGCTTTGGATCTCACCGCTCCCCTTGCAAGTCCTAAATCTTTGGACCACAACTAGGAGGATGAGTTTCTGTTTCCGAATGCGCCCATCTGCAGATCCTGGCCGAGGTTGAGGTGTCAACCTTCATGCTGTAGTCACTCTGAGCGCTGAGCTCAATGTCGACTGTATGGCCTGTGGAACAGTGTTCTGCACCCATGGACACCACTCCAGCTGTGCCACAGGGCTTTGACTGTCAAAGCTGTCATTCAGAGCCTGGTTGGTGACCAAGATGTGGTTCCACCAGAGGAAGAGAGGCAGGGGGCAGTCCTGTTGTCCTGCCGGGGTTTGTCCCTGGAGGATACGCATCATAGGACCCCTATCCCTTTCTCGCCCTTTGTAGCTGAGTTTTACGACCAGCTCAGCGCTAAGACTCATGGCACAGGGGTTCCCATAGAGCTGCCAACGTCCGCCTACTTGAGGCAAGGCCAACTCTTCCAAAACCCAGATGTACAGCGGTGATGGTATTCTGTGCTGGAGCAGATCTTCCCTTCCCATCCACTGCTCGTGGATTTGGATTGGGAGGACTTTTATCCTCTGCAACTAAAGTCCATCTCTACATCTGCCAAAGACTTCAAGCGACTGAAGGAAGATGCCAGGGGATCTGTCCTTATGGCGTCATACTCTGAAGTCTCATTGGCCGCCTTGGGGTCTCTTCTGGATGACCTCAAGGGCTCAGTACATATCACAGAGGCTCAGTGGAATTGGCCAGATCGGGCGTCACTCCTTGCGTTATTGTTGTTACAAGCAGTTGATCACCAGATGCCAACCGCCTGCACATTGGAGGCTAACCTTTGTTTGTTGCAGAGGGATGCCTACCTTCAAGGTCAGAAGATGCCTGACCCGATATATAGTAGCACCCAAACAGGGCCGCTCTTCTCAGTAACTTTGTTCGGAGGAGAGATGGCAAGAGTCGTTCCAGGGGCGCAGGACCTTTGGGCCTGCTCCACCAATCAGACCCACACCAAGGTGTTGACTGACTCTGTTCGATCACTTTCTACCTTGGTCTCCTCAGCCAGATGGTAATTCTCAGACCATGCCTACCCACCCTTCGGCTTGTGCTCCCTCCAGGACACGGCACCCCAGGAAGAGCACAGGCAGCAATCAGAGAAGGGGAAGCGCTTCAGCAAAGCCAAAAAGTCAGGCAAGCCTAAGGGCTCCTGACTCTGGCCTGCTGAACCAGCTCGTCTCAGAGTCCCCATCTGCAATGCATTCAAATTTCACGCAGCGCCAGGTGGCAATGGGAGTCTTTTACGGGCAATTCGTTCGTCCTTAACATACTGAGACATGGTTCTTTTCTGCCTTTCCGCAAGGACAAGCCTCTGTTAAGCTGCAAAGCCCAGTGGTTCGCGCCACCCCTAGTGGAACCCAAAGCATCAGTGTTCCTAGAGGCAGTCCAGAAGCTTGGGAGCAAGTGTGCCATAGAGCGTGTGTAGAATCACGCTTCTCTAACCTACTTCCAAGTCCCCAAGCAGCATGGAGGACAGCACATGGTTATAGACCTGTTGATGCTGAACACTCTCCAATCTTTCAAGATGGAGACCCCCAGTCGGTGGCAGCGGCCATGCAGTCCATGGAGTGGACGATGTCCCTGGTTCTCAAGGACGGATTCTTCCACGTGCCAATCGCAGAGACTTCACAGAAGTATATCTTTGGTTAGCATTCTCAGGCCAAGGTGGAAGAGACTTCAGTCCCTGCACAGAGCCTTTCTGACTTGCATGGTTCGCTTGGCACAACAATGGCAAGCCCTGTTGGGCTCCCTGTCGTGGATGGACTTTTAGGTCCCACTCGGTCGCCTTCCCCGTCTCCCCTTGCAGCATACTCTGTGGGGCAGATGGTCAAGGTACCAAGGCTACCATGCCCTGGTCCCGCTTCTCCTTGAGGACCATCTGCACCTTCATTCGTGGAGCATTCAAGAGAACGTCAAGACAGACGCTGGTTCTTTTTTAGGCCCAGCTTGTTATCTACACGGACTCTTCGCGGTCCGGGTGGGGAGGTCACATGGAGAGCCAGATGTCGTAGGGCCATTGGCCGGCGCTTTTTGTGTCTTACCACATAAACTGGAGGTGATATGCTTAGCGCTCCTCCACTTCCAGGACCTGGTGGAGCACAAGCATGTCCTCAGGATGTGCGACAACAGTACCATGGTAGCCTGCTCTAATTAGCAGGGCGGAACACACTCCTGCAACTGACAGAGTTAGCCGAACTCCTCACTGGATGGTGCTCTAAACACGATGTCTGAACGCATGCGAAGCATGTCCCAAGACATAAAAATGTCTTGGCCAACCAACCCTCAAGAAGAGGTCAGCAGCTAGGGAAGGAGTGGTTGCTCCACATGTGGACCTGTTGGCGACACACTAGAATGCAAATCTCAACATTTACTGTTTTGCCAGTCCCGGACCCCCAGTCCCTAGCAGTAAATGCTCTAGGCATCGACTGGAGCAACATTTTTGCATACGTCTTTCCACCTACACAGACCTTTCCAAGGGTACTGCACAAGGTTTGGTCACACAACCGCTCTTTGATCCTGGTTGCCTCTTGGTGGCGGAGGACAGATTGGTCAATAGACCTCTTGGAATTAAGTGTCGAGACTACGTTTACCAACATGGTCAAAACTTCTCTTTTTACCCCTTGGTATCTCTTGTAAGGAGTAAGTTTGCGGAAACACAATCTCTTTGTGAATTAAGCAGATTACCTTAAGGCCTACGAGACTGCTGTGCCGAAGCCTTGTGCCTTAGAGCTTGTCTCAGCCAGAGCGCACGGGGTGAGAGCCTTTAATGCCTCCTGGCAGGCCCTTTGGAATGTCACAGTTGTCGGCATTCTGTTTGCCTGCAGCTTGCAATCGTCTTTGACTTTTGCCGAGCACTACTTGCGTGACATGATAGTGCTACAGGAAGGCATGTACACCTTTGCCGGCATCACAGGCTCCTTTGCTTATGTTCTGATACCTGTCCGGTAGGCTTTCCAGATCCCATCAGAGCAGCCACCGTGTTCCAGCTTATGACACTCTTGTGGTTTAGATCCGATGCAGTGCATAGGTCGGCACACTTTTAAGTGGGCCTATGGCTTTTAGCTTAATGGAGCCAATCTCTGACTTTTATCAGACAGTCATTCCTGTTGTCCTGGCTTACTTGATCCAGGTGTTTGCTGCCCTATGGAACCATATACCAGCCCCACAGTCCCCGCCAGTTTCACGACTAGGTCCTGTTAGATCTCCAGGTCCAAAGGAGTAGAAACAGACAGGGTCTACCCATGAGGTGGACAGCTGTCATATTGGCGTGCGAGTCCCAGGGGGTTCAGTGTGGTCCCATGCTAGTAAGGATTCTGCTGTTGGCAGCCTCAAGTACAAGTACCTCTGGGCTTTTTCTTCAAATGTTGCCTCCTCACAGGGACGGATGGTGGTCATATGTGGTCAGTATGCTAGTAACCTCACACCCTCCTCCTTTGCGTCTGTGAATCGGCAATGGTGGTTGAGAGGTAACATTCCATAACTAAGACGTGAAATTTTTAGTCATTTCGGTATTCGGAAAAAAAATTAGTATACTTACCTATCGACCACAATATAAGTCCACCTGACCACCACTTTTCAAAAGAGGAAGGATAATATGGGGAGAGTGTGCACGGGAGTCACCACTGGATCCATAGGAACCAAGAGATGGCACCCTGGGACCATCAGGTTTTGGAATCAAGTTAGTGAACTCAACTTGATTTCTTCAGCAATTGCCCCAGACACAGAGGTCTTGGCAATGGTGATCAAGAGGTAAGTATACTAATACCAAAATTACTAAAAATTACATGTGTTACCTTGGCAATCTTTGCCCCAGTTATGCTGGGTGCATGTGCATTCTTTCTCTCCTTTTTATTGTCCACCCCACTCTCTTTTTTTCTCTCTCTCCCTCCCTCTCCCTTTCCGTCTGTGTGTGTGTGTGTTATACACTAGTAACTTGTTTCGGCGTTTCAGGGCGGTTCCCGGCGTTACACAGCGTTTGCCGGCGTGACAAACGCCGACTAACGTTGGCAAACGCCAAAATCCAATTAAGCCTTTTGGGGCTCGGCGTTGGTCGGCGTTTGCCAGCGTTTGACACCCTTTCAACGCCGGCAAACGCCGACTAACGCCGGCAAACGCTCTGTAGTCCTCTCAACTAGCAAACTCAATGGGATACATGTAAAATTTGAATTCAGTTGAACTGGGATTAGAAGGATACATGGAAATTTGTGTCTTGTACTTGTACTAATCATTAATATACTTTAATTTTATATACTCATGGGCAATACAACATAATTATCTTTAATATTATGATGATGATTTATCCATTGAGGTGTATGTGTATTGAATGACTTTGCTCATGATCACAGATATATATATATATATATATATATATATATATATATATATATATATATATATATTTATATTTATATTTATATTTTGGTCACCCCAATCTTGGTTGCAAAGTAAAGACAAACAAACAACCCTGTTTTCAATTTTTATTTAAACACAGCACAGCAATTTTTTATTGTTTGTACCGCACAAGTCAGCAATGCATAGCTTTGTGCTAGCATAGATGTGAATCCCTGTAAATATAATACATGGAATTTATTATTAAATTCCATGTATTATGTTGAAGTCAGTAATGTATAGTTTTGGGCTAGCATACCTGTGAAGTCTTCCCCCATAAGGTGGCAATCTCCCACTTTTTCACCCCAATTTTTTTATTTATGAGCAAAATTTTGCAAATTTGGCAGAATCTCCTGCATAAAAATTTAGTATTTTCTATTATATTCTAAAATACAAATCTGCCCCATGGATTTTTAAAATTTACAAAAATCTTCCTATTTGAGGTGTGGAATGTTGACAGGTATGGGCTAGCATAGATTCCGGTGAGTATAATACATGGGATTTAATAATAAATTCCATGTATTATATTCACAGGGATTCACATCTATGCTAGCGCAAAGCTATGCATTGCTGACTTGTGCGGTACAAACAATAAAAAATTGCTGTGCTGTGTTTAAATAAAAATTGAAAACAGGGTTGTTTGTTTGTCTTTACTTTGCAACCAAGATTGGAGTGACCAATATATATATATATCTGTGATCATGAGCAAAGTCATTTAATACACATACACCTCAATGGATAAATCATCATCATAATATTAAAGATAATTATGTTGTATTGCCCATGAGTATAAAAGATAAAAGTATATTAATGATTAGTACAAGTACAAGACACAAATTTCCATGTATCCTAATCCCAGTTCAACTGAATTCAAATTTTACATGTATCCCATTGAGTTTGCTAGTTGAGAGGACTACAGAGCGTTTGCCAGCGTTAGTCGGCGTTTCACAGCGTTTGCCGGCGTTGAAAGGGTGTCAAACGCTGGCAAACGCCGACTAACGCTGGCAAACGCCGAGCCCCCAAAGGCTTAATTGGATTTTGGCGTTTGCCAGCGTTAGTTGGTGTTTGCCGGCGTTTGTAACGCCGGCAAACGCCGAAACGCACCCACTAACGCCGAAACAAGTTACTAGTGATATAGACACAAGTTTATTTGTAGAGTGTTGCTTGGTAAAGCTCAACAATCTCCCCTGAGGCCTTCAAATGTGTGTTATTACAAGCTAGTTGTTGCTTGGTACAGCATACAATGTAGACAATATGGTTAACTTTAGCTGCAATTTGAGAATTGAAATGAGCATTACAGTAGTACCTCTCTTGAGAGACCGCATATCTTTTTAAGACCGCTCTCTCAGAACACTGCGCTGTTTTCCATGTTGTTGTACCTCTAATGAAAGACGACCTGTTTTGAGAGACCGCATTTTGACCCGCTGTAGGGGCGGCCTCTCAAAAGAGGCACCACTGTACTTGATTAATCCCCAGCCAACCGTCAAAGCTGTCTGCCCTTCAGTGACACCAGATATGACGTACACCTGCTCTTGACTCTTTCAGTGCCAACTGTGACTAAAGTCGAACTACTGAAAATGAATTCATATGACTTATAATAAGAATGCTTGATTCATGTTCCTTGTGAATAGACCATTCATTCAAGTACCAGTATGCTTGAAGTCCCATAGAATATAATAGTGCAGGTCAACAGCTCTCCTGCACTTGGAAATTACATTGCACCCAAAGCAGGCCGACAAAAGCTGTTTACCGAGTCCAAAATGTGGCACTGAGCACATTGAGATTCTCTTGCACAGCCAGGCGGGGAAAGTCCACGATATCACCTAGGAATAACTAAGTACAATTACCATAAATTCTGTTCTCACTCTGGCTGCATGTACGTTATTACAGGCTCTAGATTTCAAATTTATGAGTGTATATTCTTTATATGAGCAAACATTCCTTAGATGTAAAATGTGTCATTTTTAACTCATTTCACCCTGATAAAAGACCCGAGTCAACAGCTTCCCTGGGCACAATGGGCCCAGAGTACGCCAAGGAGAGCTGTTAACCATGGGCATAGAATTTGGAATGATCTCCATGCAAGTTTCATCCAAAATTGTGAAAAATAATCCCTAAATTAGTAAACTACAATTAGCAGATGACATTTAGATATTAGCGGGAAAAAGTGTCATAAGGGTGAAATAAGTTAAAGATGTATGTAAAAGTAGTGGTGTGGGATATTTGATTGTTTCCTCAAGTCTCAACTGAGTTAACTGCTTTAGAAATAACTTACAACACAGCCACTGAGATCAAACATTTATGACTAGAAGTGCAGCACTTTCATGTAATCTTTGGAGCTTGGAATGAAAGACTGCACACTATCTACATGGGTTGCATAGTACAGTGACATCCAAAGGATAATGAAATTATGATCTCTCAAGACAGGTTGTCTGTCATTGGAAATAAAACCAACATGAACAAGTGCTATTCAAGGTACATGTATGTTGAAAAGACGGCCATTCATGACAGGTGGTCTCTCATTGGAGAGGTCTTTGAAGACATGGGCCTTTGTAATGGGAACAAAAACTGTTGGTAAATAATAAGAGCAACGGCAGCCTCTCCAGTAGTCCCTGGTCAGTTGCAGTAACCCAAAGAAACCAGTTGGACAAATTTCAGAAAACATATTGGAATTTGCAGCTAAGTGCATTGTCTAATGAAGTGTTTATCGTGATATGGTCTGATTCATAGTCTATTTATCATGTCAGTATGAAATGTTGTAATTGGAATTTTACAGACTATCAGGACTGAAAGCCCTAGGTCAAAGATTTTTGCATTACCTTATGATGGGAAAGGGTTGAAAAGTGAAAGAATGAAAGGAAACAATAATTCCCAGAAGTTCTGCGTATAATGTGACATGTTTTATTTTATTTAATTATGATTATTATTTTTTTGTTCATACAGGATATTAAAAAGCATGGTACATGGATGGATACGAGATGTGACTACCTTCCAGAATGTGTTTGCCGACCACCAAATCATCCACTTTTACAGGTATTACGCTGTGAGCGCTCCGTCTTACACATAGTTTTTACACATAATCAGGGTCACAGCAGCATTGTATTGTTCACATAACCTTTAATTTTATGTTCTCTGTCTGTATTTTAAAATGTTTATTTATGGAGAATAACAACATTGAAGTGCACGGACATTTGAAAACCAGCATACAAGGGAGGAAAGCATTTTATTAAAATATTCACAAATTGCTGTCAAAAATAAACAAGTGTGACTACAGAGAAACATTTACATTTGACGAGCTTGGTGCAATATACATTGACATTTTGGTGTTTTTTTAGGTGGCTGCGATCTCCCACTGCATTGCTGTATGACCCAGCACTGAGACGTACCCTGCACAACATGATGAAGAAACTCTTTATGCAGGTAAAAGGGGATAAAAGGTATTTCTGTACTGGCGTACTGGGGCATTTTATTTTCTGTACCAGGTACACTGGAAGCCCTCTTAGTTTCTGTATGCTGTACTGAGGCAAAATTATTTCCTGCACCAGGGTATTGCAACCTCCCTAGACCCCAGACACAGTAGATTTGTGTGTACATCCGTGAAAAATACAAGCTCATTTTTTACACAAACTCTCTTTTTGAACTCAAACTTCTGAGTAAGTTGTGGTGGCATAAGAGATGCTTTCGGTAAAAGCATGTCACAGACTTTGACCTTGCACTGTAAATTTATTTTTATCTACACAGGCATCAAACTTCATTTTTTAAATCATCACAATGTAGACATTTTACATCAGTCATTGCAAAATTGAACATTTTTTAAATTAAGCTTTAATAATAAATCTAAAGGATTAAGCAAAATAACATGAGTATGTGTATTAAAAATTGGCCCAAGCTTATATAATTTCATTAATCGAATCTCACTTTTTCAGCCACTGCCCATTTGGCTAATAAGTAGTTCTAAGCTAACTCGTTTTTCTAACAAGTTGCTTCTTCCACAGCTTATAGCTGAATTCAAGCATCGGGGATCTACCATATTATTAATCGAATCTCACTTTTTCAGCCACTGCCCGTTTCGCTAATGAATAGTTCTACTCTAACTCGTTTTTCTAACAAGTTGCTTCTTCCACAGCTTATAGCTGAATTCAAGCGTCTGGGATCTACCATAGTGTATGCCAACTTCAATCGCATCCTGATTTGCACCAAGAAGCGTCAGATCTTGGACGCGGTGGCGTATGTAGAATACATTACAAACAGTATCCGTTCCAAGGAGTTGTATCACATGATTGACATTTCCTACAGTCATTGTTGGCAGTACCTCATGTGGTTAGACCCAGTGAGTACATTTCCGTGTGATTTTACTTCTTCGATTAGTTCTTTCCTCTCAAAGTATGAGCAGTTTTAAATAATGTACATGTATGCACAGGTGCTTAGCTGTATGTGTATGTGTATGTGGATGCTAGAATGTGGGTCACAATTGTATATAAAATATCCAGGAATTACAATGGTTGTCATAAATCATGCATCCACCAGGATTAGAAACAGACTGCCTACAAGAGCCTCCAGCAGCAGCATTTTGTGTGTGTCTGTGTGTGTGTGCCCAGATTAATTCTTATGTAGGCAAGTGTAGTGAGGTTGCTGTGCAAACTATTTATCTGAACAATGAGGTGAACCTAGAAGTACTTAAACCACTAGATGGCACTAAACATTTCTCTTTTTTTTTTTCTTTCTTTTTTTTTTTTTTAATATGTGTATTTAAGGCTAATCATGGTGGAGTAAGAGGCAAACTTCCTGCAGCCCTGAACCACCAGGATCCATCCTTGACTCAAAGCCAGACTGGTGATGTCGAGAGAGAAGCCAGACGAGCGAGGGAGGAAGATGGCGATGAAGACTGGGAGGTAGCAGAGGAAGGGCCAAGAACACCAGAAATCCTCAATGAGTCTGATGATGAAGATGATACAGTAAGTTCATTTTCCCACAAATATTTCAAGGATTCCACCCATAGGATTTCCTTAATATCATGTAGAGGGACACACATCTGAAACCTACTTTAAATTTTGAGTGAAATGTTTGTTGAAAATATCTTTCCAGTTAAGTTGTGTGGCAATTCTAGCTGGCTTTTTTAATCGATGCCATCATAGCTGATTCTATCAAGAACATAATTCCTGTACCAGTTTTAACCCCTTCCCTTTTACATTAAGATTGGGTCAACAGCTTTCCTTGGGATGAGTTGGGCACTTAGTGCTGAAACCATGCTAAGGAAAGCTGTTGACTTGGGGCATGTTATTTGGATAGGTTTTGTCAAAAATGCTGTCAAATTAATTTTTATTACTGTTCAAATTAGCTGAAAACACTGAAGCAGACGACATTTGACCACCAGCCAGTTTTGGCCAGTTTAAGAGGGAAAGGGTTTATGAAACCAACTGCATGTAGTTTCATCTAAGAGTTTAAGAAACTTGTGTGGATCACTGTACTTTATGCATTCTACAGCCAGATGTGGACATGCACTGGAACATGGCCCAGTTTTTGCCTGAAGCAGCAGCCTGTCAAACCAACTTCAAGGTATCTACTTTGATTATTTTGCGACAGCCCATTTTTCAGTTTTACTGTTTATGATTATTGCCATTGTAATAACCAAGCCTTGCTCTTTTGAAATGAGACTGAATCCATCACTTTCCTAATAGGTCTGATCTACTGTTCCCAGTCAAATCATTTTTTTTTTTTATTTGTTTTGTTTTGGTTGAAGCTACAAATCGTGAAACAGATGAATTCTGCCTGATTTTTTGAGGATTGAAACAGGTCATATAATTAACTCTTGTGTTTAACATTTTGATTCAGCATCTATGTGTAACAAGGTATCTTGGGTCATAGTAAAAACCATGCTCAATTCAACAATTCTGGCCTTCGGACTTCTCTGACCCATCTCTGGCAAGGCAATGTGCACAATGAATTTTATGGGGGAAAAAAAATAATAATAACAATAACACAGATATACCTATCACAAGAAACACCAAATTAACTCTTAGTGTGCTAAACTTTTGCATCAAAGAGACATTCTCTCAGTTTTATATTTCTCCGCTACACATTTCTATATTGAGTTTTCCCTACTGACCTGTGACCTACATGTACTTAGGGGTCAAGCTTCACTGCTCAGTTGAGATGTCAGTTAAGCATATTATAGTGATAGCATTTTTTTGTCCCAGGAAACTAACCAATTTTGTATCAGTGTCCTCATTTATTTCCTGAATTTCATGGGTATATAGCACTGTTTCTATTAATTAGCAAAGTATCTTGGGTCATAGTAAGATGACACTAGTTATTTACAAAATTATTCACCTTAAAGAAGCTTTGTACTCTGTGTGCTTTATGCCAGATGATCGTGGCAGGTTACATCCTGGCTGTGTACCAGCACCTGGCAGAGGAACAGAAAACTCATGTCCCCGGCAGCACACCCATGCGACGCAGAGGTGACAGCCAGCAAACACAGGTCAGTTATATTATGCAAGATCTATGTTATTATAAAATGGACTGATACTCTGTTATATGCCCGCCCTGAGGTGATATGCCCAAATATCCCAACATTGGGAGGGTCATTTGGCATATCACTGAGGACGAGGCATATAACTAGTGTCAGTCCATTTTATTGCCTCTGCCTTAGGTTGCAGAGCTTATATGATCACTGATGGCTGTCCATCCATCTGTCTGTAATATTTGGCTTGTAAACGCGATACAGTCCACAGATTCAAGTTAGCCTTATATAACTTTCAGTATATATCTGCAGTATGAGAATGTAGTATGAGTTCGATATTGGTGGTGCCACCTACAGCATTATACAATATGTGGGTCAAAATGTGAAAATCTTGTGACCACTCTAGCATCCTTAATTTTTTATGGATCTTCATGAAATTTAGTGAGATGTGAAAGAGGTCAAATTCCTTATGATGCTACTGATGCCACCAATAATTTGACAGAAATTATGAGTTAGACATGCCAAATTTATAGGATGTATAGATCATGTCCAATGCATATATTTTACACAATATCAGTGACCTTCACATATTTTGCTTACGGCACTAGACCATTTGAAAGAGGAGATTTTGTAATGACAGTGTGTAGCTTGGACATCGATGACAAAGAAAATTGAGCTTCCAGATCAAAATTACAAATAGGGTACATCAGGCATAAAACTCTCCTTGATGACCGCCTTTTTGGGTCATGTCCAAGTTTATTGTTTTTCTTCAATAACTCAAAGTTATTGCACAATTTGAACAAACAGACTGTGTATGAAAAGCTGGACACAGGGCACACATTTTAAATTGACTAATGTTTTTAATATGAGGTAAAGGTGAAGGTCGTGGGCAATTGGAACATAGGCTTAACAATGTGAAAATCTTGTGAAGGCTCTGTCTAAAATTTAGTGGATCATTTCCAAATTAGGGGATTGTGGATGTCAAATTCTTGATTGTTGCAGATACTAATGGTACCGCCTACAGTTTGACAGAAATTATGAGCTAAAATATATTGAAAAAAAATTAAATTGGAAACATTTGAAAATAATTGGGCAAGACATTCCAAATTTGTAGGTTATATAAATTGTGTCCAACACTATTATATTGTGGAGTATGGACAACTGTGACCTAGTATTTATAGTTCACCAGGCTTGTAAAGTTGAGAGGAATGATTTGGTGATGGTAGGGCATATCTCAGACATTAGTGGAGCAGAGAATCGATTCTCAAGATCAAAGTTTCACTTGGACTTTGCATTCCCAATCAAACAATAAACACATACATTTACCCAACCTGTATTTGTTTTGTTTCCAGTCTTTACATTATTGTAACAGTGTAAGTCAGCAGAGCACATGGCCCATGGGCCTCTTGTTTTTACCACATGCCGTATAAAAATTAAATATACATATAAGCCACCTGATTGGCCACAGAGTTACAAATTTTATTTAGCCTAGTCCATTCACCAGTTCTTAGTTGGCTGCTACACCTGATACAGTGCTATTTGCTTGCTCTGTGACTTCTGGATCGATAACTAATTGAGCATACACTGTAATCCCTTTTGTTGAGCTCCTCCGCCCATTTCATAATCTCCTGCCCTCCATCCGTCTTCTTTGTAAGCATTCAAAAAGTGCAGGATCACATGATAATCTGACCAAGTGTGCATTCCTGATATGGAAGTGAGAGGGAGATATGAAGGCATTGCACATGGGAAAGTACAGCCCTTTGATTCTCCAATTTATTTCCATTGTAAACTCACTACTGGCATGCATGATAATATGTTAAATTTAGCTGGAACCCCCAGCTTTTGTTTCAGAGAATTAGTTGACACTATAATTATTGCACCAACAATGCTGGTTGCTTGTATGTTCACAAGGACGGTAGTACCTGCTATTTTAGATTGCAGGTAATGCTAGCAGAAAGTGGTCTTAAATTTCTGATGGTCTTAAAATAATATGGAGTGAATTTATTAGGGAAATAGACTTTAGTTTATGAAACAATTGTTTTGAAAAGACATGATTTGTCTCATGAGAGGTGGTATTAAGCTTTCAAGCACATACCAGAGTAATCATTGCCATGTGTAGTCCTGTTATTAATTATTTTGGATAGACCCGTTTTGGTGAATTTGTTTAATTCTGTCAATAGGAATCACAATACAAGTGCTCACATGAATTATTATAATGATTCAAGATTCAGATTTCTCATGAAAAAGACCTTTCATTTGAATCCAAACTGGCCCATATTTTGAGAGAAAAAACTACCAGATCAGTGCCTTTCCTTTGTGGTTTTTTTGTGTGCATTAATGCCCAAAGCATGGAGGGATAGATGAAGTTTGGAATTTGAAACATCCAAATTTTTATCAGGCACTTTAAGCCTCAGTGTTGAGAAACAAAGATATAAATAACTTTATATCCAAAAAGCAGAGAAACTGTTCCAAGCGGATGTATTTAATTTGATATTCCTGATGTTTTTAGGAAATATTTGAGGAAAACATTTTTCACAAATCTAATTAAAAACTTTCTTTCCCTTGATATATTCATGCATGACACATGTTCAAATGACATCACAAAGAGTTGTCTGTATCTAAATCATGCAAGATGTATCGTGATATAACTGGAATTCTTAGGATCTGAAAAAGTTAAAACTTTATGGGGTCTTGTAAAAATTTAAGATATTATGATTTTTTTCATTGCAGTATTTATACTAGTGTTCCCGATTGTTGACAGGAAACTCAGGCACTGCCAACTTAAGCTTTTTCATCCTAAGTTGGTAACAGCCTTGAGTAGTGGTTTTTGTATTGCCTGTCAAGCTCCAAGGGTTCCCGAATGAAGATGCTTTATAGGAGGAATCTGAACCTGGAAATTTTCATTTGACTCATTCCATACCAGTCCCTGATTTTTCTGTATATTTACCTACATGATGAAAACACTGCTTTAGCAGAACGATAGCTCGATACCCTTAATAGATGAAAGGCTATGTCGGGTACAATGGGGGGTCAAGGGTAAGCTTTTATCTGTTCCTTGGCATGCACATTATGTCCATTATGCTGATAGGGACAGCGGGGTGCCTACTATACCAATATTGTAGACAAAGCAACTGTTTAACATTGGCTGTTATCTGGTACTGGGCCATTAATTAAATGCCTCTCCACTTAATTGTCCATCAGTGATAAAGCTGGGCTGCATGCTGTGCTTGAACATACAGCACCTTATTCCCAGTTCTAAGGGAAAGTGTCCAGCATGTAGATTTAAGACAATTGCATATTTAAATTCTTCATTAAAGGAGCTTTCATTCAAGTACCAACACGCCTATAGTCTTAAGTCAGTGGTTCTGGCACTGCCTGGCAAGTCATGCTGCAGCTGCCCCTGTGGCAGCTGCAGCGTGACTTGCCAGGCAGTGCCAGCACCACTGACCAAGGTCTGTCACCATAGTACGAAATGAGTTAAATGCAACAGAAAGTACAAGAAATCCATCACCAATAAGAAAAGAGTGTTGTCATATCATTTTTGAGCAATTTGTTTTTTCTGTAGCAAACAGTGGTTGATAGTACAGCAACTCCAGGCATGGTGTCGTTCTGCCAGAAACTCATGCAAGACGATATGGTGCAACAAATGTTCTCGTAAGTGCATCTTGCTTTACCATTACATTCAAGGGATCAGGGATTGTATACCATATTATCCCTTTATCTCCAGCCCTCATAAGTCCTCCCCCACCACATCATTTTGCTGGAACAAAAGTGCCAAAATATTGGAAAATTATGTATGATTTACCAGTTGATACAGCTAAAATGTTCCAAACTTTGATCTAAAATTGGAGCTTATTTCATTATTAAAGTTTCGCCTATCCAAGTACTTTGTTTTTTATGAAAAGTGAAATAATTGAATTGTTATAGCACTTTTGTGAAGAAAATTGCCTTTGTGATGACACAATATATACTTTATTCACTATTTTATCGTGTGGAATTATCTCTCATTTGGTGGCCACGCTCGTCAAGTATATGTACTTTTGGTAACAGTTTAGCCACCCAGGTTTGTGACATTACAGAAGGGAGCTTCTGCACCAAGTCTGATTGTAAACATTGACTCGCAGCAGTGAATGTCAGTGTGTTCATGGCTTATTGGATTAAAATAGGGATGCAAATGGACAACTTAGTGTGGGGGCATATGGAGTCCCGTGGGCTTTTGATGAAGATTTTATAAAACCTACTCAGAAATGTTAAATACATCTGAAATAACAGAAAAAAACATGTTGGCACTTTGCCAACCTGTTCGATTCAAAATGGCCGCCATTTTTCAAAATGGCTGCCAAATTTCCAATTTTTGTCCAATTACAGGTCCCTTAAAGGTCCTTGCAGTATAAAGCACCTTATTTGGGTATTTATTTTCATAACTCCTGTCTATAAAGTTGGATTTTTATCTTCAAATTGAATCTTAGTCAATTTAGGATCATGTTTGTCTTAAAAGTATCAAATCATTGGATCGAAAGAATGTACACCGAACCAAGATAAATGACTTTTTTTGGAAACAATATTATGACACCAGTGTATTACTACAATAAAGGGCATCATCACCTCCCTTACCAAGTTCATACCTGTGTGACTGGGGGACCTATTTTAAATTATTATCAATCTCACCTTTATCATTGTCACTCTCATATTGTGAGTTTACATTGGAACAGTATTATGAAACAAGTGTATTGCTGCAATTAACGGCATCATCACCTCCGTTATATAGTTCATATTTGTATGATTAGGACAATTATTTTAACTATCATCATTCTCATCTTCATCATTGTCACTCTCATATTGTGAGTTAACATTGAAAGGATATTATGTATGACACATTAAAGTGTATTGCTACAATAAATGACATCGTCATCTCCATTACCAAGTTCATACTTGTGTGATTAAGATAGCAATTTTAACTATCATCGTTCTCATCTTCATCATTGTCAATCTCATATTTTGAGTTGTGGCGTCTAGCTGGTGACTGTCCTACACAGTGGAAGCTGGCCGTATCTGGTGATTGCCATTTACAGTGGCAGTCTGCCATAGCAGTTGGCTTGTTCAGTTGGACGATGAAGATGAAAGCAGTTCATCATAATTCCAGAGTCATCAATATGTTGGATCTACTTTTGGTACTTCATCCAAAATCTATCATTTATGCCAGTTGAGCCACAAGTAAGAAGTTCACCAAGATCAAACTGTAGTACACAAGTGATATGTGAACTGTTTTACATGTGCTGTACATGGCAATGACCAGCTAGAAGGATAAGCTGGGATGCACCTTGCATTATTGTTAGGTGGGATGAATGAATTGGGTTGAGGGGGGGGGGGGGAAACCTTACGCCCAAATTTAGTAAATTTCATCTTCTTAACACATAAATTCTGACTACAAAAGTTTCCGTTCTCTTAGATACTGCCCAGATTTTATATTTTTCTAGTGGTTACCTGGGTGTTTAACCCACTCTGGCTGAGAATAGGCTAATAGAGTTGGTATGTTTTTACATTCGGCACATAAAGTACTGGAGGGTATTGTCTTCCCCTACATCGTCAGTCCATTGGTTCATCCGTCTTGTCAATGTTACCTTGATATTTAAAAAAATATTCACCATAGTTGTACCAAATTTTTATCAGAGATGCAACTTGTAATGGACCAATTTGCTATTGAAAACTAGCATCCTCTGATAATTTTTACACTTTAAATCAAACTTTTTAAGAATTTATTTCAAGGCCGCCTCAGTGGCGCACAAGGGGCCGATGTTACCATGTTATCTCCAAAAATAGTTACCATAGCTTTACTAAACATTTGTCACAGAAGAACCTTAAAATGGACAAGGTTACTTTTGAAAACAGGCTTCCTCTTATTATTTCTTAACTTTTTATGAAACTTTTAAAGTATTTATTTGAAGGCCGTCTGAGTGGCGTCAACCCTGACGGTGCCACCGCGATATCTCAAACAATTTTGATCGCACCTTTATCAAATTTTTGTGAGAGATGCATCTTCTGATGGACCAGGTTCCTTTTGAAAACTAGGATCCTTTTGGTATTTATAAACTTTGTATGAAACTTTAAAGTATTTATTTCAAGGCCGTCTGAATGGCGCACAAGGAGACAATGTTACCATAATATCTCAACAATGATCTATCGCAGCTTCATCAAATTTTCATCAGAGATTGCTAGAAATAATGACAAATTGAATATTCACAGAAAAAATTGATGGTGATAGGTTTGGGGAGAGAAGAAAATTAATGTATGTTTAGTTCTATGGTTGATTTTTTAATCATTGACCAAGAGCGTGAAATGAGTCAAGGCAGATTCAGATAATGTACAAAACCAGTGTATTTATGAACATTATAATTTTCTGTTGTCAATAAAACAAATTATAAAAAAGAAGCAAATTTCATTAGAGATGCACATTATAAAGGACTATGTTCCTATTGAAAACCAGCTTCCTTTCATTATTTTGAAACTTGTTATAAAACTTTTGAAGTATTTATTTGACACTCTCTGATCATGATTCAGATTCAGATTCTTTTATTCGACAATAAATTCAATACATTTCAATTGTTAGGTAATAATGACAGAAATATATATGAACAAATGCAAAACAAAAAATAGGAGAAATAGTACATTATTACCACAGAGAAAAGATAGTCAGGATGACCCAGCTAAGGATCAAAACATCCGCTCTCACATGGGCCACCTAAATAAATTTACTTGGTAAGGTAACACCTTGCTTCAGAGCAAAGCACCACATGTGTGTTAGGACAGTTGGACTGACTGAGACAAAGATAACATAATTGCATACAAATATACTTTTTGAATCTTCATTACAAACAAAGCAATTTGGAATAGTACAGGTTTCAGAGTATTGGTCTATGTAGATTCTTTTAACATATTGAGAGAGAGAGAGAGAGAGAGAGAGAGAGAGAGAGAGAGAGAGAGAGAGAGAGAGAGAGAGAGAGAGAGAGAGAGAGAGAGAGAGAGAGAGAGAGAGAGAGAGAGAGAGAGAGAGAGAGAGAGAGAGAGAGAGAGAGAGAGAGAGAGAGAGAGAGAGAGAGAGAGAGAGAGAGAAGAGAGAAGAGAGAGAGAGAGAGAGACCATAATATCTCAAGAAGAACGCTATTTTCTTATCCATGGGGCATGTAATCTCTGTTTAGCTCTCATCTATAATTGTTGTTGTTCAAAATGTTTTCTGCGGACAAAAGTTAATTAAAGACATGAAAGGAGATGACTTTCTATATAGTTGGCCACTTTTAGGGCAATTAGCGGACTAAACCCCAGAATTAATGGGGTTAATCAAGAATATCTAGAGGCCTTGCTACAGTCATTGTGCAAAAAAGTCTTCGCAAATAAATGTGTTTGGATTATGGTAAGAATGTGTTCAGTCTTTCAATATGAATGAAGACTCAGCAAGTAATCTAAAAGCACTTGGGACACTATTTTTCCAAGCAGTTAGCTAATGCAGATCCGCGCATCAGCATGCCAGCACCATGCATTAGTCCACCACTTTAGTTACTATACAGGGAATCATTCTGTCAACACACCAATACTACCATAACAGACCTGCAGAATACATTCAAACAACGGGTAAGTAATAATAGGGAACAATGATTTGAACTGATGATCTTGGATCTGATGAGGAAAAAGTTTTGATCGAGACTAAAAGGGCAATGAGAGATATAGTTAAATATCAACAAGTTTTGATGCATAGATTATATGCATGCAATTTTTTTAGCATATCACCCATCTTGAAATTTGGTTGGTAACAAATGGTGTTAAGTTTCAAGATTGAAAATCATGACACAATGTTGTTACATGGTTGGAGTATGATATGTAACTCTTAGATAATGTTAGTTGGAGAATAGTGGTTCTTTATGTAAAATGACAAAGCAGCTTGTGGGGGTGGGGGGGGTGGTGGCGGTGGGGCAGCCATTTTGAGGAAATTGTGGCTTTCTTGAATTGTGATAACTACAGTGCTATACATACCCTCATTGATGCCAGTAACGACCAAAATGGAGGCCAAATTTAAATCAACTATTTTAACACTTAATATTTATAAGAAACACGGAAAATATAGATAAAATTTTTCAGATATTTTAAATTTTGGTGTCTAATAATATTCAGGTTTAAGGTAAAAGACATGAATAATGTTCCTGGGTGACAAAAGGATAAATTTGATTCTTAGATCTATTAAATTGAACATTTCGGACACATTATGTAACATAAAATATCAGTATGTTTGGAGTTTGGTGGCCATTTTGAATCTAACAGGTTGGTAAAGTGCCAACATGATTTTTTATGTTCCTTGGGGTATAAATAACATTTCTGAATGGGTGGCATAAAATCTTCATCAAAATCCCACGGGACTTAAAATCATGATATATGCTCCCACACTAACTGTTCCCACTTGTCCAGTCTGAACTCATCCATCATGGTGAACCGATGTTGGAAGGAGCCATGGGCTAAGACAAAGTCGGTCTTTACCCATGCATCTTGGACTGAGTCTACCCAGCACTGATCATGTGTAGCTGCCACGGCAGATGACCAAAGCTGGTGCTGGGGCAGTTTAGACTGGTAAGGAATGCTTTTAAAAAGTCGTGTACAAATTTCTATATCCTAGTTTTACCGGCAAAGACCGGCTTTGTCGTAGCCCGACCCTGGCTCCTTCAAGTAAGGCTGTATTTCTTTGTCCTTTTCCCTTCGTAGCCCTGCATCTTCCCCCTCACCCTCAGTAAGTTTCTCTTAGGAAAAGGCTCAGCTAAAACTGAGATCCAGTCAATTCTCTGTGTTGCTACTGCTCATGCTTTCAATATCGCTATCCTCCATTGTATCACATAGACTCCCGTCCGTGATGTCATGACCGAGATCCTACTTGATGACCGAAAAAGCCTGTCATTGGAAACAAAATACTTTTCCAAGTAAAGTTGTTTTGCTGTGTGATATGGCAAATTTTCTTCACAGAAGTCCTGTAACACTCCAAGTCCTTCACTTTGAACAAAAAGTAAAGCTTTTGGCATGTGGAACCTTTAAATTTACTGAACACCCCAGCTGGTGCTGAAAAAGGATAATATGGTATTCCAACTTGAATATACGTGTAGGTTCAGTTCACAAAGTATATGAGATCATTTTGTTGTTGATAGTTTAGGTGCTAATACATACATTGACCTTTTTGATTAACCTTTTTTTTCACAAGTGGTTTGGTGTTTCTGGCTGTAGCAGAGTTAAAGAGGTGTTTTAACCTTTTCCCCTTGAATTAAGACTGAGTCAACAGCTTTCCTTGGTATGGGTTGGGTGCCTGGTGCCCAACCGATGCAAATGAAGCTGTTGACCTGGGGCATGTGATCTTGATAGGTCTGGTCTACAATTCTCTGTCAAATTATTTTTCATTACTGTTGAAATCAGTTGAAAACACTGAAGCAGACATCATTAGACTCCCAGTTGGTTTAAGGGGAAAAGGGTTAAACGTTTTCTTTGTTTTGGTCAAAGTGTAAACACTATGTCAGGTGGCTATTTGTTGATGTAAATGTACTTATTTTTGTTTTTTTTTGCATTTGAGACATTTAACTGAAGTTTTAATTTAACTGTTTCGGACATAGTTCCTAGTAGACTTATGTTAATATACTATTTTATTGTGTTTTTATTTTCATGGTTTTGTGCCATTAGGGAAACAGATAAAAATAGAGATGTAGCATAATTGTGTGAAATTACAGCACTTGGTCATTTACGTTTTGGGTACACCAGAAATCGTACATCAGTATGGATAACTTTAGCCAGCCCTGCTTTAAACTCAGCCTTGGCCGCCATGTTCAGGCAGTTGAACCCTTGATGTTGTGCTGTCATATTAGTTATGTAACCTTACCTCTCAACCACCATTTGCAGAGACCTCTGTGTCTGGGCTGAACACCCATGAAATTGAGTTGAGTTCACTCACTTGATTCCTGAAAACCTGACGTTCCTGTGGCGCCATATCTCAGTTGCTGTAGAACTGGTGCTGATTCCCGGTGCGCATGCTCCCCGTCTCATCCTTCCTCTTTGGGCGCCATTACTAGCTTGCCTTTTCGAGTTGAAGCTCTGTGAACTTTCATTCACACTCACTGCTATAGTGCTTTATGCACGCCCTAATCTGCAGAAAATCTTTTCTCAATGGTCCAGGGATCTTGGGTAGACCTAGAAAGCTGATTTCTGTGTTCAGATACCACTGAAATAGTGGGGAATAAAGCTGGTCGATTGGCTTGAAACCTAGATTTTCAAGATAGGGTCTCGGCAAACAGATCACAGAGAGAGGGAAAGCAGTGCATACCTGCCTGCATCCTTGTTCTTGTTGGCCAGTCCGAGCGCTGGGATCGTAAGTCCGAGAAGTACGGAAAGCCAGCACCTCGGCCAGTCCAAGCACTTAGATTGCAAGTCCAGAGTGCCTGGCAAACCACCGGTGCCTAAGCATACTTCCCGAGCTCAAAGGTTTGAGAGCTCAAATCCTAAGCATAGGCAAAGGGGAAGTAGGAGGAAGACACCCAGACCTGTAGGGGCACCTTCTGCCATCAGTGTGTCTTTCGCCCCACTGGTGTCCACACCTACGGTGGTCCAGGCTGAACCTTCTGTTCCCCCAACAGCAGTAACAGCAGTCCCTTTTTCACCTCAGGTGGCTTTGCCCCAGGGTGAACAGTTGGTGATCACCCTTGTTTCTGCATTTGAGACAGGTTTGCTGCCACTCTCTCTTGAGTGGCAAGCGGAACTGAAGCTCTGCAAAGATCAGCGACTACAGGAAGAGACTCTGTCTGTGTAGCAGCTCACTGCTTCTGCCTTGAGCCAGCTCTCCCTTGGACCTAAGTTCCCTAAACTCCCTACGGACCCTTCCTGCCTGCAGACTTCTCACTGAGAGGTCAAGGTCCTGGATAGGGGCCTACCATATATCCAGTCAGATCCCTCCCACCACCAGACACCTTTGTCGGCAACCATCAAGATCTTGGCGCTTGGGTCTCCCTTGCATCCCCTGTCTAGCCCCAAGTAGGCAGAACCGGTCCAGGCGGCATCTGTGGCTGCAATGACTTCTACAGAGGTTCTCGTTACCCCAACGCCAGGCATGGAGATAGATCCCCTGCTGTCAAAGGCAGCTGCTCCATCACCCGCTAACAATTCATTGTTCGATGAGGCCTTGGGCATCACTACCCCCCTTGCAAGTCCGGAGTCGTTAAACCTGGATACCGAGGAAGAGGATAACTTTTTGCATGCAGATTTGTCCCTTAGCAGATCTTGACCCCTGTCGAGGACACTCCTTTCACGCCATTCATGCTCTGAGGGGTTCAGACAGCCAGTGACCATGGGCTCTGTAGAGTTTTTAGCCCCGGCTCCCATCGACATGGCACCTGCTCCCATGAAGGGCTTTGACCATGTCAAAGCTCTTATTCAGAGCCTGATTGGCAACCAAGCTGTGGTCCCACCATTGGAGGAAAGGTCGGGTGCTGTTGCTTTGTCGTGCCAGGGCTTGTCTCTGGAGGACACGTGGCAACACAAGCCAATACCTTTTTTGCCCTTTGTAGATGAGTTTTGCGACCAGCTCACAGCCAAGTCTTGGCACATAGGCCTGAGATGTCTGGCTACTTGAGGCAGGGGCGACTCCTACCTAAGCCAGACATCCAGGGGAAGTGGCACTCTGCACCTGAGCAGACCTTTCCATCTGGTCCACCGCTGGTGGACTTAGACTGGGAGGAGTTTGATGCTCGGCAGCCGAGAACCATCACAGCATCTGCCGAGGCCTTCCGACAGTTGGAGAAGAATGCCAGGGGATCCATCCTTACTGCATCGAACTCCAACATGTCGTTGGCCACTTGGGGTCTCTCCTTGATGACCTCAAGGGCTCCATACAGATCATGGAGGCAGTGTGAGACTGGTTAGACCAAGTGACACTCATCGCGACTTCGTTGTCGTGAGCTGCTGATCACCATGCAGGTGCGGACAGCTTGCACACAGGAGGGGAACCTTCATTTGTTGCCGAGGGAGCCTACCTCCAGGGTTAGAAGCTGCCTGACCTGATCATTCGTACAGCCCATATGGGGCTGCCCTTCCTGGGAACTTTGGAGGAGAGATGGCAGAGGTGGTCCATCTTGCACAAACCTTCAGGCCCGCTCGGTCAACCAGGCATGCTCCAAGGGGCTGACGGAATCTGATCAGTCGCTGTTGTCTTTGGCTGCTTAAACCCCAAAGTGTGGTACTTCTCAGATCACATCCACTCATGCTCCCTCTGACATGCAACGACCTGGGGAAAGCGGGCAGCGATCCAGGAAGGGCAGGCGTTCCTGACTATTGTATGCCAGATTGCAACGTCTCGGGATTGCCAACCACCACACTGTTAGAGTCTGCACAGTGCCCAATCTGCCGCTGCCTCGCCATGTCGCGCACAATGGGAGTCTATCACGGACAGTTCATCTGTTTATTTGTCCTCAATATCCAGAGACCTGGCTACACACTGCCTTTTGGCAAAGACAGGCCTCCGTTAAACCAAGCACCCCTGGCACCTCAGAACCCAAAGCATTGGCTTTCCTGGAGGCGGTCCAGATGCTTCAGAGCAAGTGTGCCATACAGCCGGTAGAGGATCAAGGTACTCCCGGCTTTTACAACTTCCTCTTCCCTAAGAGGGACGGAGCATTTCGCCCGGTCATAGACCTGTCAATGCTAAACACCTTCCTGAATATCCCCTCCTATCGGATAGAGACCCTCCAGTTGGAAGCAGCAGCCCTATGGCCCTTGGAGTGGACGACGTCCCTGGAGCTCAAGGACATGTCTTCTATGTGCCAATCGCAGAGACTTCAGAGAGGTATCTGCCGTTTGCATTTGAGAGCCAGGTTTAGCAGTTCAGGGCCCGTCCCTTTGACCTTGCCAGGGCACCGCTGGTGTTTACCAGGTCTATGCAGACAGTTGCTGCTTACCTTCACTTCTAAGCCGTTGGCATTCATGTGTATCTGAATGATAGGGTTATCCAAGCGCTTTGGCACCTGGATTTGCAGCATCACTCACAGACCATTCTGGAACTCTGCCAAAGTTTGGGCCTGATAGTGACCCTACCCAAGCCCAGTCTTTGGCCGGAGCAGACTTTGTCTTTCTCGGCACCCAGTTTGACTTGGTTGCCTACATCTGAAGCCTTTCTGATTGGCAAGGTCCACTCAGACCAACAATGACTTGCCCTGTTGGGCTCCCTGTCCTCGATGGACTCCCAGGTCCCACTCGGTCGTCTTCACCGTCGCCCCTTGAAGCACATGCTGTGGGGCAGATGGACAAGAGACCAGGGCTATCAGGCCCCATTGCCAATTCTCAAAGAGGATCATCTGCACCTTCTGTGATGGACCATGAGGGAGAACATCATGAGGGGGCAAACACTGGAACCTTTTTAGGCCAAGCTGACCATTTACATGGACTCTTCTCAGTCAGGGTGGGGAGCTCACATGGAGAGCCGTACGGCATTGGGCCCTTGGCCGGTGTCCTTCCTGTTTCACCACATAAACTGGTGGGAACTGAAGGCAATACGCTTGGCGCTCCTCCACTTCCGAGACCTGGTGGAGAACAAACATGTCCTCATAATGTGCGACAACTGGACTGCAGTAGCTTTCCTCAACAGGCAGGGTGGAATGCAGTCCAAGAAGCCGGACGCATCACCAGATGGTGCTCCAGACACGATGTCCATATGCACACGAGGCATGTCCCAGGACATCAAAATGTCCTGGCCGACCAACTCTCAAGCAGGGGTCAGCCAGGAGGGACAGAGTGTTGGCTCCACCCCAGGGTCATTCTTGCCATGTGGGTCAGATGGGGAACTCCACTTATGGATCTGTTTGCGACCCCCTAGAATGCAAAACTGTCGCTTTAAGTCTCACCTGCCCAGGCCCTAACGGTGGACGCTCTAGCCATGGACTGGAGCAACCTGTGGGTATACCCCTTTCCACCCTGCCAGATCCTTCTGAGGGTACTGCGCAATGTTTGGTCCCATGATTGCGTTCCGATCCTGGTTGCCCCCTGGGGCCCCGGAACGATTGCTTGGTAGACCTATTGTAATTAAGCCCCGAGCCTCCGCTGCAATCACTGGCATGGTCAAAGCTTCTGGTGCAGCTGTGGACAAGTGTGTTCCACAGGAACCCTCAAGTGCTCAACCTTCATGCTTGGCGATTATCTCACAGAACATCTGCAACAGAGCCTTCTCAGGTTGAATTGCCAGAGGATGGCTTCCATCCTCTTCTCTGTTTACTCAGCTCAGTAGAACGTGTTTTCCAATTGGTGCACCAGTAAGGGAATTCACCCTTGGTCTCTGCACATTGCAGACATGGCCGACTTCCTGTTATGTCAGTGGGAAGTCTTAGGCAAGAGCTTGAGAACAGAGGAGTGTTTCCCATCAGCCATCTCCTCAACCCATGCCAACCTCCTGGATGTTGGCATCAGGAGCAATCCTTATCTGTCACCCCTCATTGCGTTATTCTACACCAACAGACTGGTGACGCCACAGGTCCTGCTTCGATGGGACCTACCACTGGTTTTAGTCATGTTGAAGAAGTGGCCATTTGAGTGCCTTGAGGACCTGAAGTGGGTTTCCTCAAGTACTGAAGGTGGAAAAATTTTTTGTATTAACACTTGCTTCGGGAGCTAGGAGAAGCAAGATCTATGCTCTGGCTTATGACCAACTCCAATGGTCACCTGAACACTCCCAGGTGACTCTGAGGCCTCACTTGAGCTTCCTTGCAAGAACTAAGTGGCTCGAGATCTGGCTACAGGCTTCAAGGGTTTTACCCTCCATGCTATGGATGCTGCTCAGTGTTTCCATTAGGAATTTTTTCAGGGGGTCACAAGAAGGGAAATTCAGGGGAGAAGACTAGATCTTGACCAATTTTACATGTAAATAAACAAGACTTGTGACTCTTTAGAATTTTACTCACAGGGTATTTGAGGGTTTGAGAGGGTAATATACCCCAATTTGGGGGTTAACTGAATCACTGCTGCTCTTCCTCTCAAGGAAAAAGCCCTGTACCCAGTAAGAGCTCTTTGCAGTTACCTTTCCAGGACACAGGTTCAGAGGAAGGAGGTCTGCCCTCCTTGTACCACTGAGTAACCCTAGTAAGGAGCAAGTTTGCAGAAAGACGAATTTGTCGTGGATTAAGGAGATGCTCCTTACAGGCTATAAGATCTCGCTGGAAAGGCCCGATGCTTTTTTAGCTTGTCTCAGCCAGAGCTCACAAGGTGTGAGCCTTCAATGCTTCCTGGCCTGCCGCTGGCGATCGTCCACAACCTTAGCTGAGCACTACTTGCGTAACATGATAGTGCTAGAGGAAGGCATGTGCACCTTTGCGGGCATAACAGGCTCCTTTGCTTTGGTTCAGATACTCATTCGTTAGGCCTTCCGGATCCCTTCAGAGCAGCTACCCCTGCACCAGTTTATGGTGATCTTGTGGTTTAGATTTGATGCAAGCGTATAGGCTGGCACATTTATTAGTGGGCCTCATAGGGATTCGTGCCTAGTTGACCTAATCTCGAACAGTATCATGCCGTTTGTCCTGTCGTCCCAGCCTGTTCTTGGTCTGACACAGGAGTCCACTGCCCATGGAACCATATATGGTTGCCTGGTGCCTGCCAGTTTCGCGACTAGGTCCTGTTAAGACCTCCAGGTCCGATGGAGCTGAAACCAATAGCTTCTACCCACCAGGCAGACAGCTGTCATGTTGGTGGTTGAGCACTGGGGGGTTTAATGTGGTTCCATGCTGGTCAGTAAGGGAGGGTTTCCGGTTTCAGCTTTACTCTCTTGTCGGCAGCCTCAACTCCACGTAGGTCTGAGGTTTTCCCTTTGGACGTCTCCTTCTCACACGGACCAATGGTTACCCCCAGGCTGCCAGTCCTGCTTGTCAAATGAGGTCAGTGTGCCAGTAGCGTTACACCCTTAACTTTTACGCATGTATATCAGCAAATGGTGGTCGAGAGGTAACATTACATAACTAATACGAGATATTTGGAGTAATTTCAGTATTAGTAAGAACACTTACCTGTCGACCACCAGAGAAGCCCACCCGACCAACCCTGCTTCCTCTTATAGCTGACTTCAACTGCCCAATCTCCAAAGAGGAAAGATAAGATGGGGAGCATGCTCATCGGGAGTCACCACCAGTTCCACAGGAACCGAGAGATGGCGCCATGGGACCATCAGGTTTTCAGGAATCGAGTAAACTCAACTCGGTTTCATGGGCATTCAGCCTAGACACAGAGGTCTCGGCAAATGATGGTCCAGAGGTACATGTAAGTGTACTTACTAATATAATGTACTAATATTACTCCAAATATCTTGTGTATGTGTCATTGTTTGGTTTTAGTTCCATGTGAAGGACCTTAGTCCTCTACACTTGATAGTCAAACCCTGGTCTGTGTTCGATTCTAGCCTGTTACGTGGTGCATGCAGGAGCTTCAGTCCTGTTCTCTTGCTGGGATACCAAATGGGTAATTTGAAATGAAAAGCATCATACAGTGTATGCTAATCAAACATGAAGTGTAATAGTGCTATTTTTGTCACTATTATGAGAACTCAATCTTTTGCAAGTAAATAGTCGTCACTTCTGACTGAGCTGCAGCGTGAGTTGAGATCATTGTAAATATCTGGGAGGGGGGGGGGTCTATAGATGACACTTTATTAGTGTCTGAGTGAACTAGTAGTCAGATGTGGGTTTGCTGTTAAGAAGGACAGACAGATCATTTATATTCTATGCACATTTATTTTAATAACCAAACTGCTAGAGGAAGCAGTTTATTCAATGTTTTATTAATATGCCTACAGAGCTGGAACACACCTAGACAGTCTTGCATTGTGTTGTACATTTAGTCGAATATTGCTAATTGTGATGTCTTCTGTTGGCTGCAGTGATGAGTCACCTGTAGGTATCCTGACAATGAACATTGAACCTGTGCTGTGATATATTACACAAAATATTCACTGTTCTGCCAAAAACATGTACAGTCTTTGGCCTGTGTGGAATGTACAGACTTGCCACGATTTAATCAAACTGCATGTCACAGGAGGTCCCTTGACAAAGTCAGTTTGGGATTTAAAGTTTAAATTTTGATATGATGAGATTTTATGATGAGCTCATGTTAGAATGGTGGATGTGGGTCAAAGGTCACATTCATGTGCTATGCAAGTAATATATTTTGTGGCATTAACAATACAAAAAAAATTCTCTGTATTAGACTGTTCTGTCATAAAGGGATGTCTGATGTAAAATTTGACAAAAAGAACTTACCTGCAACCGACAGGAATAACATACTGTTTATCTTAAGTTGCTGATAAAATTTTATATGGCTTTGACTTTATAGTTACTTACAGCAGGCGGATTGCCTTCCATAGCCTTTGCTTTGTTGAGATAGAAATTTAAGAAAGGCTGCATATAAATTCAAATGTAAGAGGATAGTGTTAGGGCATTGACTCATTAGCTTCCATATAGAAGCAATATTCTGGATAACCTTGCTCATCCAAAGCACCTGGATCTGGATTTTTTTTTTTTTAAGGTTGCATTTATGATTTAAATAAAATTTAACCCTTTCCCCTTTAAACCACCCCAAACTGACCAGTGGCCAAATGCAGTCTGCTTCACTGTTTTCCACTGATTTCAACACTAATAAAACACAATTTGACTGAGAATTGTAGATGAGACCTATCAAGATCACATGCCCCAGCTTTCCTTAGCATGGGTTGGGCACTTAGTGCCCAAGCCATGCCAAGGGAAGCTGTTGACTCAGTCTTAGTTCAAAGGGAAGGGTTAAAAAAAATAATGGGAATTGTAGATGTTTGAAAGTCTTCAGGCCATGTGCCCTGTGCCAGAAGTGTGTCCTGGCAGAAGTGAAGTGCTGCGCTGGGAAGAGCTGTTGGCCTAGTCTTATTCTCACCAGGAGAGGGTAAAATAAAGGGAGAGCATCAGGCAGCTCTGAGAACACATGCTACACAAAAACAATAATGTTATAAATACCCATAGTATAATTATCCGTCTCTCTTTGGAAAAAGATCAGGTCAACAGCTTTAATGGGAATAGGCCTGGTGTTTAGGTGTGTAACTTGTGCTTGATAAAACTGTCAATCTGAGGCATGTTATTTGGATAGGTATCATTTGTGATAAAATAAAGAAAAAGCCTCTGCATGTAAGCCAATAATATTTGATATTTAGTCAATTTTGGCCAGTTTAAACTGGCAGGGGTTAAAAATGTAGCTTTTTTATTTCAATTTTCAATGCAGAGAGCTTTGCATGTGATAAAATTCTGAAGCAGATTTGCACTCTTAATTATGGACAGGTTATCCGTGGAAAGCAGTCCAATTTGTATCGAAAAATTGTGTGCATGATAAATTACAGAAATTAAAAGTTCTTGTGGTCTTTGACCTAGAAAATAGTAGAATAAGTACACTGAGGTCAATAACACAAATATAAGAGCATGAATGCACTTTATGACACTTGATTGATGTCACTCACCTATAAAGTATTGCAGACACTGTGGTATGGACAAGTGTATAACAAAAGGTGGCTACATTTATGCACCAGATGGTATAAAAAGGAAATAAAGTATAATCTACAAAACATCTGATCCTACCACATTACTGTATTGTTGGTTCAGCATCAACGTTTTTCCAAATTTGCATTATGACTAATGCATACTTTTCCAGACTAGCATTTTTATGAAACACATAAAGATAACACATTCTGTCTGCAGTCTTACCAATTATATACATCACTTAAAGGACATTTGATTATATTTTTATTGTCTCAAAGGTGACATAGGGGGACACAGAGTTAGTGAGGATAGGGGGCTGTGTGTCCGTCTGTCCATCAGTCTGTCTGACCGGGAGCATATCTCTAAGAGACAGAATAATGAAATTTATACCAGAGATGCATCATTCCACGGGCATGTGCGCTGTGTATTGTTTTGACCTTGACCTATTTTCAAGGTCACAGGGCCCAAGAACATATCCATTTTCGGGTGTCTGGCAGCATATCTCTGGAACCCTTAGAGATAGAATAATGAAATTTATACCAGAGATGTATCATACCAAGGTCACAGGGCCCAAGAGCATATCAATTTTGTGCATCCTAGTCGGTGCATGCTTTCAACAAGTGCAACAACTTTTGCAAAATATTGTGGCGGGGGACAGAACCCTGGGATCACTATGCACTTGTTTATTGTATTTTCAGTCTGTTTTGTTTTTGTTCATCATTATCATCATCATCATCATCATCATCATCATCTCCAGTAGCATGATGATGTGTTTGCCTTTTATTGATTTACATTATAGAATTACACAGAAGATCCAAAAAAAGCTGAGTGGTAGCTATGGCAACCAAGGAGATTTGTCAGCAGAATTTCCCGTCTTGCCGGGTTCTCATCTGCCATTAAGAAACCCTGCACTTGAATTTGTCAAGGCTGTTTGTCAGGTAAATTGTCAATGTTTCTATTATTTTATTTCTTTTTTCCATCTCTAGTGGTGATATGACTGTAGTCTACCCACCCCACCCCCCCAAAAAAAAAATCATAGAAATAAAATTAAAAGGTCAATGGCATTTTATCTTTCTTGTCTGTCATGATAATGACATTTATGTTTTATGAATCAATATTGAAAATAGTACAGTGGTACCTGCTCTAAAGACCACCTCCAATTTAAGACTGCATGTCTTTTTAAGACCACTCTTTCAAGACCCTCTGCTGTATTTACATGTTAAATATACCTTCAATTTAAGACCACCTACAGTATGAGGCCACTTTTTGTTGGCTGTAGGGGTGGTCTTAAATAGCAGGTACCACTGTACTTGAATATATTTGCCATTTCCTGTGTATAACGTTCTATGCAAGTTTGTGATAGTACATGTACAAAATACATAACATTTCACATCCTTTTTATCCGCTCAACCAGCTGTTTGTCACTATTTGATTAACCCCTTCCCCCTAAAATGGACTGGAAGTAAAATGTCCACTTATATTTTCTATCAATTTAAGTATTAAGGGAAACAAATTTAAAGGACAGTAGAAGAGCCATAAAGCTGACATTGTGCAGAGCTTATGTGAAAGTTCCTCTTTTCAAAGAACATTTTAACTTGAAGATGGGACTGATGAAATTAAGTGTTTTCATTTTATCAGCAAAGTATGTCATACATAGCCAGATACACAGAGAATATTACGGTTTAACATTTACCACTTAAAGACCTGTTAAAAGGAAAGCTCAAAGTATAGAGAATAACTGTGCTGAACAATAACAATTGCATGTTTTGATAGAAATTGGTTATATATTGAAAACAGAGAATCTGTGCACATTTTTATTATTATACTTATTTGTGGGGATGAGTGGACAACCAATTGTAAACTTGATAAAGAATTTTTTTTTAAAGGTATTTTTATGTCTGGTAGGTATTTAAATATGTGGAATCATTCTGTAGTAATGACCCTGTTTTCGTGGTTCTGATCAGGTGCTGTCACTAGATACCACCATTAGTACTCAGGTTACCAAAATGAAGAGGAATCTTCTGAAGTTGATCGGAGTGGGGGAGTTTTCCGATGATGCCCAATTCAAGGATCCTTGTCTGTCTTATGTTCTGCCTGAGGTAACATAATGTTCATGCTCTGTTCATTCATTTCATTGGGAATTTTTATGCGCATGTACTTGCAAAGTCTGCTTTTGTACACTTGAGATACTTGTTTTTCAGACCATCAACATAACCAATTAAGCTACTAAAAAAGGCTATTTGATTGATGTAAAAAAAAAGTATCAAGAAGATAATCATAACACAGATTTGACATTTGAAGCTACAAGGAAGGAACAGGTTTTTAGCACTGCTGATGTAAGGAGGCAGAGCTAATGCAACCACTCATGTCTGTCCATAAAATTTTGCTTGTTAGCTTGATACCATCCACAGTTTTTCAAGTTAACCCAGTATAATTTTCAGGACCTGTGTGTGAAAGGCTAGGTCCCTTTTAATATTGGTGGCGCCACCTCGAGTATAATGTAATATATGGGTCAAAATATGAAAATCTTGTGAATGAATCTTTGATTTTTAATGGATCTGCATGAAATGTGGGATTATGGGGGAGGTCAAAGTCTAAGTTGCTAATGATACTAGTGGTACCATCCATAATTTGACGAAAATTATGAGCCACAATGTGGTCTGAAATGGAAAATTCCATATCTGGAAAAGTAATTGGACTAGACTTGCCAAATTTATAGGATATATAGACCATGGTAACTGCTAAAATTTCATGTAATATCAATGACCTTGACATATTTTTGTGAGGTCACCATGCCTGTAAAGTTGAAAGAGGGGTTTTTGTAATGGCAGGGTGTAGCTTGGACATCAGTGGCAAAAAGAATGGGGCCTTTAATTCAAAATTGCATTTGATAACATTGTACATAAAAGTGGACTTGCTGACCTACTTTTTGAGCTCACCATGACCCAGTAATTATGGAGTTTGGAGGTTGTCCAAATTTATTGTTTTTCTTCAATGACTCCCAATTTGTACAAAAGGACCATGTATGGAAAGCTGGATGTTGGGCACATATTTTGATCATAACAATTTTTTAATCCTAGTTGAAGGTCAAGGTCAAATGGCCAGTTTGAATATAGAGGTCTTCTTGTAAATGCTCTGCACCCCATATTTTTTTAGTTTGGCCCATATAGCGTTCAGAACTTATGAAGTGTATGAAAATCTTTGTCGACATCAATGTTGGTGGTGCCACCTATAATTTTATGTAGTATACAGGTCAAAATGTGAAAATCTTGTGACCAGTCCAGCATCCTTAATTTTTGATGACCTTCATGAAATTTAGTGGGATTTTAGAAGAGGTCAAAATCTTGGTTGGTTGTGATACTAGTGGTACCACATATAATTTGACAGAAATTACAATTAAAAAAATGTCTCAAAAGATACAAAATTCCATATCTCTAAAACTAATTGAATAAGACAAGCCAAATTTATAGAATATAAAGATCATGTCCAGTGCTAACATATTATGAAAGATCAGTGACTTTGACCTATTTTGTAAGGTCACCAGACCCATTAAGTTGGAAGAGGTGATTTTGTAATGGTAGGGTATCATTTGAACATCAGTGACAAAGAGAATTGAGCCTCTGAATCCAAATTGCACTTGTATATAAAACTCTACTTGGTGATCTACGTTATTGGTCATTAAGCACTTAAGAAAGGGACATTTAATGCAATATCTTGATAAAGAATGAGGCGAATGATGCTATATGTACCACAAAAATGTGTATAATGTGGAAGTTTGATAATGCATAATATGGTTAACCTTGATTTATTTTTCAAGTTCGTGGATTGAATACATTTCAGAAAATGATTTTTGATGATGATAGTCAGCAGAGCATTAGGCCCATGGGCCTCTTGTTTTATCTTAGCAGGGCTGGCCCCAGAGACAAGCTGTGTTGCCCCAAGCCAGTCAATCTTACAGTCCAAGTACAATTGTGAAATCTGGGACTTGTGCTTCATTGCTGCCACCATTACAGTCAGACCAGCAGTAAAAACTACTATATCACACTGTGATCCAGCATAAAGGAAGTTGATGTCAATTTTGTCATTTCAGGTGATTTGTAAGACATGCAACCATATTCGTGACCTTGACCTTTGTCGTGACCCATATCTGCAACAAGATGGAAACAGCAGGTAATTTAAATGCCAGATATTTCGTTGCTAGGTGGGGATGGAAAACAAGGATTATCTATGAATTTTGGGTGAAGGCAACTTTTCCAATGCAAAAGGTTGATGTATATGTCTCATCTCTTATTTTATCAGGACCCCAATGGAAATAAGTCCTCTTAGACTTTTTGTGCTATCATGGGCACAGTCTGTCAACATTATACTTGTAAATAGTTTTTATCATTATGTAAAACTTTTTTTTACTCTGGAGTTTATATTTTAATTACTGTTTATTTCATCCTTTAAAATATAATTTTTGCATCTGTTTATGTTTCTATATGAATTTTATTTTTGTATGTGATGATTTTACTCAATAGAATCTTATCTAAGGCTGAATGAGCAAGTACATGTGTGTGTATGACATTAATTTCACCTGAGACCTTGGCAAAATTGAAAGCTTACCTCAGGAATTTAATGGAATTTTTATGTGTTTTATACAAAAAAACCTATCTTTAGAATTTAATGCAACTTTGATGTATTTTTCTTATTTGAAAAAGAAAAAAAAATCTTGCAAAAAACTTCTTAGTGCATTATTAAGATAAAAGTGACACTGATTGGACCATAAAGATTTTGTTGCTGTTGTTTTTTGCACTAGACTACTACAGTACTGCAGTACATTGTGTATTCCATTGTATGAAGAGAGCCTTAATGGACAAAATTGTTATCTACTGTTTGTGGTCCGTCCTGTTTCAAATAAAATGCTGAGGAAGAATTCTGTTGATTTAAGTTTTTAGAAGGCAGAGATTGCTGTCATGTTCTTACCATGTATTTTTCAGGGCTGTGTGGTCGTGCATACAGTGCAAGACAGAGTATGACGTTGAGGAAATAGAGCAAGCTTTACTGGACTCTGTCCAACGCAAGTCCATGGCCTACATTCTTCAGGATCTCAAGTGCACTAAATGTCATGGGGTAAGGAGCACATGCTGGCACAAAGAGATGGTTCAGGGATACTCCCCTTTGTTAAGACACATACCAAGAAGCCATAATTTAACACTTGGTGCTAATCCCCATAAAGTTGGTGTTCATCTGGCTCATTATAATGATGTTAGATTCACTTTCATTTTACAAAGACTTTTGGTTTAAGTACCACTGTACCAATATTTGCATAGAAAAAAAGACTGGACCAGGTTGACAGCTGCCTAAGCACAGCATGACCGCAGCACGCCCAAAGCATGGTATGGCTGTTCACTCAGTTTCTAATTATGGCCCCCTCGTACTTGAGGAGGGGCATATTGTAATTGCTTTTCCCTTGCATCTGCTATTTATGTTCAGGCTATACTTCGCTTGTCCTTCAACTTAGATTAATGAAACTTTATACACAGGTGCATCTGGACAAACGGGTTTGTCATGTACCAAAAGTAGGTCACTAGGTGAAGTATCTGGGTCACAGTGACATATCCTTGTAAAATCATGTCTGGGCTATAATTCCTTTACTATTTAACTTAGTTTCATGAAACTTCCCATACATATATCTTGAAGTAAAGGTGTGTCATGAAACAAAACCAGGTCACTAGGTCAAGTATCTGGGTCACAATGATACAATGATGTAAAACTTTATTATACTTCATGTCTGGGCTGTAATTCTGTTTTCCTTCAAGTTAGAGTAGTTACCAAGGTTATAAATTAAGCAAGGGGGTCATGGATCCAGCAATCTCTGATTGTGTTTTGATTTAACACTAAAAGGGTTAATTGTGTCTTCATGGACAACTGAATAAGCAACTATTGATGTGAGTGTGACAACTGTTATGGCCAAAAACTGTCAATCATTTCCAGTTTTAATTACTTTATGGTTTCTGACAATGAAAGCTTTAGTTTTTATTAGCTCGCCCCACCCTCACCCCAGGCAGGGTCACTGCATTTTTTTTGTTGTTTTCAAATTGTTGACAAAAGCAAGGAAAATTGTGGCACTGATCATATATGAGAAATATGAATATATGTGCGTGTGTTACTAAAGTGAGCACATTGAAAAAAATGCTGTCTGTCTTGAAAAATATCTGCAACAGTGCCAGGCAGACTTAATGTTTACTTGTCTTTTTAAGTTTTAAGATGAATTAAGATGGTGGCAGAAAAGCTCCTCTGGTTCAAGAGGAACACTAGCCTACTTACTTTAAGGACTTGTAGTGCTTTTATCTGTTAAAATACTCATAAAAATCATATATATTTTGAATTGTTATGGTCTTTAGAGTACATTTAGATTAAAATAATTATCTCGGAATATGTTAATATCTGGTGGATCAATCTGAATATTCTCACACAAGCAGATTTCATCAGAGATACTGGGCTTTGTGACATTTCCCGATTTCCCGATAAAGTTTCAAACTCATTGAATATGAAGTTCAATATAATTTCCAGGGACTATTTTTACATTTTGAAAATTATCTTCTAGTTTCAATTTTACAATAATTTGAAGGTAAAAAGTTTGACAAACTGCATCTTTTTAACCAACATATTGGCAGTGAAACTTACAACAGAGGTTTACTTAACTTTATCAAAAACATGAAAAAAGCATCCTTGGAAACATTGTAAACTTGATATTCAGTAAGTTTTGGATTAATCAAGTACCAATGTGCCTAGAGATTTCAAGTACATGTAGATGACAAGTGGGCTGAGGTAATAGTATGGTCTGTCTGTCCACAATTGACATTTTCAATTTCTTCAAAACCGTCAGCCAGATTCACTTAAAACTTGGTGGGAATGCACCTTGGGTGAATCTCTATCAAGCTTGTTCGAATGGTCATGCATCAGTGATTTTTAAATTTTATATTAATTTTTTTGGCAAAATTTAAAAATATCTTATCCAAAGTCACTTAGCCAATTACTTGGAAATTGCACAGGAACACTTCTGGGGATTCCCAGACCTTAATTTGTTCAAGAAGTGGTGCTGCGATTTTTTTTTTTTTTTTTCTTCAATTTTTTTAATGCTTTTTTCGTGTGTTAAGGCTATTTTCAGCTTCTCCAAAACCGTCACTGAGACTGTTCTGAAACTTGGTGGGAGGGGTAAAAAAGTTGTTCACTAAGTAGTGATACTGTATATCCCTGATTTTTAACAATTTTTTTTTTCAGTTCGGTTTCTTGTCAGTCAATGCATGCATTCCTATTGATAACTCAATGGAGATTGCAATGGAAATTCACATTTTCAACTTCTACTCCAAAAATGTAAACCAGGTTCACTTCAAACTTGGTGGAAATATACCTGAGGTGGGTTTCTACCAATTTTTGGCAAAATATTAAAAACTCTTTGTCTCTAAACTTACGTAGCCAATTGCTTTGAGATTGTGTTGGGACACTTCTGGGCCCTTCAGACCTTAATTTGTTTAACAGGTGGCACTGATTTTTTTTTTTTTTTTTGAACAAATTTTTGTGTTAAGACTATTTTCAACTTGTTCTGCAAAACTCTTGGTGAGAATGTTCTGAAACATAGTGGATATGTGGCTTGGGGGGGGGGGGGTTAAAAAAATTTGTTCACTAAGTAGTGATACCATTCATCCCTGATTTTTAACAAAGTTTTCAGTGCAGGTACTTGTCGGTTAATGCATGCTTTCCTATTGATTAATGTGCAAGTCAAATGGGGATTGCAATGGAAATTCACATTTTCAACCTCTTCTCCAAAACTGTAAACCAGATTCATTTCAAACTTGGTGGGAGTGTATCTTAGGTGGGTCTCTATCAAGTTTGTTCCAATTGTCACACAACAGTGGTTTGTTTTTTTGTTTTTGTTTTTTTTGTTTTTTTTTGTTTAATCTTAAAAAATCTCAGAAACCTAACGGCAAATTCATTTGAATGCTCAGTCAGATTGTCCTGAACATATGGTGGAAGTGTACCTTTGTGTGAGGATTAATCAAAGTCTACACTAGGTGGGGATACCCGGGATCCCTGTTTTTTGTTGTTGTTTTGTTTTGTTTTATTTTGTTTTTGTTTTGTTTTTTTGTTTTTGTTTTTTTGTTTAATTTGAGCACCTGTCAGTAAATGCATGCATTCCTGTTGATTAACATGTAAGTCACTGGGGATTGCAATGGACATTTTTTTTACTTCCTCTCCAACATCCTCATCCCCTAGACTAGAGTGGGAATTGTGGGTTGAATGTCAAGGTCAGCTGAGGACGGGCTGTTCACACAGCTGTTCACACAGCTGTTCACACAGCCCGTGTTGTCTTGTTTGTTTGTTTTCTTTTTTGCAGCACACTTTGGGTTTGTTACACTGAAAGTGTGCCAAGGAAAGCTGTTGATTCAATGTATAACCTAGCACTGAAAAGGGTTAATGTAAATATAAGTTGTTTTGTCCGATTTGCAAGTACTTAATGTCACAAATTTTCTTACAAAATAATGATGATACTGATGATGATAATATAATGGTCATAAATTAAAACAGATAAAATATGAGGAGTGGGATCAAAGAGTTAATACAAGAGATACAATAGCACGGTGATTCAGCAAATTATGCTGGCCATTTCTCATATGCATCACCCCACCTGCAATACAGCAGTCCTGCACCATCTCATTTATAAGAATTACCAATTACAAATAGCCTCATGATGCACTGTGTGTGAGTCACCCGTCTGTGGCTCCCAAGTGGTTTGCACAAAGATGGGGTTTGCAAAACTGTTATCGCTTGCGATTGTAGCTTTACAGACAACAGTACAGGAGACTTGATAAATGATATATTGTAAGGAGTTCAAATTCAGTTATAACTTGACAAAAGGATGAACTACTGTATTAGCAGTTTTACAGTATGGCTTGTAATGAAGGTAATCATTTCTTGGAGTAACTGTATACTTTTAGGCCCGCCCATAGTAAGCACATATAAACTTCAGTCTAGTATTTTGTATTGCCTAGTTTAAGTTTTGGGGGGAAAAAAATCTAGCAAGGACCAAGCTACGGCACTCTTTGTGTGATCACTACATACTGGTCAGTTTTGCTGCTACTCCAGTTCATCAGGGATTGAGGATAACAGAGCATGTGCTGACTTGTATTATCAGGGATTGAGGGTAACGGAACATGTGCTGACTTGTGTAATCAGGGATTGAGGATAACAGCATGTGCCGAATTGTGTCATCAGGGATTGAAAGTAGAGCATGTGCCGAATTGTGTAAGTGTAGGGAAGAAGTATGTTATCAGAAGAGGTGAACAAACAGAACATGTTCAAATTGCGTATGCTGCTTGTCATGATGGCAGACCATTGATGATTGCTATCTTCATTTCAGATTAAGGAATCGAATCTGGCAGCACACTGTAAGTGTGCTGGAGATTTCACTGTCACAATGGAGAGTCAAGAACTAGGTCAAAAACTTCGTACCTTTAGGAACATAGCATCGTGAGTATACCAATGCATGTACATTTTCAGTAACACTTTCCTGCTCAAAGCAAATGATCATGCTAGGATGTTGCTTGTTTCTGTTTACCCTCTAAGCTCTGTCAAACCATGGAGCAACCTCATCATGATGTCTATGCGTCTGTGCATGAAGTAACTGCTAACAAATTAAGAAATATTAATTAAACTTATGTCTGAAGCAATGTATCAAAACCTTGGATTTATTTGCTCCCTGCTGACCTTGACCCATTTTTCAAGGTCACAGGAGTCAATATAGAAAATGCTTGTAAATGTGCTATCTTGAGAAGAAATGAAGCTACAACCATCAAACTTGCACTGCTATAGCATTTTATCATGACCTTGAATGTGTTCACTCCTTGGGGTCATTCTGACTGTCATATTTTAGCTTTGCCGAGCTTTCCCTGTGGTCTATTGTCTGTCTTGGTCCATCAGCAATGGACATGTGCATGCATAGATAGATGCACGCACTCACACACGCACGCACACACACACACACACACACACACACACACACATACATACATACATACATACATACATGTGACCCTGTCCTGTATGCCACCTGGTGGCAGGCCAGAATACAGATCAAATTGCCCACAATTCCCATTCTTCAAATCCCCATGCGTATTTGGTGAAGATATTCTTTGCCGGTTTGTTATTATGAAGCCATTTTATTGTTCTCTACTTCCCTACTCTCACTGGATCCTTCTGCAACGCCTTGCTTGCCTGTCTCTCTCAAGGGGGAAAGAATCTGAGACCACACCTTAGTCCACCAGGTCACCTTCTCTGAGATGAGAGGATCAGATGCCTGCTTAACCTGGCTTGAAAGATTGCAGTGTCATTAGGTCTTGTCTTGGCTCAGTTACGACTCTGCGCATGATCCCAGCATCAGTGCCTTCTTTGGCTTCATCTACTTCAGTTTCACCACAGAGGATCAAAAATAGAATGAAAGAAAAAAAACCAGAGTAGACAGGCTTACCAGGACTCTCTGTCCCTGTCTCTGTCCCTGTCTCTGTCCCTGTCTGTCCCTGTCTCTGTCCCTGTCCCTGTCCCTGTCTCCACCTTACTTCCAGTCGCTACTGGATTCATACAGGTCCTTGAAATCCGTGAAAGTATTTGAATTTACCACCTGATTTTTCAAGGCCTTGAAAATCAATGTTTGTGCAATAAAGTCCTTGAAAAGTCCTTGAATTTTAAGTTTCCATAATGCTCGATCATTTCCTCCCATCTCACTATAGAAACCCAAAACAACAGACAGCAACATACAAAAATGAAAAATAAATCAATTTGGAAAGTCCTTGAATTTTTGGGAAAAAAGATCCTGGAAAGTCCTTGAATTTTAAAGCTGCCAAGCTATATGAACCCTGTCTCTTATCACTTTGCTTTGATCATGGTCATCAGGATTCTGGTCCTTGTGCCATGAATTCCACTCGAGGTCCAGGTCACTGTGGCATGTTGGTATTCGTGAGGCTAGGTACCACATTAAGCATCATGTCACCTTCTAATGCAGGAATATAACTCTGTCACAAACAAAATTGGAAACTCATTCGTGAGCTCAACACTGAAGTCAATGGTGTCTGTGCCAAAGATACCCTCTCCTTGCAAGTTGGACATTAAGCTTAGTTAGGTTGGCCAAGCCCATCCAACCAGAAGAACCCACTCCGACACTGCCACCTCCATGTGAGCTAGTCTTTGTCACTGTCAATCTTCTTCCTTAATACTGGTCTAATTACCAGAGGATGAGTCAAAACCAGACTGGGAAAGCAATGTGAACATGGACCATCCCTATAATAGAAGAGGGAACATCATTTCAGTACAGCCAGGCAGATTCCAATGGGGTCTTTTTGCCCAATGTGATTACAAACTTAAATCTCTTTCATGAAAGAGAAAGGGATGGACCTGCCAGATGATGGTGATGACAAGAAAAAACCTCTGTATTCACGTTTCCCTGTGGAGCAAGTTTGGAGATGTCAGTGCCTACCCAATCTATCTTTACAGATGAATTATCATTGTGGGTTCTGTGGACTTTTGTCGGTGACAGGTTGAGAAATCTTTCGACGCTGACCAGGTAGACGTGGCAAATGAAACAGCCACACATCAAGCCAACATTAGCCTCATCATCCATTTGTTAACTCATTCCTTACCAGTCCCTGATTTTTCCGTATATTTACTTAGATTTAAGATGACAATTGCATATTTAAATTCTTCATGAAAAGAGCTTTCATTCAAGTACCAACATGCCTATAGTCCTAAGTCAGTGGTTCTGGCACTGACCAAGGCCTGTGACCATAGTATGGAATGAGTTAAGGGATATTTGCATAACCCTGCAAAAGCTCTCACCAGCATGGACCCACGCCATTTTGTTCAAAATCTGTAACATAACTGGCAGTAAATATTACACATTTGTGGAATAATTGAATGAGGCAATGGCTGTCACAGCTTGGACTGGTCCTCTGCCAAACAGAAAAAAAAAGGCTGCCACAGTACTGAGGTGCATCTTTGATTTTTGACCCCTGGCTGATTCCCATAGACTTGGTGTCTCTGGGATAAAAAAAGCACTGAATTTTCCATAGTGATGTTCATGGGAACATTTTCAGCTGGAGAGCAAGCAAGCAAGAGTGCTTACTCTCCGGCAGCAGCAGCAGCATTTTTTTTTTTTTTTGTTTAATGTTTTTTTTTATGATTTTATGGGAGCATAACATCAGTTGCCAAACTACCTAAGGATTTTCCAATGCAGGTGGAGTGAACCATCCCCTGCCATCAAGAAACTTCTTAGGATTGCTCTTGAGTGTGAGAAATCCCAAACATTGGCAAAGGACATATTGTGCCTTAAACTGTAGCTTGTGACTGTGTTGTCATCACATTTCTACACAAATCTTGATAATTGTAGAAAGGCTTCAGGAGAGACTCTGCTCAAAAGTAGTCATTGTATAGTCAAAGATGCTTTGAGCTCCATGCTAGAAGAGCACAAGGAAAAGTCTGAGCACCAATGTGATAGGAAAATGCCAGAGCTGATACTTACCTGTAGACATACATGTAGTAGTAAGATGGGGAAGCACTTCTCCCAGTGATAAGCAGTCAGGCACAATGGTCTGCCCACAAACAAAAAAACAGAAGGCCACCTCAAAACCAGCAGTAAGGCAAGATTACCAGGTTAGCTGCCAGTATAATCACTGAGACAGCAGCCAGCATGGTAAATCCAGTAAACTGTAGAAGAGAAGAAACCATGGGGTTATGAGCCGATCTCCAGGTTCCCATTCAGCAGACACAGCTAGGTACCAGCTCCAAGAAGAATGTCTCAAGTTGGCTCACAGAAGCCATCAAGACAGCTCACAAAGTTTTCCATTACAGGTCACATAAGGTTAGCAACCTTGAGGCAATGTCCTGCAACACCCACCTAACCTACATATGTCCATTTATTCATATTACTTGCGAATGTTTATGAGAGAAATTCTGCAATTATGGGTGACACAATCCATTTCATGGTCTCAGACCCCAGGACACAGGATCAGCTCTTCAGGCCATATTTCCCATGGGATACTCTGTATTGCTATGCAATACTTGATCTTGTCAAGTGTGATGTGATGGTGGTCGCTTCAGGGGCTGAAAAAGGATCAAATTTGCTTGATTTTGCCATAATTTACAAGGTCACAAGGTCATTTCTTGAATTTTGTATTGGGATGAGACCTCCAGAAGTATGTGAGCTGAGACATTGACCCTGTACAAACATAATCAACAACTGGAATTTTGCTGAAACTTGTTTTGTTCTCAGTAAGCTTACTTGGATTACAATGTATATGTATTTTTTCTTTGATTATATAGTCAGCCAGACATACTGAGTGCACATAATCTATTGTATGAGCAGATGGATGAGCACTAAAGTCAACAGAGGTTGTGATAAGTGAATCTGAGAAAATACTTAATTGAAAGTGAATAATGTGCGTGCTATGAATGTAATGTACATGTATCTAAATATATTGAGTAGATGTAAATGTCTATGTAAGTAAATAAGTAAAATATGCCATCTGGTTGTAATATATCTATAACTAAATGGGACACTGTAAGCTCTTTGGAGTTTCAGTTCCCCATATGTAGATATGCCTACATACTGAATTGTACATTGTTGCTGAATAAAACTCAAACTCAGTGGTCTCTAAGAAAGTCAGGTTGAAGTAGCACATGGGTAACCTTGACCTAATTCCTAATATTACATGGCCACAGGAGTGAATTTGATGCCTATCTTGATACGTATACCTTGAGATGTATTTAAAGTAGAAGATGGGTATTGCACTAGATGATGATCCCTTGGAAGGGCCAGATAGTTGACCTTGACAAAATTTCAGTGATGGATGTGCAATATGGGGACTTTGACTTAGTCTATAAGGTCATCGGTCAACTTTACTTGGTTTTATTTCTAAAAAGTAAGTCAATACAGATAGTTGACTTTGACACAATTTCAGTGATGGATGTGCAATATGGTGACTTTGACTTAATTCATATGGTCATGGGACAACTATACTTGGTTTTATTTCTAAAAAGTAAGTCAATAACTGTATAAGCTGGGACTGACATTGTCTTTGCAAGAGACTTTGTTACAAATGCATGTAATGACATTGACTTTGACTTTATGGCAAATGTCACAAGGCAGCTGTAGCACAATTCAAATCTGCCTACCCTCCAACTGGAACATGTCCTGCAGAGGGACAGGAACATGTGTCATGCAGACATGGAAAATATCAGGAACCGGAGTGAAAAACAATAATTCTAGACCAATCATTATAGGACAAACATTCACATTGAATATGACTTTATGTCCAGAGTGTCATTCATCATGCTGGTGACATCTGCTTAAAACTTGCAACTGGAACATGTATTTTCTATACAATATTTTATTTACTGTTGGACCCTGTCAGTGATAACTTATCCACATAGTGACCACAATCTGACAGAACAATGCGTTTTATTTGTTCACTAGGTGTGTCATAGTAACCGAGTGACCCCCAAGAAGAGAAAGACTTATCAGATTAACCTTTTCCTGGTCAGAGTACAACTGAGTCAATAGATTTCCTCAGCATGGGTTGGGTCCTTTGTGCATTGCACCCAGCTTGTGCCAAGGAAAGTTATTGACCTGGGGCGGGCCATCATGAATGGTCTTGCATACAAATCTCAGCAAAAAAGTAACTTTCTAGTAATGAGAAATTTCCGTAAAATTGTTCAAGCACACAACAGTTTACATCCAGTTGCTCTTGGGTGATTTGTGCAGGTAATGGTCAGTTAGCACAATTAAATACTAGGGAAGGGAACAATGATGATCGTGCTCCCTAGTTGGCCTTTGAATCAAATGGGGTAAAAACTGGTACAATCTGTAAGCATGCTGTGATCATCATGATGTGTACAATATTCAGAGGATTTGTGCATTGCATGATGGGTTTAGTGACTGTATCCCCTCTGCAGCTCATGATAGAGAAGTTTACTCAACTGTCATATTGGAGTACTTTTATGAAATGAATGGGTAGATGGGAACAGGTTGCAGGTGATACACTGTGTGTCTTATTTTGTATGTTTGTTTTTCAGGCATTATGGAATGACTCTTTTGTTGGAGACAGTGGAATGGATAATGAAGATGAACCCACAGATGTCAGTGTAATTTATGCTGTTTGTTTACAAAGAGAACAGGATTGCATCTAGGCCACTAGTGGAACTACATTAATAAGAAACAAGACAAAAAAGACATTTTCATGCGGGAAAAATGGATCATGTGACTAGATTACAAAGTCACAAATGTAAATGAGATATTATAAAAAAAAAACAGTTAAAATAATCTCACCATAATTTTCAGACGTGAATGAGTGAATGCATGTGGAATATTACTGTGTTCCATGGGATTGTCAAGGCAGATATTAACATTTGCTTTTGGACCAGCATAAAAGGCAGTTAAAGATGCTTTGGGGATCATGTGATTGAGAACAGGAAAGAACAAAAAATAAGGCCAATCAATGAAGAAAATGTGTGTTTCACACTTCATCAGTATTTACTGGTCAAAAATAGTGGATGGACGAAAGTAGTGGCTTTCACTGGGAAGGAAATAGTTTATGCAAAATCTGACTCTGCAGTTTGAAGCAAAGATGAACAAGCAGAAGAACCAGAATCTTGCACAGGGCAATGAAAATAATGTTAGTTTGCCCAGAATCTGGGGTGGAACCAGGTACAAACATCCAGTAATAAAGTTTACTATGTCCTGATGGTATCTGAAATATCTGTACATAATATGAAAGATGCTGTGGTTTTCATTGGCCAATCCTCGTAACCCTTACGCCCTCAAACTGGCCAAAACTGGCTGGTGGTTAAATGTCATCTGCTTCAGAATTTTCTCCTAATTTCAATAACAATGAAAAATTGAGAATTGCATTTGAAACCTATCAAGATCACATGCCCAAGGTCAACAGCTTTCCGTTGGGATGGGTTGGGAACTCAGTACCCAACCCGTCCCAAGGAAAGCTGCTAATTCAGTCTTAATTTAAGGGGGAGGGTTGAATGAGTGGAAACTGAACAAAAATGATTGAAAACTTCAGCATGCATATTTTTTGACAAGCTTAAATGAACAGGAAATTCTGTTTTACAGAGATAAAAGGAAATGTATCATAAAAAACATGTGACTATGTGTTCAATTTGAGCATCATGTATTGCAACCTATGTACATAAAATAAAATAAATTTAATTCACATGCTTCTTTCTTGTCTATTATGTTTGGCTCTGCTACTTTACAAATCCAGCAGAGCTGCTGCAATTGGTTTGCTTGTTGGGAAACTCAAAATTTCATCTATGAAACCAGTAAACAGAGGGTTAATGATTTGGTCATGAGCATTAGTTGGGTTGAGTGAGAAGATATTGCAAAATATTAGTAGTCTTGAGCGTTTTCATTTTTAGCTCAGCTGACGTGTGAATCAGCTTAGCTTTAAAGATAAGTGGGTGGTTGTCAGCCATCTGTCCATCCCTGGTCTGTTGTCCATTGCCCCTCTTTCCTTGTCTGTGCACAATTATATTGTAACTTCTAGTCGAAAACTGTTAACCAGATTCACTTCAAACTTGCTGGGAATGTACCTTGGGTGAGTCTCTTCAGTTTTGTTCAAAAAGTCCTGCTCCAGTGATTTTTTTTTTTTGTTTTTTGTTTTGTTTTTTTTTTTTTGTGTGCGTGTGTGTTCATTTTTTGGCAAAATTTTTTAAAAAGGCCTCTGCAATTGCCAGGCCAACTGGTTTGAAATTTCAAAGGGACACTTCGGGACCCCCAGACCTTAATTTGTTCAACAGGCAGTGCTGTGATTTCTTTTTTCCTTTTTTTAATGAATTTTTCTGTGTTGTTACTAATTTTTTGCCTTCTTCAAATCTGTCTTTCAGATTGTGTTGAACCTTGGTGGAATGGAACCTATGGAAGGGTTAACAAAGTTGTTCACCAGGCGGTGATACTCTGGATCCCTGATTTTAATGAATTTTTCATTTCAGGTATTTGTAGGTTGGTGCATACATTCCTGTTCATTACTATGTAAGTCAATGGGGATTACAATGGTAGTTCACCTTTTCACTTTCTCCAGAACTGTTGATCAGATTCACTTCAAACTTGGTGGAGTTGTACCTCAGGTGGGTTTCTACCAAATTTGTCCCAATGCTAGCACTCTGACAAAATTAAGATTTTTATTACAAATTTTCTTGCTTATTTTTTGGGTAAAAGCCTATTCTCCCAAACTGCCAGGCCAATTGCTGTCAAATTGTAAAAGGACACTCCTGGGGACCCCTAGACCTTTTCAACAGGTGACATGTTGATTCTTTTATATTTTTTTTTCAAAAGAATGTGCATTTTGTGCTTTTCTTGAATATTGTCCCAAACTGTGAAGTGGATCGTCTTCAAACTTGTTGCAAATGTACATGGACTTGAGCTGCACCAAATAAGTTCACTACATGATGGTGCTGTTATTTTCGGGTAAAATTATTGGGTAAAAGGATATGTACATGCTAGAGGATGGTCTTAAACAAAGGAGACCTTGACATCATTCAGAAGTTCACAGGACTGTTGCAGTCCTCTTTTTTCATGTTTTAAGGAAGTGTGATGTATGACATGAGGATCTGACCTTTAGTGTCCATCATGTCTTAAAATAGGTATGAGAAAGTCGGCTATATCACATCAAAGTACTTCCTGTTCTTTACAAAAAAGTAGGACAGCTATTCAAGACAAGATGTCACTGACTGAACACCTATGTTCCTCCTCAACCCAACATTTTGGAGTGCCATTATTTCACTGAACAGGGTACGGCTTTCATACTTGGGTGGATGACTGATCGTAATCATTATTTACAGAGAACTTTGGTTAAAAACTAGTCTTGCTTCAGACCTTTTCTAGTTAATTCATAATATAACAAAATAGCTAATGAATATTATAAAAATAAAAGATGGGGCAGTCATAGAGTTGAGCTAGAAAAAGCCAGACAGGTAAGCACCCCTAGCAAGGCGTGAAGAAAGGGTCTTGTAAATTTGACCAGGTTCCGGCTGCATCCGTTCAGCAGTGCAGCGGTGCCAGTAAAAAAACACTGGCTAACAGCCAACCAAAACACACAGGTACACTTTGACAACACATGTTGCAGCAGGTCTACAGCTGGGCAAGGTAGAAGTTTGAAAATCTATTGCATGTATATGGATGACATTGACTTATTTTCTCAAGGTCACAGAAGGAATGCATTTCAAAAAGTGATTTCTTTTATCTTGTGATGGTCATTACATCAGTTGCAAACTTGTACATGCATCCTTATGCCATTACAAGAAAAGTCTGACGTGTGGAGTCCTGTTGGTGCCACGTGTGATATTGGCACTAATAATTACAGAATCAAAAACATGATAAATGCTTTATTGTGATAATGAATTGAGATAGAACTGCAAAATATACACCAAATGTATGACAGGTCAATGGTCAAATTTTGGGTGACCTTGACTTTTTTTTCAAGGTCATTAAGCCTTGAGCAAAGGACACTAAATTCAAAATGTCGAGAGAAAAAAGTGGCATGTGATACCAAAAATACCACAAATGTGTCATGTGGAAGTTTGTTATGGCATAACATGGATGACCTTGAACTACTTCAAGGCCATGGAGGGAATGCATTTCATGAACTGAATCTTTTGTGATGGTAATTGCAACTGAAGTGAACATATCCATATACCAGTACAACATCGTTATACAGACTAAAGCGTGGAGTCATGCAGATGCTAGTGGTGGTATTAATTGGAACTAACATCACATGTATCAGAAACACATTAAATTCACTTTTGTGACTGAGTTGAGATAAAACTACAAAATTTACACAAAATATGTGATAAGTCAATGGTCAAGTCAAAATTTGGCTGACCTTGCTCTATTTTGGAAGGTCATTTAGCACGGGTAAAAGACACTTAACATGTTGAGATAGAATGAGGAGTATGACACCAACAAGACAGCAAAAGTGTACCATGTCAGGAAGTTTGATATTGTATAACAGGGATGACCTTGACCTTTTTCAAGGTCATGTATAGAATGCATTTCAGGATTTTTTTTTTTTTTTTTTGTAGTAGTCAATACATCTGAATTTGTGCTGTGTGTTGTGTCTGTATTCCAATTCAGAAAAATTTACAGACAAAAGTCTGACATGGAGTCATGGTGGCGCCCGTGATGGTATTAATTGGAACTAACTTCATTGGTTGCCAGCAAAGCAGACCAAGTATTGTGTTACTACACTTGGTCTGCTCTTCTTCAACAGGATTTTATTTATAGTAAGGGAAACAAAACTATACTGTGACCCTCCCCCTAGACTCAGACACCAATTAGGAAGTTCATCATTATCGCTTAGACCAGTAGCAGCCTCTAGTCCCTAGTATATTGAAGCCTGCTACCAAAGTAACCATTCTCGGTCAATTAGAAACTGAGTCACTTTTCCAATGCTAAAACAGTGACCTTGCCAAAGAAGGGCAGACCCCACCAGAGTAGACAAAATATGCAGCTTGGGTCTGCTTCGGAGGCAACATTATAGGTATCAAAACACAAAATTACTACTATGATAATAAATTGAGATGGAACAACACAATGTATACAAAAAAAGCATCAGACTCGTGGCCAAAGTTTGTAAAATTTTAGGGGACTGTAACTCATCAAAGTCATTAACCCTTTTTCCCCCTTAAACCGGCCAAAACCGGCCGGTGGTCAAATGTCATCTGTTTCAGTGTTTTCAACTAGTTTCAACAGTTATGAAAAACAATTTGACTCAGAAATGTACATGAGACTTATCAAGATCACATGCCCCAGGTCAACAGCTTTCCTTGGCATGGGTTGTGCACTTAGTGCCCAACCCATGCCGAGGAAAGCTGTTGACTCAGTTTTAATTCAAGGGGGAAAGTGTACAGTACTTCAGTAATATGTTGAGAAAGAATAAGACCAATGATACTTAAATATCCCACAAATGTTCATCAAATGGAAGTTGAATATTGCACAATGTGGATGACCTTGACCTACTTTCTGAAAGGTCACAGAGGGATTTCTTTTCAGGAAATGATTATTTTTGTGATGGTCATCTGTTTACAGACTAGCAAATAATTGGGCCCATTTGCCTCTTGTTTTGGTTGGTAGCTAAAGCCAGTATACACCCTACCACCCAGCCAGCATTGCCATCACTCCCTCCCCCCTCCCCCCTCCCCCCAAGCATACTGCAAATAATCAACTATGCTATGGGATCTGACACAGCAAAACCCAAAAGATGCACATCGGGCGAACTTCACTGAGGGTGTAGCCTGATACATATCATCACACAAAAAATTATAAGATTGAAAGAAGCTACTATCTGCTGTACATTTTATTATAATACAAACTTTGAAGATTGCTAAACTCGTCTTTTAAGTTGATAATGCTGATTTGACAAACTTGAAAGGAGATAAAGTATGTGAAATTGATTGTCTGGTAAATTGATATTTGAAATGCAGGGATTAGTAAGTTTAAACAGACTGTATGTCAGTATATTGGATTTAAATGTCCGACAGTAAATTGGAATCTGTAATATCAATGTCCTTTACAAAATGGGCATTGTGAATCTGAACAGGAAGCTGTATTAAATTTGATCAATACTTCAATATTGCATTAACTCTTCTGAGTAGAAAGAGATCTGTCGGCAACTCCTTGATATAAACTGAAATTTGTGTGGGTCAAGTGGTTGCATTTGGTGACTTTGTGAAGTCTTATAGATTTTCTAGGAAAGACAAACCTGCCAACTTGCAAGATTTAGTCTTACAATGTACACTTTTCAGCTCTATTGTACACCTGTAACAGTGTAAGTTTTAATCAAAAATTTTTATTTTTTCTTCTCAGGAATATATGCTTTCAAGCAGGTATAGTGCAATAAAATGAAGACATTGTAGTGAAATGCTTGTCAATTGTACAGTGTTGTGACACCTAAAAAAATTTTAATGAAGTTTCTTGCAATACAGTCACCCTTTTGATTTATTCATAAATCAAAATACAGTTTATGACATTTTCAACAAGCCTTTTTTAGGACACGTGAAAAGTTTCCAAGAAAAACTGGTCTTAAGTTGCAAATAACTGTCACAAAGCATTAAAAAAACATTGTATACTTTCTCAATCAAATGTACACTTTTTTTGGATCCTTTTTTTACAGTATTTTGGTTTTCAAGGTTGGCAGGTCTGGTAAGAGATCTTCAAGTAAAAACATTGACACAGAAAACATTTGGGTGGGTGAACTGGAGTGGGCAAAGCATGCAGGAATGTTTGGAAGCAGAATTGACTCCTGTCTTAAATCATTCCCAGTGATCTCTGCAGCTTTTCATAAAGGCAGGGCAGTTACATCTAGAAAGGGCATTTTTTAATGTGGTAAGGACCAAAAAGGGCATCTCAAAGGTCAACTTCTTCAAAAAGGGCATAGTTTTGATGCAAAACCCAGAAAGTTCTTAACAGTTGTACCCACGTTAAGGTAAAGAATTTTTATGAGTTCAGCTTACAAATTTTATCACTAAACATTAGGGAAAATATGACAAGTATGCCCTAGTTTATCAAGGCATGGTGTATATACCCGGTGTATAGATCAGAAATTAAGGGCAGGGAGCAAAATTAAAAGGCAGGGAGCAAAGAAAAAGGGCAGGGAGCAATAGAAAAAGGTAGGGTAAATCTCCCCTCTATTTTGAGCTGCAGAGAACACTGATTCCATACTATGGTGACAGGCCTTGGTCAGTGGTTCTGGCAACGCTGGCAAGTCATGCTGCAGCATGACTTGCCAGGCAGTGCCAGAACCACTGATTTGAGACTATAGGCATGTTGGTACTTGAACCAAAGCTCGTTTCATGAAGCAATGAAATATGCAATTATCGTCTTAAATCTAGGTAAATATATGGAAAAATCAGGGACTGGTATGGAATGAGTTAAGGGACATGTAGTGCATGTAATCTATAGGTCGGGGGAAATTTTTGAGCATAACTGCAGGAATATTTGAGCCAAGATTGATATTGCACATTTTTATTGTCTTCTATACAGGATTGTTTCAGATTGTATATTGATGACCTTGACCTTCTTTCCTAATTTTACAGGCTACTTTTTCAGAATTTGTTTTAAAGATGATACATTTTGGAGAATTTATGTTGCAGTCATTATGGTTCCTTGTACACCAGCGGATTAGGTTCCAGGAAGCATACAACAGAGTCTGGCCATAAAGTGGCTGGGTCTGGGGCAGAGCTGGACCTAAAGCCAGGCCAGGATCTGGTTCAGGCCTAGCATGGTGTGGAGCTTGCCAAGAACTGGAATTGCTGAAGCAGGGGCCTTGTGCTTTTTGCTAATTTAGGTGTTACCAGTCATCTCACAGGTTCTAAGCCCCACCATCTTGGGAATAAGATCTAGGGCGTGTGTATGTTACTCCAAACCAACATCGGCAATATGAAAGTTCTGGCTGGAATAGTTCTTTACTTACCATCTAGAATTCAAAAACAAGTTATGACCTGGTTCCTGAGATAGTAACCAGATGTCTTGCAATATCCCTACACCCATATCCAAGCCCCGGCCCTGGCCCCGGCCCCGGCCCCACATCTTGTCTGGCAAGACTTGCTATAGTTGCGTGGACTGCAACTTCATCTCTGGCTCAATGCAAGAAATGTTTTCCAGCAAAGAGGTATCCTTTCCAGCTGGGGCTGTTGGCTCATTGAAGTCCTCACCAACCCTATCCTACTACAGGGTGATCCAGGAAGCTGCAGCATTCTTTTGTCACAAGAAATCAGAAACATTTCGACAAATAGGAGCATTGCAAGAAGTCCAGGTCCTCTGGCATGTTGCCGTCAGACTTCTCCCAATTTAGACTCTAAGCACCTTATTCCTCCTGCAGGGTTTCAGTGCTCCAGAACCTGACCTTTGGGTTTGCCCCGTCAGAGTGGTTGTCAATTTCTCATTGTTTGGGCAATTCAGTCATTGACCGTACCCCTGCAGACAGCTTTCATGATCTGTCAGCTAATGGACAGCCAGTTTCATGGCCAATCATGTCAACTCTAAATACAGTGTTTAATTTCACACACACACACACACACACACATGCATATATATATAATTTTGCATGTATGTATATATATATATATATATATATATATATATATATATATATATATATATATATATATATATATATATATATATATATGCAGAGAGTATTGATGAGGATGGTCAGAAGGGCGTGCCTTATCCAGCCATCAAATAATTAGCAACATGTGCTGAAAGGTGAACCTATTTTTCACAGGGATTAGAATTGGTTGCTATTTGGCAACTTTCTGCCAAAATTGCTTTCCTTCAGTGAAAATAAAATGGTCTTAGTTTGGTCTAACTGCTGTAAAACTGTTTAAATCTTTTGGGTAGGGCATATAAGGTTGCCAGGTTGCTCTTGAGGTAGCCAAAATGCACTCTAGCCATTCTATTCTAAACCCTGTTTTGACTCTTTAGGGAAAATGACTATCATGGTAGTGACAGGGCTAGGGGATCCACTACAGAACATGTTCTATGTTTGGCAGTCCTGGCCTACAACATGAAGCTACTGATGTGGCCTGCTGTCTTTCATTGGACACACCTAGTGAACCACCAGGTGACCAAGGTCTACCAGTTGCCATTTGATTAGCAAGGCCAGCTAATTATTCCCAAGGGATGGTGTTGTGGGAACTGCTTTACCTCCATGAAGATGAGGAAAAGTTTTAACAGGAGTAGGTTCTTGGTGTTATTGCCAAGGCTACCATGCAGAAGTGTTGAAGCAAGGCAATAGCTTTGTCCCAGTCCATCTTCCAGTAGGGTAAGGCCCCCAATTATAAAGCTTGTAAGCAGATCAAGCTAGAGCACCCACCCCAGAAGCCCAAGAATTGAGCCCATAAGACCAAGCTTAACCCTTTCCCCCCCTTGAATTGACACTTGAGTCAACAACTTTCCTTGGCATGAGTTGGGCACTAAGTGCCCCACTCATGCCAAGGGCAGTTGTTGACATAGGGCATGTGATCTTGATAGGGCTCATCTACAATTCTCAGTCAAAATTATTTTTCATTACTGTTGAAATTAGTTGAAAACACTAAAGCAGACAACATTTGACCACCAACCAGTTTTGGCCAGTTTAAGGGGGAAAGGGTTAACAATCAGCAGAATCCATTCTAGGGGTGTGTACCACCACCCAGGTTCATCTTGCTTGTGAGGCAACCTTCTGCCAAAGGGTGTTCTCGCTGATATAGACTATTGAGGTATGTTGTCTGGAGAATCGTGGAGATCTTAGCACATCAAGACTTCATCAGTTCTCCAATGTCAAGACCCACCTCAGTGTGAGGTTGCAAATCATCAGCGGTAAACAGCCCCTGCTCCAAAAGAAAGCTCACAGTATTTGGAATTTTTGCAATGCCTAAATTTCCTCCTCTTCATCACCATAGACTACCACAAACTTCCAAGATTTGTCATGTCCAGATAAAATTTTCTTCTGGGACCTGATAGGGTATGCTCATCTTACATCACCTTTCATACCAAACATTCCGGGAAGCAAAAAGATGAAAGGTGTAGAACTCATGCCAGCATAGTACCCCAAAAAGTCTGGATTTTCCCAGGCTTGCCCGGGAGGAGGATGGTAAAGACATGAGCATACACCCATATATAGGTTTTATATGTTCTATATCAAGCCCCAGAGAGCAATGAGGTCTCTCAGACCCAATGGGAGCTTGTTGGTGAAAGAGCAAAATAAGAGAAATCTGGATAGTGTTCAAAGGATTTTGGCTGCAGTCACACTGAGTTACATTGTACAAATAATAATCTGTCAGATCTTTATGTACTTGAGTCCTCTGTGAGTATATATTTTGTAAAATCTGCATATTCTTCATATCCAAACCTTTGTTTACATAATTCATAAAATTTTAATTTGCTATATTCATAGTTATTTACTTATTTTTTTGTTGAGACTTGTTTCCTACAATTTTGATGCATGCATGAAGTCTATACCCACCATGTCTGGGGATGCACTGCATAATATCTGAATATTAGTTACATAACATCACCTCTTGACTACCTTATTGCTGATCTTGATAAAGGTACTAATGTAACCCAAAAATTGAGTGGGAACTCCCTCAATTCCAGTCTAAAAAAAAACAGACTATCTGCAGTCCTGGTGGCACTCTTTGGTAGCTGTTCTGTAAAATGATGACCGAAGCTTCTGATACATATGGTGCACATTATTCCTTCTCAAGCTCCTTTGGCACACATAAGTTGGGAGCTCTTCATGTTTTATGTTTGGTAAGTCCAAAAAATTTATCATTATCTCTACTATGGAAATGACTATTTGCAAGTAGTTGCAGTCTTTTCAGAGAGATCACTTGTTTTCAACCTGTCGATACCATTCAATAGAAGTAGTCAAGTTGGTCTCGAACTTGAACATTTGGCTCGAAGATGGTGTCTGGGTTGAATTGTAGAGGGAGGGATGATAGCTCTGCACAGACAATTGCTGCCCAGCATGCCATCCATGTTGCCCCTCAGAGACTGATTCTGCCCCCCTGTTGGGTCAAGGCCAGAACATGGACCTATGGGCCTAATGTATGGCAGCCAGAAGCAGTGCTAGGGTTGTGCCCCCAACTGACTAGCAGCAGGTGTCCCCACCAGAATGGTTGCATCCATTGTGTCAGATGGGTGGAGGACAAGTGGCTGCTCTATGAGCTGTCCTGGAGGAAGCTCCACAGGTCCAAGCACAGGCGGGCTGCCAAGTGCAAGGCCTGGGGGCTACTCCATTCAGTCTTTCCCAGTGATGGTGGTGGAGCACCACAGGCATCCCTGTGAGGTGTGCCAGGCCCCTGTCACAGATGACTCATCTCCTGCAACTCCTTGGAGCAGTGGTCAGAGGAAAAGGTGTAATCGTTGCAAGTTGAGCAAGGGATCTCAGCATCTCGTTTGCCCAGTGCCAGCAACAACCTCCACATTCCCCAGCAATGCTCCAGGACTGTTGTTCTAAGGGCTATGGAGGAGAAACAGTGGCAGATGACCCTTTTTCGGCAGCTGTCCTCTGTGCCAGAATCTTGTACACTTGTTTGAAGGTCAGTCACAGGCTCGAGCTTCAAGTGCTTTGGTCCTTAAGGGTTGGGCATGCTTAGGCCAAGCCCACCCCAGGAAGCCCCCATTAGGTGCCTACAAGTCCCAACCTGGGTATTCGAGAGCCCAGTCTGGTTCCACAGACCCCCCCCCCCCACAGAGGGACTCAGATTGAGCTGTTGAGCACATGGCAACAGCACCAGGGGCCCAGCTGCCTGCACCTGGAGTGTCCTCGACTCCTTAGGTGCTAGCAGCCCTGCAGCCCCCCCCCCCCCCGATGCAGCCGCTGCCCCTGGTCTGGGCAAAGACATTGCCTTTCCCACTGGCACCCACCATCAAGCCCTGAATATTACCACCTTCCTTGGAGAGGCAAGCAGTTCAGGAGCGGAGCTTGTGGGAGCAAACCCAGTGTCTCCTCTAGCCAGCTGGTGTCCCTACTGCACACAAGCCGGTAGAGATGAAGGAGCAGCTGGCTTGTACTGCCATAAGCTAGCTCTCACTGAGCAGCCTGGTCCTTGAGTTTGCACAACTCCAAGGGGTACCATTGGGTCAGCCTCCCTCTGTGGGAAAAATCTCTCAGGTGCCCGCAGGAGATCTGCCAGAAGTCCTGCCTAGTTAGCCCTCCTGGGAAGACCAGACATGGACTGTAAAAAAGGTGGCCGATGTTGCTCTGGAACCTTGGCTACTGAGACTACAAGGCATGGAGATGGACCCCATTTTTTCCCAAGTGGCACCTGCCCCAGAGCCTGACAAAAGCCTTCATTTCAACATGGCACCAGCTGTGATGGCTGCCCCTCATTCATCAGATGCAGAGGGAGTTCTCAGACTTTGCGACTGAGGAGGAGGATGCGCTACTGTCCTCATACTCTGAGCCCAGGGGCAGGCCAGACCATTCGCTCAAAGCACACAACTATGCCACAAAGTTTCTCCTGGCCAGAGCCTCGTAGTGTCCTCTGGGGCTGTGGCCCTCAGGGATGACCCAATAGACACTACTACCATCCCTGCTTAGGGCTTTGAGCATCTTAAAGCCTTGATCAGGACGCTCATGGGAGATCACCAGATTTAGACCACTTGTACACTAGAGGTGAACTTACACTTGCTCCAGAGGGATGCCTACTTCTTGGGACAGCAGCTTTCTGACCTGATCTCCTGGCGAGTGTGGATGGGGCCCCTCTTCTCCATCACCTTGTTAGGAGGGCAGATGGTGGATGTTGTGAGGTGTGTACAGGAGCATCAGGCTTGAACGACAGCAATAGCAAGCCAAGGTGCAATAGCAGGCCAAGGTCCAACTTCGTTCAGTCACTCTCCACCCTTGGCGACACAGCCCCCAAGCATGCTGCTAGGGGTTCCTCTACCCCACTTATTGCCCAGGCTATGCTTTCTGCATCTGCCAGGCCAGCCACAAAGGGGAAGAAGACACTGCAGGGCGAAGAGCGAGGCAGTGGCAAGCCTTGATAGGCTATCTGACATCAATAGACTCTCGAGTCCCATTAGGCCAGCTATAACGTCAACCACTGCAATTCACCTTCACCTTGAAAAGCAGGTAGTCAAAGGACTGGAGATACCAAGCCCAGGTGCTGGTGCTCCCCCAGGAATGTGATCACCTTCTTTGATGGTCCAGATGAGAGCAGCCAGACTCTTACACTCTCAGCCACAGGTCTTGCTATGCATGACCTCCTCACATTCCAGGAGCAGAGGACATGGGAGACCAGATTGCATTAGCCAGTGGTCTACGCAGGTCAGTTTCCACCAAATAAACCAGCTGGAACTGGAGGCAATATGCCTAGCACTCCTCCACTGCCAGCCCTTTGTGGAGCACAAACATGTACTCATGTGCAACACAGGACAGCAATCTCCTATCTCAACTGACAACTGGGAGGATGTGATCCAAGCATCGGATGGAGTGCGTCAAATGGTGTTAACATGCATGGGAAAGATGCTCTGGGACTCCAGAATGTCCTGCTGATCAACTCACTCAAAAGGATCAGCTTGCAGGGACTGAATGGTTACTTAATTTAAGCGTGATGCGAGCCAGGTGGGTATCCCACACATGGACCTGTTTGCTACAAGTCTGAACTCAAAACTTTCCATGTTTGTGTCACCTGTCCCACATCCCACTGTCCTAGCAGTATATGCTCTAGCCATATACTGGAGCAACATGAGGGCTTGTGCATTTCCTCCTCTGCAGATTCTTCCTCAACCTTCTGGTGCAGCCACAGACAAGCAGGTTTGACAGACAGCTGCACATGCTGAACCTTCATGACTGGAGGTTATCGCACAGAGTGTCCACAACAGAGGTTTCTCAGAATTGGTCACCAGAAGGATTGCCAGAGGAGGGCTTCCACACTCTTCTTTGTATGTGTACTCAGTTCACTAGAAGGTATTTTCTGATTGGTGTATAGTGTGGAATGGAAGATCTACCCATCATCTGCATTCATTGTGGACATTGCACATTTCCTGCTGTACCAGAGGGAAGTACCAGACAAGAGCTCAAGGACGATCATGGGCTTTAGGTCTGCCATCTCCTCTACCCTAGAAAGCCCTCTCAATATCCCCATAGGGAATGATCCTTACCTATTAGTTCTCATGACCTCTTTCTAAAAGGATGACCAGCAGATAGGCATTGACTGTCTGAGTGGAATTTCCTGCTGGTTTTGACTATGCTCAAGAAATGGTGCCCAGACCATCCGTCCCAGTGATTGAATCAGTATAGTTGCATATGTTACCTATCTACCTAAGTGCTTGTATATCTGCAATAAGTTTGTCAAGAGGAGACGTTACATAACTAATACACTTCACAGAAGAACCATCAGAGGACACCATACTCCTTCATACTGCCAGTATATCGGCAAAGTTGGCCCACAGATTGTGTGTTGTGACATAATTTGGACAAATTCCAAAATAAATTGTATACTTATATGCTCAAATTACATGTGGACCACTCAGAGGCCCATCCAACCTCCCTGCAGTTCCTCAATTCCAATAGAGGAAAACTGCAGCATAGGGTCAAACTGCTAGCATACTACATGTAGCCAGGGCTGCCAATAGCCGGCAGGCACCAGACCCTGGGATTCTTGGGAAATGTAATGATCAGCCATAGTGGTCCATAGGTTACTATTGCTCCCATGTACATAAATCAATTTCTGAATTTTCCACATTACTGTTTTATTAGTTTTTGGATTTATGACCCAGCAAAATTTCTGCTCTACCTATCAATCCCATAAAATCTAAATGATGTTATAGCAATCGAACTATTTCTTAAGTGCGGCTTGATGTTGCCATGGTATTCATTCACACTGTCCACTTTGGCACGTTTCATTAAGTGAAGCATTGACACTAAATCAGTCATATTATAGGGTTTGCTGTCACCAGAGACCACCCTGACTGCCATGAAGTGGTTTTGAGCCAGGTGGTCTCAGGCTAAATAGATTAAAATGGGAAGTATAGGCCTTGGGAATCAGTAAGGCAGTCTCTCGTGAAAGGGGTCTTATTACCAGGCTACCATGCTGTCATTTTATCCAGTCCTTCTGAGCACATGGTTATTATTTTGTTGTCTCCTTTCTTTTCTCTTCTCTTCTCTTTTCTTTTTATAAAATTTCTAAGACATGCAATGGCTTGAATATGACAAAGCATAAGACTCCAAGTGTTATGCATCAGGCCATATGATTTCAGCATTAATCTCATCTGAGCTGGTTATAATTCTAAATTTGGATGCTGAATGTAAAAATGTCAGTGGCTCCACTTTACACTTTTTATAAGTACATTTTTTTATCATATGTTTTACCAAGCCAGTTTACTTTTTCAACTTGACTCCCTTTACAATCACCTGTGCTTAATTATAAAATGGCTGTTTACCATCCCTAACAAATACATTTTCAGCTCCTAAAGAACTGTTGTTTGGATTCTGTTCAAGAGAGGTTGGGATGTTACTTAGGTGATTATCTACCGTGTACGTTCCTATTTGTATGGCCAATTGCTTTGAAAGTACAAGACACATTAAAGGCCTCAGTCTTGTTTCATTGATATGGTAAAGTTATAAAGTTTTCAAGTGATAACTCCAAGAACTATGTCTACTAAGGCTTTGATATTACATGTGATAATAGTCCTTTATCACAGCTAATGGGGGATTTCAAGATTGCATTCAGGTAACCGTGACTTAATTATCCAGGTCAAAGGGGTTCTTTGGTGATTTTTGGGATGACAGTTCAAGACTTATTTGAATTAGGACTTTGTTATTGCATATGATGATGTTCTTCTGTGAGGATCAGGGTAAGATTGCATATGGATGACCTTCACATAATTCTCTTGGTCATAGTGAATTTAGTTTATGGATGACAAGTCAAGAACTATCTGATCTGCAGGTATGATATTGGTCATGTGATGCTTCTTGATGAGGCATAGACTTTGATGCATTAAGGTTACCTTATCCTGATTCTTAAGTTAAGGTTATAGGGCAAATATTATGAACTTGGTTTTTTAATGGCCCGCAAGATATATTTGAACCAGGACTATGGCACTCTGCCTGATGGTATAGCTATGCAAAAACCATGTTTCGCTGGCAGATGAGTGACCTTGACTTGATTCCCTGACTCACAGGGCAACTTAAAAGTGAATTTAGTTTTGTGGCCATAACTCTAGCACTTTTGACTTTTACAATGCAGATAATGATGGCCTTCAACTAGGGTTAGGTCAAGATAAAATTAGTGATGTCCAATTATCACAGTCACAGAACCATTCTAGATTTAGAGAATTCAGCGTTCAAATAATAACTTTAAAATATATTTCAAGCAATGTCCTGATGATTTTGGATAATTTTGTTTGTTGTGAGATTAGGGGACATTTTGGCAGACATATATGTTGTCTATCATATGTTCAAATTTAGTATTTCTAGCACAAATACAATCTAAAGAAAATTAACAAAATACTTTCAATGTTAACATTATTGTCAATGGACTGTGTTAACCTGTAGATCTTGATTACTGCCAATATGTATCAGCTCTAAAATGTCCATTTTGCATGAATATTTCTCTGAAATTAATTCTCTAATTTTAATCAAACAACAGCTAATTTACTTCAAAACTCCTCTGGAGCAAAATGGTATCATGGATTTTCTAAGAAATGATCAGTTCTTTTTAAATGCATATCAAAAGTGAAGAATCACACAAAATCGTCAGTTTCACAAAAACAACTATTGTCCAATCTTTGTAGCACCATTGTAAACAGACATATACAGTAATGAAAAATCCCTGATATGTTTTTGCAGTTAGATATATTGAGATTATAATAGCACATATTTGACCATTAATGTTATTATTTTTTGAGAAATATCAAAAATTTTACAAAAACGACTTCACCCCAAAACGCTAGTGTTTATACAACAATTTTCAATTTTTAGTTCCATCTTTCGGGCAGACAGATTCGATTGAGTATATAAGTTTATTATGTCAAGGATGCCTGTTTCTGTTACATTTGGCCTAAAAGTGAAGTCACTTTTCCAGGTAAGACACTACCTTAGCAAGCTGAATGTTGCACAGAATGACTGTCCTCTTTAAATGCTATGACTGAATTGCGTTTCAGTGACTTTTACCAAATTTTCAAGATCATGTGGCTACTTTGGTGAATTTCATTTCTGACTGATTGGTACACTAAAGTAGTACTTGAGCTGTAGATAACATGTTGCACACTATGGATCCCAACTGGGGTTGGAGTGTGAATGCATATGGATGACCTTGATTCTAATTTATGTTCTTATAGTCACATGGAAATTCCAAAAATAGTTTCTCAATGATAATTCTAGAACTATTTGTGGTATAATTGCCTTTGATACATGATGGTGTAAGTGAATCAGAACCCTGTTTGGATTGCAGATGGGTGACCTTGATTTTATTGCCATGGTCACAGGGCACTTTTAGTTCATTTGGTTTCCATATGGTCACTTGAGAACTACTTAAATGAGGACTCATATTGAACTTGATGATGTACTATATACTATAATAAGGAATTTATATATTTAATAGTGTCAAAGAAGTCAAGGCAGGTTTGTTCTTGAAACACCATATGCTTCTTTGTGTAAATTTTTGTCACTTTTGTGTACGCATAATTTGTTCTTGTTCATTTTTTTCTGTTAAATTTGGTATCTTTTTGGTTAGGCTGTGTCTATTTGGGCAGCTGTTGTGCAGATAGGGCTCAGCCATGCTTATTTGCCCAGATGTTGAACAAATAAGGTTTCACAGTGCTTCATTTGCATAGCTCTTGTGCCAATGATATTTGGCCATGCTTATTTGCCCGGCTGTTGTGCCAGTAAGGTTCTGACCAGCTTTATTTGCCCAACTGTTATGCCAATAAGGTTTGACCATGCTTTATTTGCCCAGCTGTAGAAGCAATAGGATTTTGACCATACTCACTTTGCCCAGATGTTTGGCTATAGAATTTAGTCTTAGCATCTATCTAGCCAGCTGTTGTGTCAATTTTGGGCACCATGGCCATGCATATACACCCAGTTGTTGGGCATATAGCCATTCCCTTTTGGGTTGAGTCATTAGACAACAAATATACACGTAGAAAATCTTCATATTGGCTTTGTAGGCTACAGGTCACCCATGTCAAATAAAGTTCCTTTATCATAAAGTAATGATCTAAGATTGGCTTCAAACTTTATTTCCTTGTTTGATTCAATTAAGGCTTCTCCTTTATGTTAAATATTTATTTTACATTCAACAGTTTTCATTTCCAACTCAGATGTCACTGATATGTACATTTGTTGTAGATAATAATCAATTAACGGTGTGTGGTTGTGGTCGTGGGCAACGGTAATTAATTCTGTTTGTGTCTATGTTCGTCATCCTTTGATCTAGCTGGCATAAAGATCTAGATACAAATATCTATTCCATTATGACAAAGTGATTATTGACATATTTCATCGTGAGGACTGACGTTCATAACTTTCAATTATAAAAGTGCACATGTTGGCAGCTGTATTCAAGTGCCAGAGTATTCATTTTCAACTGCCAACCTAGCACTTTTGTCCTCGATGGTTGGACAACAATCGTTTTAACTTGTTATCAATTAATCCTCTTCTAATCAGCCTCTATCTTAAAACTTTGGTATTCAAATTTATATGCATACGTGCAACATGTACAAACATGTTACCTCTTACTGTAACTGAAACACAAGATGGAAAAGAGGACAATCATAGAGTGATATTTACAGGGTAGAGACACTTGTTTTGTCAGTGAACTTTGTCAGTGTTATTTTCTCAACATAGAAAGTATAGATAAATGAGTGAGAGCTGTATCCAGGCAACCAGAGATCCTCCTCCGCTTTATTCCAGTTTTGTTTGAATTTTGTTGATTTAAGGTCCATGAAGTGGAGCATAAGCTTCCTTTCAGAAAAGGCGTTTTACTTCATGCGTCGGATACTCCCATGAAAGAACAAATATCTGTAATTGTTACAATAACTAAATAACAACTTTTGGTGTGTTTTTTTTTGTTTTGTTTGTTTTTGTTTTTGTTTTTGTTGTTTTTTTGTGTGCGTTTTTTGTTTTTGGCTTTTTTGGTTTTGTTTTTGTTTTTCTTCTTTTATGTTTTTTTTTTTTTTTTTTTTTTGTTATCGTTTGTTTATTTTGTTTTGTTTTGTTTTTTTATATGAAGTTTTGTCAGAAGAAAATGTTAAATAAGTACACATTTTGAAAAATTGTTAATCTATCAGCAATATCATAAAATATTTTGCACACAAAAGTGTCAAATGATTGCCCGATGAAACTTTTTCTGTCTTCAATTTTGTTAACATAAAGTTTCTTGTGGATGGTACTTGAAAGTTTTCAATTTCACACAAAATTTTTCAGCTGATTTTAGATCATTAATTTTTTCAAACCAAACTTTTGCCATAACATAAAATACTTTGCACACGAAAGTGTCAAAATACTGGCTGACAAAACTTCCCCTGTCTTTATTTTTTTTTTTAATCTTAAGTTTCTGGTGGATGGTGCTTTAAAGTTTGAACTTTCACACAAAATTTTTCAGCAGATTTTAGATCATGAATTTTTTCAAAATAAGTTTTGTAGGAACTTTCCTGAGTAAACATATTAAACTTTATACACTATAAGTTTGGTATTTATTAGATGAACAAATTTTTGTAGACCCTGTTGCAAAAAATCTTGTCCTTCATTCAAATTTTCATGCAGGAATGTGGTATAATTTGGAAGACTGTGACTATTGATGCACTCCAAACATCCCTTGTTTATACACATCTGTAATATATAGAAACTTGCAACTCTAAAAATGTATACTCTACCAGGGTTTTTGTTTAATGTATTATTGAAATGAGAATACCAGTTTTGCCAGTGCATGAGGAGAGCCTGTGTTCTACTAGGCTAAGCCACTGATTTTAACCTTTCCCCTTGAAACTGGCCAAAATCAGCTGGTGGTCCACTATTACATTTGCCATCAACTTTGTATTAATTGTTATACTGGGTGGCCCCCATGATAGCGACATCAATATGTCTTAATGGGAGTCTCCCAAGCCATATCAATATTTATAATTTTGTATATTTGTGATGTCTTTCTGAATTAGCTAAATAAAGGTATTCTGAGTTCTGGTCAAATGTTTGCTTTAGTGTTCCTTTCTTCTTTCCTTCTACTACACCAACATTTAGTTCAAATGTATCTCGCACTTACTTTAAGTCATAACATGCATGCTAGATCCCAATCCTCAGTTGACTTTACTGCAGAACACAAAGTATCAAAGTAGGACAAGATATTCTTGAGTAGCCTAAACAACAGAGAGAGAGAGAGAGAGAGAGAGAGAGAGAGAGAGAGAGAGAGAGAGAGAGAGAGAGAGAGAGAGAGGGAGAAGGTAAAACATAAAAGCAGAACTACTACTCACTCTCAAAATAAAACCGTCTTATAATATGGGAGTAACTCTTGCACTCTGTTGGTATGGGATTTCATGCTGTCACGTCATTTTAAAGTTTCCCTTAGAGGATTGTATTAGATGCAGTATGTGACACTGTATATTTTTGGATTCAATCTTAAGTAAACCCCTACCCCTACCCCCAACCCTACCCCCACTTTCCCAATTTCGAAAAACAGAGGATCGAGATGCAGATGGAAGACGGAGGTTGCACAGTAGGAGAATGTAATGAAATGTCTTGATAAGGTATACATAATAATTGGTATGCAAAACAGTGAATTGCCCATGGACTAGACTTGCAATTTTATATTATGTAGAAACATGTATGCTGGATCGGCTAGGATGTTGTTTTTGTTATTGTACAAATATTATGGAACCAGCCTCATATTAAATACTACTCCAACTGCAAGATCATCTTCATTATCGGTAAATTTCTACCAAATGTTGGTCATTCTGATGCAATTACCATGCTAAAATAAACTGCCCTTCTACCTCACACTTATGCCAAACGATAAATTATCTTTTTTTTATCTATTCATTTTATCCATTTTTTTTCTGTTTGTTTTTGTTTCTGTTTTTTGTTTTTGTTTTATTTTGTTTTGTTTTGTTTTTTTGTTTTGTTTTTTTGTTGTTTTTTTTTGTTTTGTTTGTTTTTGTGTTTGTTTTTTTGTTTGTTTTGCATGAAAAAAAGTCAAAAGCTGCTTGAAGTTGGATGCAGACTGTAATTGAATGTGCATATAAAAAGTGCTGGACTGGAGGTTGGCAGAAAACAAATTTTCCCTGCCAGCTTGTGGGTTAAAAGTTACGCAAAGTGAGGTGAACCTTAAACTTAGATTTATTGTGACATTTCTGTGTGACTGGCATTTTGATTTTTAATGATAACCTGTCCTATAAGCTTACAGCTTGCACGTTCATTAAATTCATATATGCTTGCAATTGTAAACAAATATAGCCCGTTATGTGCATACTTGATATTTGGCATCTAGAAGCCTAGCTGGTATATGTCCAAATACATGTTTGTTTAACATTCTCAGCTGACCTTGACATTCAACCCACAATAAGTCCCACCCTGGTCTTAACGCACCAAGATGTACTCCTGTTTAATTTGAAGGAATTGGCCAAGCAGTTCTACTCCATCTTTTATTGAATTTTATCAAATTTTTGTTTACAACCATAAACACTTCAATAATCAATATGGCATAATACTTTGAACCGACTTTGTAGAGACCCACTCAATGTGTCATCCCACCAAGTTTGAAGTAATCTGGCTGATGTTTTGGAGAAATTGAAACGTGAATTACCATTGCAATCCCCATAGACTTACGTGGTAATCAATAGGAATGTATACATTAACATTAACCAACTAGTACCCAAACTGAAAAATGCATCTAAAATCAAGGTCTAGAGCATCACTACCTAGTGATGCACTTTGTCTGACCCTTCTAAAAGGTACATTTCCACCAAGTTCAAACAGAATCTGCATAACAATTTTTGGAGAAGTCAAAATAGTGAAAACTTAACAATACTGTTTTAAAAAATATTTTTAAAAAATACAGCAACACCTGGTGAACAAATTAAGGTCTAGGGGTCCCCAGAGGTGTTTTTTTTTAAGATTTTACCCCCAAAAATAATAAAAAAACATATAAAAATTTTTAAAAAAGTCACTGAAGCATGACCATTTGAACAAGCTTGGTGCAGACCCACCGAAGGTACATCCCTACCAAATTTGACATGAACCTGGGTTATGTTTTTGAGAAGTCAAAAAATGTTAATTGTCGTTGCAATCTCCATTGTACATTGTAATCCAGCAACAAATGTATTTCGATCGTCTATTATGTTATCCTAAGGCAAAAACATTTTGAGCTAAGCTTGACTTAAGTGGGATTTACTTTTGGTGTCTTGCCGGTCCTTAAATAATATTCCAAATTGAAAATTTGAAATGCCCCTAATTTGCATGAATAAAAATATGAAAACCTTTACTCCATATCCATCAGAAATGCAAAGGTGAATAATGTATATATATATAATATTTTTGAATTTTAACAAGCATAGCATTATTTTCCTTCTTATCCCTGATGAGTCACGGTCGTTGAGAAAACCTCTTGGCCTCTTGGACATGATATTAACGTTACCATCGTGACCCTCGCATGGTCATTTTGCTTGTATATGTGTATATATATATATATATATATATATATATATATATATATATATATATATATATATATATATATATATATATATTTATATATATATGTATATATATATACATATGTGTGTGTGTGTGTGTGTGTGAATTGGTATGCCTTTTTAGTCTGTTACACTTTAGAAAATATGTAAGGTCTAAGATTTTATATATCCCGAATTAGCATAATTCAAAAGTGACAACTTCAATTTGATAAGTATTAATTCAGTACATAATGGTCAGCAACATATATGGGGATATTGCAATGTGGACTTTATTGGAAAGTGGTCAATAGTTTTCAAAAAATGCAAGATTTAAGATTTGAACTGTCCCTAATTATGACAATGTTACAAGTTTTGTTCACTTTTCATCTGATGCAAAATGATCAATAACATGGAAGTTGAAGCTGGTTCCATGTTAAACATTTTGAAGATATCGAAGTAAAATATTTGAAATGCCCCCAATTAGCATAACATAAAATTGACATGCATCTTTGTTAAATATGCCTTGCATGTACAATGTTGAATAGACACAGACATAGAGACACATGTTTATTTCACAACAAACTAAAATGCATTGGGCTTTAACCATGCAGAGGTGACTTATGGCAACAGTTTATGGAAGACGCAACCAAATCGGTTTTGAAATGATTATGCAAAATATTCACAATACCAATGTGTAAAAGTTGAAATGGGCTTTCAGTCTGTTATAGTTTTGAAAATATTCAAGTCGAAATCTAATTTTTGAAAAGCCCTCAATTAAACATTATTTAATTGCTGTAACTTTTGTTCGATATTCATTTGAGGTGCGACATACTATAAAGTGTCACAGAAATAGGAATGTGGCATGGTGTGGCAAGGCATCCTCAAAGTAGTTTTGAAGATAGTAAAGATTTCAATGCAGTTTTGGGGCATTGTGATGTGTAAGAAGAACCCCCAGAGAGAGAGAGAGAGAGAGAGAGAGAGAGAGAGAGAGAGAGAGAGAGAGAGAGAGAGAGAGAGAGAGAGAGAGAGAGAGAGAGAGAGAGAGAGAGAGAGAGAGAGAGAGAGAGAGAGAGAGAGAGAGAGAGAGAGAGAGAGAGAGAGAGAGAGACTCATTGAAAAAACAAAATATCTGTGCACCAACACAAAAATGTTTGTATATCAACACAGAAGTAAGTGTCTTTTCTGGTTGATAGGTTATGGTTAAAGATGTTGATAAACCTCAAACTAAATGTGCTGATTTTTAGCTCAGCTGACTTGTCAGTCAGCTTGAGCTGATAGAATGGGTGGTGATCAGTTGTCTGTCTGTTTGTCTGTGCACATTTCAAATTTTCAACTTCCTCTCCAAAATTGTTTTCCAGTTTCTCTTCAAATTTGGTTGGGATATACCTTGGATATGTCTCTACCAAACTGTTCAAATGGCCATGCTCCAGAGATTTTTGGACTTTTCTTTAAATTAAGTTTTTTGTTCATTTTTGACCCAATCTTTAAAAAAAATCATCTCTAAACTCTGGGTACTCTTAGACTTTAATTCGTTCACCAGATGGTACTATGATATATATATATATATATATATATATATATATATATATATATATATATATATATATATATATATATATACATATATATATATATATATACATATATATATATACATATATATATACATATATGCATATATATATATATATATATATATATATATATATATATATATATATATATATATATATATATATATATATATATATACTCTGGATCCCTGATTTTTAAAGTGTTTTTCGAGTTTGGTATCCGTCTGTTTATGCATTCATTCCTATTGATTACCACTTGAGTCAATGGGGATTGCAATGGAAAGTCGCATTTTTTTTACTTCTCCAAAATATCAGCCACATTCACTTCAAACTTGGTATGGATGTACCTTGGGTGGGTCTCTACTAATTTTATTCAAATTATCATGCTCCAATGATATAAAGATTTTTTTTACTGGAAAATTTTCTTGTTAATTATAAAATAGTATCTTGAAAACTTTTCCCAAACCGTTCAACCAATTGCTTTGAAATTGCATAGGGACACTTCCAAAGACCTCTACACCTTAATTTTTCCACGGGTGGCTGCAATCATTTTTGGTCTTTCAAGAATTCTTGTGCATTTTAACATTCCTTGACTTGTTCTCGCTATCCATAAGTTGGATTATTTTCAAATGTATTGTGAATGTGCATTTACTTGATATCCACCATATTTTTTTGCTTTGATTTTTTTAAAACAAATTTTAAAAATTAAGAAAATTGGTAAAGAGATATGTCCGTTTTCAACATGGATGATGGATGATAGTCTGAAGTATACACGACCACTTTAGTCTTTACATGTAAGGTCAACTGAGCACTGGACTGGCACAGTCCTCTTTCTTTCTTTCTTTCTTTCTTTCTTTCTTTCTTTCTTTCTTTCTTTCTTTCTTTCTTTCTTTCTTTCTTTCTTCTTTCTTTCTTTCTTTCTTTCTTTCTTTCTTTCTTTCTTTCTTTCTTTCTTCTCTCATCAGTCGCATTTTGATTGGATTTAACCTACCTGTAAGTTTAACTCCTGTGCATTGAAGTGTAAAATTGCAGTGTTCAGAAATAAAACGTTAGAATTCACTTCACATATGTGCCACGCTGCCAGCAAAAAAAAAAAAAAAAGAAGAAAAGAAGAAAAGAAAACAAAAAGAAATGAAAAGATAAATAAACAAAAATAAACAAACATACAAACAAAAAGCAAGCAAAAAAAACAAACAAACAAACTCGCAAGTGATGTTACTGGTATCTAAAATATGTTGGTCTTCGTGTTGGATTTAGCCAGCTAAATTTGTATTATGATATTTACAATTTCATAATCGTGCCACACACTTGGAACACTGAGGCTCCTTTGCATTGCTGCTCCAGACACTGACCCTTCTTATGATAATATTTTGGCTGCGTGCGTCAAAATAAGCAATGCTGTGATTGGAGAAGGCAAAGGTGGCCAATCAGATTGCCGCTTACAATTATTCCCTCATCTAGAATAATGAGCCCGGACGGTGGTGTTCGCCGCATAGACAGAGGCCGACAAGGATATGGCTATGTTCACTTTGACTCTCATCAGGCAGTAAGTTTTCGTCCTGCTTTACTTTATTCATCCACATATTTTTATGAGCGTTTTTACTGTTACCGTTAGGAATCATATGATAGCGAAATGCCACAACAAAAGAATTATTCCATCTTAATATACTTGTATTATCGCTCAAAAGTCTGCCTGGCCGGCTGGCGACCCGTTGTGAGCAGGCGACGACAGGGTCGTCCCCTGTCTGGGGATATCTGTCATGTACATACGGGTCATAGACCAATACAATGAATATTGCAGCAGTGGGTACAGTTTAACGAATAGACCCACTGCAGCCAAGGTGTCGAAAAGGGGGTAATATTGCTGCATGCAGTGCGGTTCAGTCGAGGTGGGCGTTAACCCCGATCAGCTGGGACAGGCGCCTTATTATTGCAATCAGTTATCAGGGCAGTTACTAGCTTTGTCATTTATTAAATGGTGAATTTCATGTATAAGCTGCCAAGTTGTTTTCGCTAGACTCACTGCACAAAATAGCTACAATCAATACAAGCACGCAGTGAGAACATGATTTAAACTTTTAATTTATGGATAATACTAGAAAATGACTTGACAAAACGCACACATGTGGAAGGGAAAATGAAAGACAAGTGGTGTGTAGCTATGTTATGTGTGCATGTGTACTGTAAGCTGTACATGATATATAATATTAATAAGCTTCAGTTATCAGCATCGCACATTTCCCTGTCAGGTTTACAGGTGTCAATACATTTGTGTCTTATCTCTGCATTTTAGTAAAAGTACATAGAAATTTGAACATAGACAAATAATCAGTCCCAATCACACTCCGTGACATGCCAAGATTTGAATGGAGGTTTCATGTGTGTTTGTTAGTTTCTGAATATACACGTGTGTTTATTCAGTGTCAATGAAAAAACAATCCATCTTGGTATACTGCATGACCATGAAAGGTGTAAATATGGATGAAGAACTTTATTGACTCAAACCTAACATACAGAGGTATATTCTAAGTTCATTGTATAGACAATCATATGAGCATAATTTATATATAAAATGAAGAAGAGATTCATTGCAGGTGCACCCAGACTTAGCACCTCAATATAGTGACTAAATGAGCTTAATATCCCAAAATATTATGTCTCAGTTCAAATGCTGCACTGACAATTTAAATACATAGTGCGGTATATTTATTATTATTTCCTATTGTCATCATGAAGATAAATTGACCATGGTCATCAAGTGAATGAAATTTATTATCAATGCTTGCTAATTTTGTCAAAGATTAGTGTATTTGCAACAGTACAAAATAAAGTGTTTTTTATCTGCTGCAACCTCTGTTTTACAGAGTTGGTGTTTCCTTTCATTTTCTGGTGTTTCAGGTCTTCTGAATTTCCCTGTTTCAATGGCCAGTGTATGAGAACTTATCCGAAGTTTTGACAATTTTTATTGATTTGTTCTCTGAATATAATTCTTTGTCAAAGGATGATTTGAAGTCACAATATGTACGCAGCTTCTTTAGCAGAAAACTGGCCATTAATTTGAGCTGACCACTGGGATTCATACATGCACTACAGTTTGTTTTGATATGTTTAAATATGTCATGAAGTTATATTGACATTAAGCTAGTCTGTCATATATTACAGCTTATTGTTTTTAGCATGCATCAAAAGTAAACATAAGGGGTACTTTAGAAAAGGTTTAAATAATCTACAGTGTTTACATGTGATATCTTCATAAACTAAAAACTCAGATGTTCCACATCCAAGTTAGTGGAAGTACGTGTATGTTGCCTGCTAAATAGACTTCTATCCAAGTCTTGTCTGCTTCACATTAACATTCTAAAATGTCTATCCAAGATTTGACTGTGACCAGTTCTAATTTGTTCTGCAGCTGAATAGTTAGTAAATAATTTATGTGTAGTTTTGATTCATATTGTACTGTACTTAAGTATATCAGGAAAGTATATTTATTTCAAGTATCTAAGCTCATAAAGCAACAAATATATGCCTTTTAAATAAGATGAGCTGAGGCCTCTATCAGGCTTTATAAACAAATCTGAGATCATATCAAGTTAGGACAAAACTGTTGTCTGTTCTCTGTGATAATCCAGTCTACATAGTGTTGCACCTGTCTCCTCTTCTCTCTTTTATAGATTGATCTTCAGTACTGTATTGTATAAACTAAACTGTTTAAGTATTTAAATTCAGTGATCTCTGCAGCTTTTCATAAAGGCAGGGCAATTACATCTAGAAAGGGCATTTTTTAATGTGGTAAGGACCAAAAAGGGCACCTCAAAGGTCAACTTCTACCAAAAGGGCATAGTTTTGATGCAAAACCCAGAAAGTTCTTAACAGTTGTACCCATGTTAAGGTAAAGAATTTCAGCTTACAAATTGTATCACTAAAAATTAGGGAAAACATGACAAATATGCCCTAGTTTATCAAGGCATGGTGTATAGACCCGGTGTATAGGTCAGAAAAAAAGGGCCGGGAGCAAAATAAAAAGGCAGGGAGCAAAGAAAAAGGGCAGGGAGCAAAAGAAAAAGGCAGGGTAAATCTCCCCTCTATTTTGAGCTGCAGAGAACACTGTAAATTTGAACATGCAAAATTGAATAGCTGAGCCATTTGACAGAGTATAATGTATTGTAGAATTGGACAAAGTGGGGAAAATACATCAACCTATGAGCCTTCTAGTTTCTTCCATGGAAATGCCTTTTCCTGTTTGTGTCCATAGAATGGCATTTTGCACCTACATGAGCAGAGTATTAAGAAACTCCACTGTATGATGTTTGCAGTGTATATTGCATTTGTAACTTAATCATGAAGTTTGATGGGAAGAGGAAAATGTTATGGTTCAAAATACACATTTTAACATCAAAAATGGCACCAGTTTGCCCACAGCTTGCTGTGTGTATGAAGCCCGCTTTCAAGTTCCTGTCACCGACGCACATCAGTGACTGGCCTGCTGCAAAAATACATGCTGTCTTGTCAATGAAAGTAAATTTTATATTGTAAACCATGTCCACAGCCAGTTACTAGTAGCTTAATTGCCACTTGACTACAGCAGCCCCCAGTTGTCATGAACCAAAACCCAGGTTTGATTGGTTGCTGTACCAGTGATTTCACCCTTTGGTTTGTATATTATCGCTTTTCAGTATAGTGGTACCTCTTTTGAGAGACCAGCCCTACGGAGGGTCAAAATGCGGTCTCTCAAAACAGGTGGTCTTTCATTAGAGGTACAAGAACAAGGAAAAGATAGCACTGTGTTCTGAGAGAGCGTTCTTAAAAAGATATGCTGTCTCTCATTAGAGGGGTCTCACAAGAGAGGTACCACTGTACATGTATATACATTAAATTTTTTTTATTCAAATTTTGTATTTTCAAGGAATTTCCAAGCAAATGTACATATAAATTTCCAACAGGAATTGTTATCATGTTACCCAGCATTAGAACCCTTGATTGTGAAGCAGCCTCACCTGGTCTTTATACCTCCCTGTGTCTGTGCATCATTTTCCCAATGTTTGAACCCAGAATACATCTGAAGCTTTCACTGGTATGTGTATTATTGATATAAACTGTGACAGTAACTTTTAGATATACCTGTGTTGAAGTCAGCTGACTTGTCAGTCAACTGAGTTTATAGGATGGTCAGTCAATCTGTCTGTTGTACTCTGTCAGTCTGTCATCCATTTACATTTTCAACTGGTCTCCAGAATTGTTCCTATGCAGTTTTGAGTTTCAGAGATGGAAGATCTTTCAAGATTTTGCCAAATGCAAACAAAAATTAATAAAAGGTTTAAAAATGGTTGGAGCTTGACCATTTAAATAAATTGGTAGGCCCAACCAAGGCATGTCCCTGCCAAGTTTAAAGGCAACCTGGCCAATAGTTTTGGTGAAGACCTGGACTTTAATTTGATCAACAACTGGTGTTATGATTTATTTTATTTGTATTTTTCAAACTTAATGAGAATGTAACTGGCCTCAAACTGCACCACATCTGTTCAGTACATGGTACTCCTGTTCAGTACATGGTACTCCTGGCATTTTCTGATTTTCAACAAATTATTGAAATCAGGAATTATCAGTAAAAGCACACACATGATAACATATTTACCTTACTAAAAAAAAAAAAAAAAAAAATTTACCTTGGGATAGCAGTAAATGTAATTTATTGGCTTCTATCTTGGTAATGGTAGATCCTAGGCTCATGGTTACTTTTAAGCACTAATGAAGAAGTATATACATGTTTGGGGTTTCTTTTGGCGTTAATTTTGACCTTGAGTGACCTTGAAAGGTCAAACTGACATATTAGTTCATATCTCAGTAATGGTGGATCCTGAGTCAATTGCTATGAAACACAAAGTGGAAAGTTTCTATATTTTTTCATGTTGCCAATTGTGACTTTGAGTGACCTTTGAAGGTCATACAGATATATTTGCTAATATAGTGAAACCTGTTTTGAGAGACCATTGTCATGAAAGACCACCTGCCTTTTCAGACCATGTTTACTATGTCCCTTTTGCTATCTTTCCCATGTAATACCTCTATTGAGAGACCACCTGCCTTATGTGACCACTTTTTGGCTTGCCCTAGGGATGGTCTCTCAAAACAGGTTTCATTGTATCTTTTTAGTAGTGTATCCTGTCTCCTTCAATGTTAAAAATGATGACTGCAAAACTGTGCAAGTCAAGGCTTTGGTAATGCAAAGAGTGATTATGCATGGACTAAAAGAAAACTGACTTTGATATTATTTAGAAAGTTAAAAGACCCCTTCAGTCTGAGCATTCAAGGTCAGCTGAAAACATGACTGTCACAGTCCTTTAGTTTATTGTATTTGTGTCTTTTTGCCCAGAACCACTTCCTAGTAGTCAATACCCTATTCCGCAGTCCGAACTCTTTACTCTCCATAAGCTAACCTGTCCCTGTCTAACCTATATACATATGGAATTACTATTGTTCATATTGCACACGTTCCACTGTAAAATTTTGACATAGGCTGTATCAGCCCAAATAAATTAAAGGGTCTTCAGTAGGTAACTACTCAACATGTTTTGGAGCCTTATAGAGATATATTTAGCAAATATATCTGTATGACCTTTTACAGCCACCTACATAGTGTGAGCCAAAGGGGTGTTTATGATTTTTTTTGGGGGGGGGGGGGGGCAGGGCCTTTTAAAATTGTGCTTTTATATTGGTAATAGTGGATCCTGTTACTTTTTCATTTAAAAAATCCAGTACTGTGTGGGTAAAGACTGGTATTTCAAACAGTAATGATGGTCTTAAAGATGATCTTCATATTATTCTGGATGTTACAGGACCATTTCAGTCCGTGCATCCAAGAAAACCATTGCTCTAAATATCTGCTTCATACAACTCTCCATATTTCCTGCAACAAAGTATGATGAAATGTGACAGATGGGATGTTAGCTACATATGTCACCTTACAACCTATTTAAGAGGGAGCATATTTCTGATGAAATGACTGCTTTGGTTATATTGCATTTATAATCGAGGAGCCTCAATAATCAAAGCTCTACAATGTCAGTGTATAGGTTGCTGCATCAGGCCCTTTCTAAAAATACAATGTACATTAAACAGCCACCTACAGAGTGTGAGCCAAAGGGGTGTTCAACTGTCCATATGTCGTCATTGGATGCCCAGTCTCCAACTTGGACACCATAAAATCATGATTTATTTTAATGGAAAGGATAAAAGGTGGACACCTTGATATGAAATTATCAGGACAAATTTAGCATTTTGGACTGCCAGATTTCAAATCCTGGCTAATTATGGTCATCTGTTTGTATTGCAATACAGAAAAACTGGTGAAGTGTCACAGTTAGAGTATGTAGTCCTATTTTCCATTAAATTAGGGGGTCATTATAGCTACAGGTTCCGACTTCAGTTCTAATAACATTATAGCATATTGCATTATGAAATTTCAAATAAACAGTCAACCTGTCTTCCGACACTGCATTAACCTCAAAGCAAAGGATGTTTGCACACCATTGTTAACACAGCACATTAATCAAAGTCACATGATCTAATAGGTCAAAAGGCAGACCTGCATGAATTGAGTACCAATATTAATTATTCACAGAGTACTTTTACATGTAAATTGTAATTAGGCATACAATGTAAGCATGTAATGTAGTTATTTTTTTATCTTTCTGTGGCAAAAACTACCCAATGAGATACACCCTTCCCCCCCCCCCCCCGCACCACCTCAAACAAAAAACTGTCTGTCCAATGGGAAGAATGAAAGTTGAATATAGAGATGACAAAATTAATATAGAGATTACAAAATTAATCAGGGACATAAAGTTGAATGCCTATGACAAGTTGAGGCCCAGAGTACATTGACAAATACATGTATTGGTGTAAACCATGGACCTACAATGAGTTGTCATCTGGTTAACTGTTGAAAGTGTACTTTTGTCTAAAACGGAAAGAAGGTTTTTGTAAAGTGGTTGAATATGGTTCTAACTTTCATTATCATGTACAGCTAAATACAGTTGAGCGTCACCTACCAATCACTCCTCCCTAAGTGTGACCACTACATGATAAAGACCACCTTCAAGTGCAACCAAAGTAAGTCTCCTACCCGTAAGTGCATCAAGGACTTCCCACTCTGGTGATGAACCTGGCATTCAGGATTGACACCAAATCAGATGCCTCTAAAAACTATTCAGCATTGTCATTCCAGCTGACTTGAATTAAAACTTGTCTTTTATTCACTGGAAATAGGTCCGCTTTGTCAGAATTTGATTTTGCTAAATTTAGTGAATCTTACATATGCCTCTGAGCATACATACATATCCAGAGTTCAAAAAATTGTAGCCAAAATTGGAATCCTAAGCATAACTAACAGCAATTTTGTAATTGCCCTTTAATACTTGATTTTAATATATTTTAGCCCTTTATACATTTCATTAGCCTAATTCAAGAAACATTAGCATTTGGCTAATGGTTAGAGCAGTCCCTAATACATACATACATGTGTGGATGTAAAATCCAGCATGCTTAGGGAGTTCCCCCTCAAGCTGGCAAGAACAAGACCACAGGTTTTGAAAACTTTTTTTTTTTTTTCTTCTTTGAGTTTTATATTTATGGTCAATGAAAGTTTCATGTCGGGCATCAATCAGATTTTATTTATTTAAAAGTTGGTCATCATGTTTGAATACTTGTCCGGCTGTTAGCAAGCCCCAGCAGGCCGGGGCTCCATTAAGATGCTCTTAGCATACCCCATGCCCATTAAGGTAACGTCCAACCAGTTTGGGACAAAATTTTTTGTTCATTTTGAGATTTTTGGGACACTTTGCTAATGTCTATCAGTTGTCTGAATTTTGGAGCTCTAACCCCAACACAAAAAATCTGAAAAAAAACTAAGAAAATACTTTTAATGCTAAGATGGTAGTCAATGGACCTTGTTAAGCTTTGAATTTTGATTACAGATAATATGTATTTGCACCAAAATGCCCAGTTCATGTGGATATTTCCCATAAAGTAATTATCTGATTTTGATCCAATAAAAACTGATTTACTGTAAAAATTCTTCAGAGCAAAGCTTTATCAGGGATTATCTAAGAAATGGTCAGTTGTCTTTTAAATGTGTGTCAAAAATGACGAGTCGACCAACTTATTGCCTCTACATGATCCGCCCTAGATCACTATATGTTTCTGATGTGCTGTCTCGTCAGGCGAGTGCCAACATCAGTGAACACGATAGCGAGTCGGGGGGGGGGGGGGGGTGCTTTGGAGGCAACCAACTTATCAATTTTGACAAAATCAGCCATTTTGCAATTTTTGGATCACCATTAAAGAAGTAGATTCGGTTGTAAACTAGAAAAGAAGATTTGCTTGACACCAAATCTGTCTGGGTGCCTTCAAAATGAGAACAGATTGAAATGTTACACTTTGTTATTGTTCAACATAATCTAAATTTTGTATATTACGCTAATTTGCAAAAAGAGTAAAATGCTACAACTTTGGTTCTTGGTTCATTGGATGTGGCCATGTCACAAACTTGCTGGCAGGTTTGGTTTTGCACCCCCTACCTCTTCATCCCGTTTTTAGGGATAGTGTTTTATTGTATTAACTCCTATCTACAGGTATACTTTATGGAGTTACCTTGTTAGATTTGTCTGTACACTTTACTTAGTTAGCTTGTCATTATTTTGTAGTTATTTTCTCAATGAGTTTCATTTGTCTTTCCAGCCTGAGTTTTGTATCGCTATTTTCAAGTTTATGCTTATATGAGGCTATGATATGTTAGCATGTTTGCATCTTTTCCCTGCCCACAAACATTCTTTCGGTATGCCACCTGATTTTGCTGTGCCGCGGTGATTCCACTCTCCTTTTGCCATGGGTCGTTGCTACTTGTAGCCACATGACAGACTATTTAATATGATTGACGGGTAGCATTGTTCTGCTTGGCGGCTGAAAACCAAAAGAATGACACATGGATGTTCGCATGTCCACATGCCTGTATGTTTTTTTGCGTTTTTGTCATATTTCTACCTTGGTTAAAAGCTTGAAATTTTGACAACTTATAGAAAGGACATTCATCTTGTAAAAACCATTAAAATTTCAATTTTACCCGTGCAAAGGTTTTTGTTCTCTTACCTGTCCTTAAGGGAGTGTGCATCAGGTGTAGGATAATAATATTCAAAATGCCTGTTTCATAACATATAGCAAAATTTTCACACCCCCAAAATATGCTACACATTTCTGTTTATATATGAAGCAGTTTTAAATTTGAGTGCCCCCCTTCAGCGCAGATTCTGCAAAGCATTCTGGTCAATTAAGTGTGAGTTAATTATGTTACAAATTCAAATACATGTATCTGTGTTATTTGGTCTTGAAGTCACTTGCCCAGTTGGCCCTAACCTTAACCCTTTTCCCCTTAAACTGGCCAAAACAGGCCAAATGGTGGTCAAATGTCGTCCACCTCAGTGTTTTCAACTAATTTCAACAGGAATGGAAAGCAATTTTGCCTGACAATTGTAGATAAGCCCTTTCAAGATCACATGCCCCAGGTTAACGACTTTCCTTGGCATGAGTTGGGCTTAGTGCCCAACTCATGCCAAGGAAAGTTGTTGACTGAAGTGTCAATTCAAGGGGAAAAGGTTACATTCAACCAGGGGGAAATACAGTAAGAATATCATCAATGGGCACTGATGCAGAAACATATGTCATCTGTGTCAAAGTTTTGAAGATTTGAAGAAATCCCAAATTCACTGTCACAGTTTGCATCAGCATAGCCCTATATATACATGCATGCAAAAGCATCATATTTAAACTTTGTACACTAAGATTTTATGTGATGGGTATATCTTTTGAACTGTTGATTTATTATGTAAATTGCCGTCTGCCTTAACAGTTTTGCTTAAATTACTCATTACATGTACTAGAACACATTTTTTCAGAGATTTGTATGTGAGACCGTTCATGACGGCACACCTTGGGTCAGTAGCTTTCCTTGACACAGTTTGTTCACAATGCATCCAATCTGTGCCAAGGAAAGCTATTGACTCAGTCATTCTCTGACCTGGAATGGGTTAATACTAAAATAAATAAAATATATATGTAAAGCAGACATTTTACCTCAAGCTGGCTTTGACCAGTTCCAGGGTGAAAGGGTCAAACTAACTAAAATGATAATTTCTGTGATATGTATATGATGTGCAATATAATTATATACAGAAGCCTGAATATTTTATCTGTCTGATCAGACACAATACATTTTGTGTACAGGTTTTGAAACAAAAGAGAACAATAATTCAGATTACCATCTTTGATTATTAAGTTACCATATGCATGTCTGACTTACGTGAAGGTTCATGTATATGTGCATTTAAGTATACATGTACATGTACAGGGTGTACATGTATTTTAAGCAGATAAATTTTTAATTTTGATTTGATTCTATCATACACTGTGTACTGGTGTATTTATGTGTTGAAAAATTTAAAGAAGCATTATTTTGAATGTAAAATCTGTCTGACTGCCTATCCATAGTCGACAGTAGTCAAGCACAGTACACATTTACAAATCTACATGTATGTTCATATATATATTATATCAGGAAGTGTAAAATTGTTGGAGCAATCCATTGTACATAATGAGAACTGGGCTATTTTCATCACTGTTTGCATAATCATTTATCAGCCAATTTTGACAGCCTTAGTGTGTAAGGGCAAAATATATATTACATAATGATAACAGGGTAACCACATGAGAACCTGTCTCCACGAATGTATGGGTAACTGCCGTGGGTCAAGCCTAAGATCTTTTCTGTCGTATGGGCAAAATTTTGTGCGGTGGATTTGCCTCAAGGTTGGATGAATTGCCACACAGATTAATATCTTGCTCTTAATAACTGACAAGGACATTGTCTGTCTTGCTCTTGGTCATAGACAAAGTGCTTAAAAGTGCCTGTGGCATCTGCAGGCCAGCACAAAGAGTTACACAATGCCTATTAACAATGTAGGTGATATAGGTGACATAATATGGAAGGCTGCGGGGAGATAATGATGCACATATAAAGACCAATTGTGCAAGGTTAGTCCCAATAGAAAATACAAGATAGGAGATCCTCACCTGTACGATCAGTATGTCATGCTGTGATAACATTTAACTGGTTCCATATTGGTCCATGATTTTTTTTCTTTTTTTGCTGTACAATTGCCCCGATTTTGAGGACAAAGAGGGCATATTAAATTTCTTCATGGAAAGTGTTTTCTTTCGAGCACCAGCATGCCTAATTTACATCACATTTTTGTTGTGTAGTTTTTGCACTGCCTAGCATGTCGTGCTCCATGGCAGCCAGAACTGCGCTTACCATGCAATGCAAAATGTACTGACCAAGGCCCTTATTAATGTATGGAATTCCTAAACTCTTTACCTCTCAAACCAGTAACAAGCAAGTGGTTAGTACCCACTGGTCCTAATACCGTCTATCATTTTCTTCATTCAGGTACCATGTAAATAAAATGTTGTGACTATTATTAAAGAGAAAACCTATTTACAATATGCTCAATGGGCATTGGGCTCTGCAGCAAGTTGTGTCTGGCCTTCATTAAAGAGGAAGCCGATCAGGATATGTACTGTGTGGGCACTTTGCTCTTTAGAAACATAGTGTCTATTCATAATTATTGATTTTAAAAACAGTGCAAGATTTATTCTTTATACATATATTTGCTGAGGCCCATGCCAATTATCTTGTTTTTGTTTAATGACAATTTATTCAACAAAGTTTTTAAATTTGGTAAAAATGCAATATGAAAATGTTCTATTTTAAGTTTATTTTGGGAGTAAGGTTTCAAATTCAGCAGAAAACAGAAGTCTCAAGTGGAGATATTGAAAAGAGAAAGCCCATTCCAAACAATCTGATCAGCATTACCAAGGAAACTGCAAGGGGGGAAAAGATTATTGACTTTCCATTGAGATTTATTATTCTATGTTGTTTTATGTTCAAGCCTGAATTACTGATTAAGAGCACTGATATTACAAGTTTATGCTAATTTGTGTTTGGTGTATTTCATTAATCAAATATAATGAGAGAATAGACTGTGCTTGTGTGAGCTTTTCTCTCCTGTTTCAGTACTAATATTGCATGCGGGCATTGAAAATTTTTGTTTTGCCCCTGAATTCCCCCAAATTGATAATCTATACGAGTGAGCTACTCTCATGGCAGTGTGAATAAAAAGTTACTTTGATTCCCTGGCTTGCTGCAGCAGTGTAGAATTGTGATATGCTGCAACAATATATAGAGATAAAAAATAAAGCCATGAGTGAAATGATAATGATACGGAACTGTATTAACTCCTGGGATCAGAAAGTTTATCATTTTTAAATTAGTACTTACAATGCACAGGGAGGGAAGGGGTTAATATGTCTGTACCTTTTCAGGTAGACATGGTATAGGAGTAGATGATAGACATTTTGACATCATTTAAGATTTTTTCTATTTCTTTTATGTACTTTTGGGGAGGCAGGTTTTTTTTTTGAAATTCATTACTGTAAGTACCAAATCAAAATGTTGAAAATGTCAGCCCCACCCCCACCCCACCTAACAAAAAAACAAACAAACAAAACCAAAACTAGAAAAGATTTGCTTCACAGCAAATTTTGTGTCAGCTGCAATAGTTTGGAAGATATGAAGATTATCAAATTTTGAATAACCCTAATTTGCATAATTTTAAATATCATGAGTATTCCAAATGATATGCACAGTTTCACTGGTAGGTCAGTCACCATGGTAAGTTAGGTGATTTTAGGAATAATAATGTTCGAGAAAAACTGGGGACCAAGTAAGAAAGAAAGAAAGGAAGTAAAGAAGGAGAGGAAAGAAAATGAAAGAGAGTGAATTTGAATTCTTGGAAAAACAAAACGTGTCGGTTTGCACCCAGGCATAACATGGCAAAGGGGACAATAACTGATGTTGACATAACTAGACATCATGGCCCTACATTTTGAGGATTATATCATTTAAAAATAAGGTAGTTGACTCTATTCAAAAATGGATAGCGGAGCTTTTTCTGTCCGTATCCGTTTCTTTTTATGCTCCCCCCCCACAAGAGGAGTGGCATATAGACTTTTCCTGTCCATCCCCATTTCTTGACAGGGCTATAATTCGCTTGTCCTTTAACTTAAATTGATGAAACTTCACATATATGTGCATGCCGTGTACCAAAAGTAGGTCGCTAGGTCAAGTACCTAGGTCACAGTGACATATCCTTGTAAAATCGTGTCCGGCCTGTAATTCATTTATTATGTAACTCAGATTAATGAAACTTTACACACAGATGCATCTACACATAAGGGTGTGTCATGTACCAAAAGTAAGTTACTAGGTCAGGTATTTGGGTCACAGTGACATATTCTTGTAAAATCATGTCTGGGCTATAATTCCTTTATTATTCCTTTATAATTTAACTAGTTTCATAAAACTTCTCACATACACACATATCTTGACCTAATTTGTGTCATGAAACAAAAGTAGGTCACTAGGTCAAATATCTGGCTCACGGTGATACCATCATGTAAAACTACATTACCTTTCATGTTTGGTCTGACTGTAATTCTGTTGTCCTTTGACTTAGAATCATGAAACTTTACACACCTGTGTATCTGGACATGAGTGTGTCATACATAAAAGCAGGTCACTAGGTTAAGTTTCCGGGTCATGGTGATAGCCTTTTTTTATGGGCTACAGTCATTCCAAAATGCGACCTGTGGTTAGCAAGGATATAAACGAGGCAAGGGAGAATGGTTTTAATTTACACTTGCAGCTTTGAAATAGTACCTTTATTCACCTTTTAAAGTTGGCACTTAGAAAGGTGCACATAATGAGTTATCCTTCCTTTTTGGCACCTCTGGAGCGGCTTGGGTGCTGATGTCACAGACGTAACACAATGAAGTGAGCAGATTGCAAGCATGGTGATTGTACGGGATACTAGTTGTCGAAGTGTCACATCTCTCTGTCTAACAGGAGTAGAAATGTGCATTTCCACATCAGTATGTTTGCAGGATGTATCATTGTGTTGATGCCAGGTGCAGCAACACCGAAAGTTCTACGGTTCACCTGTTCCAATTTCCAGGGGACATGAATTCACATTGCTAAGTCAGATGGACCCAACACTAGGACAGTCTTTTTTTGTGGACATTTTGTAGAATCGTACTTTGACACCATTAAACTACCAGTGTTCAGGATTGGACTGTTGACAAAGCTGCAGCATCTGCTGGGTTCAAATACTACTTCGACCTTGGGTGCCTGTTATCTAATGTTAACATTATTATGTCTGGGTGCAAACCCAGACATTGTGTTTTTCCAAGATTCGTTTTTATGTTTTGGTGCCACCCAGACATATTGTTTTAATCTGATTCGTTCTTTCTTTCCATGGCACACCAATTTGCCCATGCAGAATCTCAGAAACCGATGCATCTGCAATCACCATATTTGGCACATAGATTCATCTACCAGTGATGTTGTGCATCTGAGTATTGAATTTTCATGTTCATAATTATGCAAATTACGTGCAATTAAAATTTTAAAATCTTCCAGATTATCACAGATAGAGATACCATTCTAACTTCAGTTCATAGGTTTATGATAAAGCCCTATCCATTGGGCTGTGAAGCAAAGTTGTAGGATCTTAACTTATGCAAATTAGGCACATTATGCAAAATTTAAATCATGAATTTCTTCAAAACTCTTATGGATAGAGGTGCCAAACCAACTTCAGTTTATTGATTTATGATACAGCCCTATCCATTGAGCAGTGAAGCAAAGTTGTAGGATTTTAATTTGTGCAAATTAGGCACATATGCAAAATATATGTTTTGAATATCTTTTAAACTACATAGAGATGCCAAACCAACATCTCTGTATAGGTTTATGATGCAGCCCTATCCATTGAAGATTGGAGCAAGGCTATAGGATTTCAATTATACAAATTTGGCATATATTACAAGTGAATATATTCTATATTATAGCCATGCCATTAAAATCTTTTACTAAATTCCAGAACCTGCAAATAATTCCCAGTCTGAAGTCCACAAATTTGTCCTTGTCAGCAAATGAAATGCAGCTTTGCAAATAATCCTGGTCTTGAAGGCACACAGACAGATTTGACGTGAAGCAAATTTACTTCTCTAGTTATGTCTAGGTGGCAACCCAGACATTTTATGTTTTTTCAAGAATTCTTTTTTTCTTTCCTTCTTTCTTCTTGACAACATTGCAGCATCTAATGAATCGTGAAGCAAAATTGTAAAATTTAATTTATGCAAGTAGGTGAATATACAGAATTTAGATCTTGAATAACTTTAAAGCTTTCATAGATAGAGGAGAGATTCCAACTTTAATGTATAAATTTGTTATATAGTTGCATCCAATGAACCGTGAAACAAAGTGCATTTTTAATATATGTAAATAAGTTGAATATACTCAAAATTTAAATCTAGAAATAATGCCAAGACTATTATACATGGAGGTGCCATTTCAACCCTAACTTGTGAGTTTGTGAAATAGCAACATCCAATGAACCATGAACCAAAGTTGTAGGATTCTAATTTATGTGAACTAGGCAAATACACAAAATTAAGCTCTTGCTCTTCAAAACTATTATAGATAGTGGTGCCATTCAAAGTTCAGTTGATAAGTTTGTGATGTGGCTACATCCAATGAACCAAGAACCAGAGTTGTTTCCATTTTTTATTTATGCAAATTAGGCTAATACACAAATTTTGGATCATGTTGAACAGTGGCAAAGTGTTGCATTTCAAACTGTTCTCATTTTGAAGGCACCCAGACAGATTTGCTGTGAAGCAGATCTTCCTTTCTAGTTCTATTTTGGTGGTTGTCTCAATCTGATGAACCCATGGCTCAACACAATACAGAAAAAAAATAGCCCATCAATTCCTAATCATTGTTGCATGTGAAAGCACTCAGGGCAGACAGCATCATGTTAATCTAAATGCAGTTTGTGTCCTAGAGGTAAGTGACTTCACGCTAGGGTGGCATGGCTTTTAATCTCATTCACATTGAATGCTGGTGCAACACCAGCAGCTTGCAGCCGCATGTGCCTGCGATATGGATCAGCGGCATGAGACAAACTGCCACAGTAACAAATAAGTGACTGGAGTTTACACTCAGCAAAATGGAAAACTTTGCAGAATTCTGTGACTTGTGGGACCTTATGATCTTCAACTCCAAAATCAGTGTGGACCGTGTCTGTCTGATTAGATTCCAATTTCTCCCAAGTCACTGGTCCATGTGCTCCCAGTATTTGAAACAGGTGGCAAAGTTCTACCTCTGTTGGTTTTGAAACCTGTGTTTCGGCACAACAACCATCTCCTTGAGTTTGTGTATTGTGGTACATTGTACATTTTGACTTTCTCACTGGAATCTTACTTAAAAATGTAAAACATAAGTTTTGGCGAAACTTTTTTGCGAAAACAACTGATTCTCAACAAGTCGCATGCAAACAGACTTGCCAGGTGTAGCTTAATCTGTTGACTTGAACTCATGCTTTGCTGCTACTAGATCAAGTGTTCTTTAATCTTTGGGCATTCAACGAGATACAGTGCAAGTTTGAATTTTACTTGTTATCAGGAATGCTGAAATATTTTGATTCACTAGGGTCAGTCTTAATTAGGCTAACAGTCAAATAGTGACTAGAATGTATGATCACTGGGAACATAGTTTATATGCACCATGTCAACTCAACAATCTATATATATTCTAATTAGACCATGAAAGTACCCCGTATCTTTCAGGGCTTTACCCTTGTTTTTATTTTATTAGTTTCATGTGCATCTGACCGTGCAAATACACATACTTTGTGCCTGACAATAGACCCAGAGAGCAATACAGTAGTCCCTCCTTTGAGAGACAGCCCCTGGTGAAACCCAAAAGGTGGTCACATAAAGCAGGTGGTCCCTCAAAGAAAGTATAAATAACATGGAAAGTACTACAGAAAGGCCTGACAAATGTGGTCTCTCAAAGGAGGTGGTCTCCCCAAGGAGTGGTCTTTCAAAGGAGGGATTACTGTACTTTGGATAGTATCAGCATGATTACAGTTTCAATTGCTCACTTGTATTAGAGTTAAGTCCTTTTAAAGTTTTGTGATCAAATGAACACTGACATCATGCTCAAGTTCTGCCATCTTGGGTGCCCAATATCGGCACTTGCCTCGTGTCCCAGCGTCGGTGGGAGCAATGCAGATTGACTTATGTGAACGTGATTATACTCTTTTATGCTTTCAGGATGCTTTTAGCAGTGCAGGTAATAATTTTATGACGGAGTCCATCATTATGTAGCCTCTATTTGAAGCATAACTGTCATCTTGTTCCCATTGTAAACCTGATTTCCTTTAAGTTTATGCACATGCACCAAGGAGGCAAATGCTGTCCACATTCTAGGATTTGCTTCCTGTCCAGCTCAGCATCCCAAAACAAGGAAAAATGTACTGACCAATGCAAAGAAGAAAATACATTAAAATGATATGTGACTGTGTACACATTTCAATTGGGGTACACTGTATTAACATTCAATGTTTTTATTCATGACATGTGATATAGTACATCACAAGAAATTTGGACTTGCAAAACTGATCAATGCATGTACAATTGAGGAAACTACATGTTTCAGGTTGGACAAAACTCTGTGCCAGTAACTATGTCCCTCAGTTGCAAGTTGGGATAGCAGCAAATGTAAAATATTGGCTTATAACTGGGTAATGGTGGATTCTAGGTCGTGGTTAATGTGAAACTCTAATAGTCTGAATTTACCTGTGGGGTTTCTTTTCATGCTGTTGATTTGGACCTTGAGTGATATTGAAAAGTCGAACTGACATTTTGCAATGTATCTTGGTAAGTGGTGGATCTTAGGCCAATGGTTACTATTAAACAGTAATAGTAAAGCACCTGTGGAGTTTCTTTTGGTGTTGTTATTTTGCCTTTAAGTGACTTTGAGAGGTCAAACTGACATATTGGCCTATATCTTGGTAATAGTGGATACTGTCACTTTTCATTTCAAATGACTGCTGAAATGTATGGGTGAAGACTGATGTTGCAAACAGAGATGATGGTCCTAAAGAGTGGTCACCTTTATATTACATGTGTTTCAAAGGTCACAGGGAAATTCAGTCTGTGCATCCAAGGGAAGCTGAGTAAAGGACTGTTACACTCTTTTTGTTTTTTTGTTTTTTGTAACTCTGCTGACCAAAGAAAGGTCACAGAGCTGATGCGATCACTCATGTCTGTTCTTCCTTCTGTCTGTCCGTAAACTTTTGCTTTTGAGCTTGATACAGTCCACAGTTTTCAAGATTACACCATGTAACTAAATTCAGGACTTATCATGTGTATAAAAGTCCAGGTCGAGTTTGATTTTAGTGGCACCACCTACAGTATTATGTAATATATGAGTCCAAATATGAAAATCTTGTAACACTCTAGCATCCTTAATGTGTAGTAGATGTTCATGAAATTTAGTGGGATTGTGAAGGAGGTCAAAATGTCAGTTGCTCATGATACCAGTGGTGGCACCTATAGCTTGATGGAAATTATGAGCTAAAATGTGGTGAAAGATGTAAAATTCCATATCTTGAAAAATAATTGAAATAGACATGCCAAATGTAGATCATGTCTAGTGCTAATATGTTATGTAATATCAGTGAACTTGACCTACTTTTTTAAAGGTCACTAGGCCTGTAAAGTTGAAAGAGGGGATTTTGTAATAGCAGGGTGCAGCTTGGGCATCAATGGCAAAGAGAATTTTTTGGTGATTGTGATCAGATTTTATGTCAGCAGAGCATTAGACCCATGGGCCTCTTGTTTTAGTCATAAAGTGGTTCCTCTTTTGAGAGACCACCTGTCTTTAAAAACCATATGTATTAGGTGGCTCCATCTTTTCCCATGTGATTTGACATCTTTTTAGGGACCCTGTGCTATGTGACCACTATTGGACCTACCCTAGGGATGGTCTCCCAAAAGAAAGACCACCAAATGTAATTTACTTTTCCTCAGGGCACTGATTGCTTGCATTAGAGTGAATGTTATCAGTGGGCCTGGATAGATTTTTCATGATAACTTCCTCTTTGCATAGCTACATGTACATGTATGTACAAATCAAAATAGTCTGATTCATACTATTTACAACTTTATCTTGGACAAAGTTGGATAATTTTTTACTATGCATTTTCCAGACAGGTAATAATGAAAAAGGATACCTTTAGAAATACACTGTATCAAGCACTTTGAGATATTCAAAATTGTATGAAAATTCAGGCTTATCTATCTTATTAGCAAACAGTCAAAATAATATGATTTTCCTTCCATTGTGTTGCCTTTTATGTTACTTATGTTTTGTTGTATGTATTAATTATAGTAAAGAATATCCTCTTGTCTTGTTTAAATTGCGGGGGTCCCTCCTTTTGGAAATCACCCCAGAGCAGGTCAAAAAATGGTCAAATAAAGTGGCTGATCTCTAAGACTCTTGATCGAGATCACATAACATGGAAAAGATAGCACTGAGTTGGGACCCAACAAATGTGGTCTTCAAAAAGGGCAGGTGTTCTTTTGATTGTCTCTTAAAGGAGAGACTAATGTACTGCATAGCCCAGTATTGGTGTTTCATACCTATATATTGTTTGAGTCATGAGAGAGAGATAAATCCAGTTACATTTCAGTCCACATGACATTAATATTTGTGGTGTGCTCACCACCATGTATGCTTTCAGACAGTATAGTACAAATATATTTTTAAAAATACTAATTCAATTTCAAGTGAAGAGTGTATTGTAGCCAGTTTGACAATATGCAACCCACCTTTCTGCAAGGAGGTCAGTTTTTCAAAAGTATGCAGTATCTGATTCACAGAACTCTGACAGTGGCAGAACTTTGGAGGGGAGGGGGCAGCTATTTTACATTAAATGACTTGTAGAAGTTTATTGTCCTTCATGGGACAATAACATGGAAGTATTATTCAAAGCTACATGCATTAAATCAAGGTGGGGAGGGTGGAGGTACTTTTGATGTGCGAACCCTCAGGAATGTCAGTTTGGACAGCAACTATTTATATAATGCAGTATCCTGTGTGAGGCACCAATGTAAGCGTGCATAAACAAACATAACCCGAAAAACAAATATACAGCAGCAGGTCAGAAAGAAAGTTTGTTTGTGATGTGTAGCCTACATCTACCATACACAATGTGAAGCCATTATTTATAAATCACATTTGGGAAGGGAGAGTCTGGCCCCAGGGCAAGCAAAGACATTTTCTCAGACTGTGGCTTCATGGTTTTGTCATGCTGATATCATATTCTTTCTTTTTGGGGGGGGGGGGGCATTTGTAGCTCAGCTGAGCTCACAAAAGGTCATTTGTTTGTCCATCATCTTTATCATTTTTAATTTCTTTAAAAAAAATATAAGCTGGATCCCCATATTGCTACTTTTTTATGAATCTGTCAAGTGCGTTTTGTAATTTTTGACTTTTCCAAAAGCACTTGCGGTATTCTCTTCAAACTTGATAGGAATTTTCCTTGACTTCATGTATGCCATTGTTTTTCATTAGATGGCACTACTATTATTTCATGACTTTTAAACAAGTTGAAAAGAATACATAATGATCATTCATCGATATGTGTATGCGTTAGCAATGGTTAGCATGGAAAGTATTGGGATGCGTGTGTATGTACTTTACTCTACAGCTTGACAATATCCTCTTTAAACTTGTCAGGGATGTGTGTACCTCGTGTGGTCCATCTGTATCAAGTTTGCATGACAAGTCATACTTCAGTGATTTTTAGCTTGGTTGACTAAAAGGAGGCAGGCTGAACTGGATCTGTCCATGGTCTATCATACAGCAGGAGGATGTTTCAAAGGACCAGAGTTCAGCATGAAATGACGCTTGCTCGTTTGTTTCAAAGGACCAGAGTTCAGCATGAAATGACGCTTGCTTGTTTGTTTCAAAGGACCAGAGTTCAGCATGAAATGAGGCTTGCTCGTTTGTTTCAAAGGATCAGAGTTCAGCATGAAACGAGGCTTGCTCGTTTGTTTCAAAGGACCAGAGTTCAGCATGAAATGAGGCTTGCTCGTTTGTTTCAAAGGACCAGAGTTCAGCATTTCGAAATGAGGCTTGCTCGTTTGTTTCAAAGGACCAGAGTTCAGCATGAAATGACGCTTGCTCCTTTCAAGGCAGTTTTACTATTCCACTTAAGGATATCATGCAGTCACAAACTGAATAAGCACTGCTACCAAATATTTGATGGCTTGGTGCTTTCCTAATCTGAAAATTTACCCTGTCCTCAATTTTCACATATGCTGATGACACTGTCTGGTCTTTGTTTGTGTTGTGTGATCTGTCTCCGAACACATTCAAACAGAGTTGTGTGTTGCACATGTATGTGTATAATGATAACTGTGCAAGAGTGCCATTGATCTGAAAATAAATAAATGAAATAACCACAGCTTTAGGCATGTACTGGAAACGTACTAAATTTCACAGGTTTTTCTTTTTTTTCTTTTTTTTTTTTTTTTTTTAGCCTTGCAGACATTTAATAGATACCTTTTATATCATTTAAAGGAAAATAAATTTGCCCTCACATTAAGTGAATGTGAAAGATTTTTTTAAATTTTCACATATTTAATTTGATGTTCTTTGCACACTTGAAAATTTCATGAAATTTAACATGTTTAATACAATGCAAAATGAGTCACAAGATGCAGAAACCAATCTCATGTCAGATTTCATCCATGGTCTTATCATCCAATTTCTGTGCAAAGCTTGACCAAAATAATACATGGAAATTATGAAACTAGACAATTCTATGTGACAGTTTTGTTGGGACATTGTTATACATGTACAGTAAAACCTGTGTTAAGTGGGCACCCATGGGACTAGGCAAAAGTGCCTACTTAAGACAGGTGCCCACTTAGCAGAGGGTGAGCCTGCTGGGCCATATAGTAAAGTACAAGTGCATGTACAGTAAAACCTGTCACGGCTGAACACCCTTGGGACCCAGCCAAAGTGTTCGGGTATCAGAGGTGTTCAGCTAATAGAGGGTCGATGGCGTGGCTCTGTGGCTACGTCCTGCACTTGTAAACTTTGAATTCACCTGTACAGGCACATGCATTGGAGAATTTACCAGCTCTGATGCATATATATTTATATTAATTACAAACACTGGAAGGAAAAATGAAGTCCAAGATGAAAAAGAAATTTATAAAAATCTCCACCACTTGGGAAAAAAGTTAAACAGGATTCATAAACTTTAGGCTAACAGTACATGCACTTTTCAATATCATTAGGCTACATTACTAATGTTACTGGTTCATGCATATGTACGTGTACTGAAATATGTACATCTGTCGTACATGTGACAGTGTATTTGCATGTGCATAATTTGATGACATAAAACATCAATTCATTGCCCAACATTAACATACATTACGTGTATTACCCTTTATCATACTGCTGTACTTCAGAATGCACTTTACTAAGTGACAAGTTTAAACTAGTTTAAATTGTACATACAGCTGTAGAAGGTCCCACCGTGAGACCTACACACTACTGACACCCTTTAAATGCATTAATGCCACAAATTTGATGAAAGTGTTAAATATAAAAAATTGTGATGTTATGTATCAAATATCAATGAATTTTCCCGAAAATTCCTTCTTTCTGGGGGTTAAGTGTTCAGTCTTGACAGATTAAATGTTGCTTTGGGAACCAATCGAGTGTTCTATGTTCAGAGTAGAGAGGTGTTTGGGGATTACAGGTTCCAACACTTGGCTATCCTATTAAATTACCACAGAAAAGTTGGGACCTGAAAAAAGTGTTCGGGTAACAGAGGTGTTCGGCTTGGCAGGTTTTACTGTATAGGTACGTAATACTCTGTAGGGGGCTGTACAGGGCATTCATTTAGAACAGATTAAAAACATCCCCGACATACTTCAGTTTATTAACCAGTAATTTCCTAGCTAAATGATAACTACTGATAGAAAAAATTATGCATTGGAAACATTAATATCAGTGTTAAATGTCACTTGAAAGAGTCTGTGCAAGTACACATGTCCTTGTAATAAACAGTGTTCAGACTTTATTTGTAAGCACTTGCAGAAGCATACCAGCCCTGCTATGTCAGCTAAACATTTTATATAATCAGTTATTAAAGTGTGTGTGTCAACACACACTTTTTTGTTTTTCCTGAAATTCTTTCTTTCTTTCTTTCTTCTTTACCGGCAAATTTGTCCGACACTTTTCTCGAACACTATTATACATAGAAACTCCAAACTTGGCATGATTGTACCTCCATACAAGGAGTTTGACCGTTTTATACAGAGGAATGAAGATGCTTAAAATTATGCAAATTAGGGGCATTTGAAATTTTAAGTCTTGAATATCTTCAAAAGTATAATAGATAGAGATGTCATTCTAACTTCTGCTAGGGGGTTATTGACCATTGCGCATCTAATGAATTTAAAACAAATGTTGTGGCAATTTAAATTATGCTAATTAGCAGCATTTAAAATGTTTAAACTTCAATATCTTCAAAACTATTATAGATAGCGATGTCATTTCAACTTCTACGAGGGGGTTGTTGACCATTGCGCATCTTATGAATCTAAAACAAAAGTTGTAGCAATTTAAATTATGCTAATAAGCAGTATTCGAAATTTTCAATCTTGAATATCTTCAAAGCTATAATGGATAGAGATGCCATTCAAACTTCTACTACTGTGTTCTGGAATAGTTGTACATTACCATACCAATATGCTTTGAAGACACACACACTGATTTGCTTTGCAGCAAATCATCTTTTCTAGGTTTACTCTTTCTTTGTGTTATTAAAGTGTGTGTGTCAGCACACACTTTTCTGTTTTTCTAGGAATTCTTTATTTTTAAAGTGTGTGTGTCAGCACACACTTTTCTGTTTTTCTAGGAATTAAAGTGTGTGTGTCAACGCACACTTTTCTGTTTTTCTAGGAATTCTTTATTTCTTTCTTTCTTTCTTTCTTTCTTTACCGGCAAATTTGTCCGACATTTCATTTGAAAAGTATTACATGTAGAAACTCCAAACTTTGCACAATTATACTTTTATGGATAAAGTCTGGCCTTTTTATAATGAGAGGTCATGCTTTTGAAAATTATGCAAATGAGGGCTAATTAAAGTTTTAAATCTTCAATATCTTGTATACTATAGTAGATGTGATCCCAAGTGTATAGGAGTTCAATCATAGCAAGGTAAAGGTCATCTCAAATGTCAAGGTCATGTCAAGGTCAAAGGTCAATTTTAAGCCAAAATGTCATTTTTGAGGTCAAGGTTCACTTCAGGTAGAGGTCATCTCAAGGTCAAAGGTCATTTCAAGGTCAAAGGCCACTTTCCTTGGTGGCCTTCTTCTAGCCATAACTTGGTCAATTTTTATCTAATTTTGATCATGTTGGGCTCATATTGTAGCTATTGTAACCCTGCATATTTTAAAATTTATGTGTGACCTCTAAAGGTCAAAGGTCAAGGTCATTTGAACCTTTGAAAGTTTCATCCAGTCACAACTTGGCTATTTTACATCCAATTCTAATCATGTTAGACTCAAATTGTAGGTATTGCAACACTGCACATTTTTATAAGAATGTGTGACCTCGAAAGGGCAAAGGTCAAGGTCATTTGGCCCTTTGAAAGTTTCATCTTGCCATAACTTGGTAAATTTTCATCAGATTTGGTTCATGTTCATGTCAGTTTAACTTCTAATAGGGGGTTCCTGACCATTGCCCATGTAATGAATCTAAAACAAAAATTGTAGCAGTTTGAATTATGCCAAATAGCACCATTGGAAATTTTAAATCTTAAATAACTTCAAAGCTGTAATAGATAGAGATGCCATTCCAACCTCTACTCCCGTGTTATGGAATAGTTGTACATTGCCATACCAATATGCTTTGAAGACACACACACTGATTTGCTATGCAGCAAATCATCTTTTCTAGTTCTTTATTTCTTTCTTTCTTCTTTCTTTCTTTCTTTCTTTCTTTCTTTCTTTCTTTCTTTCTTTCTTTCTTTCTTTCTTTACAGGCAAATTTGTCCGACATTTCATTTGAAAAGTATTATATGTAGAAACTCCAAACTTGGCACAATTATACTTCTATGGATAAAGTCTGGCCTTTTTATAATGAGAGGTCAAGCTTTTCAAAATTATGCAAATGAGGGCTAATTAAAATTTTAAATCTTCAATATCTTGTATACTATAGTAGATGTGGTTCCGATTCTATAGGAGTTCGATCATAGCAAGGTAAAAGTCATCTCAAATGTCAAGGTCATGTCAAGGTCAAAAGTCAATTTTAAGCCAAAATGTCATTTTTGAGGTCAAGGTTCACTTCAGGTAGAGGTCATCTGAAGGTCAAAGGTCATTTCAAGGTCAAAGGCCACTTTCGGTGCAGGCTTTCTTCTGGCCATAACTTGGTCAATTTTTATCCAATTTTCATCATGTTGGGCTCAAATTGTAGCTATTGTAACCTTGCACATTTTTTAAATGTACATGTCACCTCTAAAGTTCAAATGTCAAGGTCATTTGGACCTTTGAAAGTTTCATCCAATCATAACGTGGCCAATCTCCATCCAGTTTTCATCATGTTAGACTCAAATTGTAGGTATTGCTACACTGGACATTTTTATAAGAACATGTAACCTCAAAAAGGCAAAGGTCAAGGTCACTTGACCCTTTGAAAGTTTCATCTTGCCATAACTTGGTCAATTTTACTCCGATTTGGTTCATGTGCGGCTCAAATTATGGGTATTGTAACACTGTGGAATTTACATATGACCTGTAAAGGTCAAAGGTCAAGGTCATTTGGACTTTGAAATTTGCATGCAGCCATAAGCTTGATGGAATGTGAAGTACAAAAGGACAAAAATTGTAGCATATAATATTTACAACCTTTGAAGGCACACAGACAGATTAAAAAAAATCTTCTTTTCCAGTGTCTTTCTTTCTTTCTTTCTTTCTTTCTTTCTTCTTTACCAGAAAATTTGTCCGACACTTTTCTCGGACACTACTATACATAGAAACTCCAAACTTGGCATGATTGTACCTCCATACAAGGAGTTTGGCCATTTTATACACAGAAATGAAGATGTTTAAAATTATGCAAAGTAGGGGCATTTGAAATTTTAAATCTTGAATAACTTCAAAGCTATAATAGATAGAGATGCCATTCCAACTTCCACTCCTGTGTTATGGAATAGTTGTACATTGCCATACTAATGTGCTTTGAAGACACACACTGATTTGCTATGCAGCAAATCATCTTTCCTAGGAATTCTTTATTATGTCTGTGTGCCAACACAGACATACTGTTTTTCTAGGAATTCTTTATTAAAGTGTGTGTGTCAACGCACACTTTTCTGTTTTTCTAGGAATTCTTTATTAAAGTATGTGTGTCAACGCACACTTTTCTGTTTTTCTAGGAATTCTTTATTTCTTTCTTTCTTTCTTTCTTTACAGGCAAATTTGTCCGACATTTCATTTGAAAAGTATTACATGTAGAAACTCCAAACTTTGCACAATTATACTTCTATGGATAAAGTCTGGCCTTTTTATAATGAGAGGTCATGCTTTTGAAAATTATGCAAATGAGGGCTAATTAAAGTTTTAAATCTTCAATATCTTACATACTATAGTAGATGTGGTTCCGAGTGTATAGCAGTTCGATCATAACAAGGTAAAGGTCATCTTAAATGTCAAGGTCATGTCAAGGTCAAAGGTCATGTCAAGGTCAAAGGTCAATTTTAAGCCAAAATGTCATTTTTGTGGTCAAGGTTCACTTCTGGTAGAGGTCATGTCAAGGTCAAAGGTCATTTCAAGGTCAAAGGCCACTTTCCAAGGTACCTTTCTTCTAGCCATAACTTGGTTAATTTTTATCCAATGTTGATCATGTTGGGCTCAAATGGTAGCTATGGTAACACTACATATTTTGAATTTTACATGTGACCTCTAAAGGTCAAAGGTCAAGGTCCTTTGGACCTTTGAAAGTTTCATCCATCCAATTCTAATCAAGTTGGACTCAAATTGTAGGTATTGCAACACTGCACATTTTTGTAAGAACATGTAACCTCGAAAGGGCAAAGGTCAAGGTCATTTGGCCCGTTGAAAGTTTCCTCTTGCCATAACTTGGTCAATTTTCACCCGATTTGGTTCATGTTGGGTTAAATTTTGGGTATTGTAACACTGCCCAATCTACATGTGACCAACTTCTACTAGGGGGTTGTTGACCATTGCGCACCTACTGAATTAAAACTAAAAGTTGTAGCAATTTAAATTATGCTAAATAGCACCATCAAAAATTTTACATCTTGAATAACTTCAAAGCTATAATAGATGGAGATGCCATTCCAACTTGTACTCCTGTGTTATGGAATAGTTGTACATTGCCACACCAATATGCTTTGAAGACACACACACTGATTTGCTATGCAGCAAATCATCTTTTCTAGTTTCTTTCTTTCTTCTTTCTTTCTTTCTTTCTTTCTATTTTTCTTTACCGGCAAATTTGTCCGACATTTCATTTGAAAAGTATTACATGTAGAAACTCCAAACTTGGCACAATTATACTTCTATGGATAAAGTCTGGCCTTTTTATAATGAGAGGTCATGCTTTTGAAAATTATGCAAATGAGGGCTAATTAAAGTTTTAAATCTTCAATATCTTGTATACTATAGTAGATGTGGTTCAGAGTGTATAGGAGTTCAATCATAGCAAGGTAAAGGTCATCTCAAATGTCAAGGTCATGTCAAGGTCAAAGGTCATGTCAAGGTCAAAGGTCAATTTTAAGCCAAAATGTCATTTTTGAGGTCAAGGTTCACTTCAGGTAGAGATCATCTCAAGGTCAAAGGTCATTTCAAGGTCAAAGGCCACTTTCCTTGGTGGCCTTCTTCTAGCCATAACTTGGTCAATTTTTATCTAATTTTGATCATGTTGGGCTCATATTGTAGCTATTGTAACCCTGCATATTTTAAAATTTATGTGTGACCTCTAATGGTCAAAGGTCAAGGTCATTCGAACCTTTGAAAGTTTCATCCAGTCAAAACTTGGCTATTTTCCATCCAATTCTAATCATGTTAGACTCAAATTGTAGGTATTGCAACACTGCACATTTTTATAAGAATGTGTGACCTCGAAGGGGCAAAGGTCAAGGTCATTTGGCGCTTTGAAAGTTTCATCTTGCCATAACTTGGTAAATTTTCATCAGATTTGGTTCATGTTCATGTCAGTTTAACCTCTAATAGGGGGTTCCTGACCATTGTGCATGTAATGAATCTAAAACAAAAGTTGTAGCAGTTTGAATTATGCCAAATAGCACCATTAGAAATTTTAAATAACTTCAAAGCTGTAATAGATAGAGATGCCATTCCAACTTTTACTCCCGTGTTATGGAATAGTTGTACATTGCCATACCAATATGCTTTGAAGACACACACACTGATTTGCTATGCAGCAAATCATCTTTTCTAGTTTCTTTCTTTCTTTCCTTTCTTCTTTCTTTCTTTCTTTCTTTCTTTACAGGCAAATGTGTCCGACATTTCATTTGAAAAGTATTACAGTTAGAAACTCCAAACTTGGCACAATTATACTTCTATGGATGAAGTCAGGCCTTTTTATAATGAGAGTTCATACTTTTCAAAATTATGCAAATGAGGGCCAATTAAAGTTTTAAATCTTCAATATCTTATGTTCTACAGTAGATGTGGTTCAGAGTGTATAGGAATTCAATCATAGCCAGGTAAAGGTCATCTCAAATGTCAAGGTCATATCAAGGTCAAAGGTAATGTCAAGGTCAAAGGTCAATTTTAAGCCAAAATGTCATTTTTGAGGTCAAGGTTCACTTCAGGTTGAGGTCATCTCAAGGTCAAAGGTCACTTCAAGGTCAGAGGCCACTTTCAATGGTTGCTTTCTTCTTGCCATAACTTCTTCAATTTTTATCCAATTTTCATCATGTTGGGCTCAAACTGTAGCTATTGTGCACTGCACATTTTTGTAACTTACATATGACCTCTAACGGTCAAAGGTTAAGGTCATTTCAACCTTTGAAAGTTCCGTCCAGCCATAACTTAGCCAATTTCCAACCAATTTTAATCATGTTAGACTCAAATTGTAGGTTTTGCAACACTGTATGTTTGTATAAAAACATGTAACCTCAAAAGGGCAATGTCAAGGTCATTTGGCCCTTTGAAAGTTTCATCTTGTCAAAACTTGGTCAATTTTCATCCGACTTGGTTCATGTTGGCCTTATAGGTTATGTAACACTGTGCAATTTACATGTGTCGGTTATGTAACACTGTGCAATTTACATGTGACCTGGAAAGGTGAAAGGTCAAGGTCATTTGGACTTTGAAATTCGCATCCAGGCATAGGCTCAAAGTGAGGTGAAGTACCATAGGATAAAGTTGTAGCATTTAATATTTACAACTTTTGAAGGCACACAGACAGATTTGCTTTGAAGCAAATCTTCTTTTCTAGTTTCTTTCTTTCTTTCTTCTTTCTTTCTTTCTTTACAGGCAAATTTGTCCGACATTTCATTTGAAAAGTATTATATGTAGAAACTCCAAACTTGGCACAATTATACTTCTATGGATAAAGTCTGTCCTTTTTATAATGACAGGTCATGCTTTTCAAAATTATGCAAATGAGGGCTAATTAAAGTTTTAAATCTTCAATATCTTATATACTATAGTAGATGTGGTCCAGAGTGTATAGGAGTTCGATCATAGCAAGGTAAAGGTCATCTCAAATGTCAAGTTCATGTCAAGGTCAAAGGTCATGTCAAGGTCAAAGGTCAATTTTAAGCCAAAATGTCATTTTTGAGGTCAAGGTTCACTTCAGGTTGAGGTCATCTCAAGGTCAAAGGTCATTTCAAGGTCAAATGCCACTTTCCTTGGTGGCCTTCTTCTAGCCATAACTTGGTCAATTTTTATCTAATTTTGATCATGTTGGGCTCATATTGTAGCTATTGTAACCCTGCATATTTTAAAATTTATGTGTGACCTCTAAAGGTCAAAGGTCAAGGTCATTTGAACCTTTGAAAGTTTCATCCAGTCACAACTTGGCTATTTTCCATCCAATTCTAATCATGTTAGACTCAAATTATAGGTATTGCAACACTGCACATTTTTATAAGAACACATGACCTCGAAAGGGCAAAGGTCAAGGTCATTTGGCGCTTTGAAAGTTTCATCTTGCCATAACTTGGTAAATTTTCATCCGATTTGGTTCATGTTCATGTCAGTTTAACTTCCACTAGGGGGTTCCAGACCATTGTGCATGTAATGAATCTAAAACAAAAGTTGTAGCAATTTGAATTATGCTAAATAGCACCATTAGAAATTTTAAATCTTGAATAACTTCAAAGCTATAATAGATAGAGATGCCATTCCAACTTCTACTCCTGTGTTATGGAATAGTTGTACATTGCCACACCAATATGCTTTGAAGACACACACACTGATTTGCTATGCAGCAAATCATCTTTTCTAGTTTCTTTCTTTCTTCTTTCTTTCTTTCTTTACCGGCAAATTTGTCCGACATTTCATTTGAAAAGTATTATATGTAGAAACTCCAAACTTGGCACAATTATACTTCTATGGATAAAGTCTGGCCTTTTTATAATGAGAGGTCATGCTTTTCAAAATTATGCAAATGAGGGCTAATTAAAGTTTTAAATCTCCAATATCTTATATACTATAGTAGATGTGGTTCCGAGTGTATAGGAGTTCGATCATAGCAAGGCAAAGGTCAGCTCTAATGTCAAGGTCATGTCAAGGTCAAAGGTCATGTCAAGGTCAAAGGTCAATTTTAAACCAAAATGTCATTTTTGAGGTCAAGGTTCACTTCAGGTAGAGGTCATCTCAAGGTCAAAGGTCATTTCAAGGTCAAAGGCCACTTTCGGTGCTGGCTTCCTTCTGGCCATAACTTGTTCAATTTTTATCCTATTTTGATCATGTTGGGCTCAATATGTAGCTATTGTAACCTTGCACATTTTATAGATTTACATGTGACCTCTAAAGTTCAAAGGTCAAGGTCATTTGGACCTTTGAAAGTTTCATCCAATCATAACGTGGCCAATCTCCATCCAGTTCTAATTATGTTGGACTCAAATTGTAGGTATTGCTACACTGGACATTTTCATAAGAACATGTAACCTCAAAAAGGCAAAGGTCAAGGTCATTTGGCCCTTTGAAAGCTTCATCTTGCCATAACTTGGTCAATTTACTCCGATTTGGTTCATGTCCGGCTCAAATTGTGGGTATTGTAACACTGTGCAATTTACATGTGACCTGTAAAGGTCAAAGGTCAAGGTCATTTGGACTTTGAAATTTGCATGCAGCCATAAGCTTAATGGAATGTAAAGTACCAAAGGACAAAAGTTGTAGCATATAATATTTACAACCTTTGAAGGCACACAGACAGATTAAAAAAATCTTCTTTGCCAGTTTCTTTCTTTCTTTCTTCTTTACCAGCAAATTTGTCCGACACTTTTCTCAGACACTATTATACATAGAAACTGCAAACTTGGCATGATTGTACCTCCATATAAGGAGTTCAGCCGTTTAATACACAGAAATGCAGATATTTAAAATTATGCAAATTAGGGGCATTTGAAATTTTAAATCTTGAATTACTTCAAAGCTATAATAAAAAGAGATGCCATTCCAACTTCTACTCCTGTGTTATGGAATAGTTGTACATTGCCATACTAATATGCTTTGAAGACACACACACTGATTTGCTATGCAGCAAATCATCTTTTCTAGTTTTCCTTGCTTTAACCGGGATTTTGTTCACTGATGCCTCAAATTTGAGTGATTCGTCCTCTTGATAAGAAAAAGTGCAGTTTGGCATATTATCCTGAGATATTTGAAGGGTAAACAAAAACAAAAAGATTAACTATGGGGCCCACTTAAGCAAATAAAGGTGTACAAAATGCTCTTTTAGCGTGCCCACTGCACACATAAGACAGCTGCCCACTAGTGGAGGGTCCATCAGCATGGGACCTAATGGGGAAAAAAACGATGGGGCAAAAGTTCCCACTAAACATCGGTGCCCACTTAGCAGAGGTGCCCACTCTGACAGGTTTTACTGTACATGCACTTCAACAAAGAATGTCGAAAGTAGGTAATTGCAGATATGGGGGTAGCAGTGTGCACATCTATGATACACGCTCATTTAAAAGTTTTTTCCCCCACAGCTGAACATAATTGAAGGACATTGTTTCAAAGTCACATGAGTCAAATATGTCAATTTTGTGCCATTTTCAGTGTCAGTATGAAAATCATGCATCCCCCTAAGGGGGGTGGGGATAATGTTTAGTCCCGTGTTCTGCCGTCTTTGCCGCTGCAGCACATCATATTTTCCTTATATTTCTGTCCCCACTAGACCTAATGCTTTCTAATTTGGTACAGATAATCTATGGGTCTTGGAAATTTTTCCCATATTATAATATGTAATCTTGAGGTCAAAGGTCAAGGTCAAATCCTTGTTGCATTTTTCTGGTGACTCAGCAATTTTGAGATTTTGGGTTATAGCTTATTAATGGTACAACGTAGGCCAAAGGTTACTGTTAAACTTTAATAGAAAAGTACCTATGGGCTTTCAATTTATATGGTTTATTTTAAATCTGAGTGACCTTGAAAGGTCAAACTGCATACATTCCTGCTGATTACTATGCAATCCATAGGGATTGCAAAGCTAATTCACATTTTAAGCTTCTCCAAAACGATTGGCCAGATTCACTTCAAACTTGCTGGGGATGTACATAGGGTAGATATCTACCAATTGTGTCCAAGTGGTCATGCTTCAATAATTTTTTTAATTTCTAAGTTTTGTGTGTGCGTGTATTTTTTGTTTTTGTTATTTATTTATTTTTTGTTTTGGGGGGGGGGGTAATTTTTGCATTCCTATTGATTACCATGTGAGTCAATGGGGTCTGCAATGGTAGTTCACATGTTGACTCCTTCAAAACTGTAAGCCAGATTCACTTGAAACTTTTGGTACAGATACTCTGTACATTTAGGGATTTTTTTTCGTATCTAATTGTGGATGACCTTCAGGCTATAGGTCAAGGTCACAATGCTTTGCAAAATAAAATGGTTTCCCTTCCACATCTTCAAATGGGTACGATTGAAGTCCATTAAACTTGGTCATTATTTACCCAGGTGAGACTTCCCTTAAATTTGCTCAGAGTTGACCTTGAGGTCAAAGGTCAAAGTCATAGAGCTCTTCAATGAAAATTAAGTTTTAAGTTCCCATGCAGTACCCACAAAGATTGAGTTGAGTTTTGACTCAAATGTAGTGCAATATGTATGCAAGTAACACTTCATTTCAAAGCATTGGTTATAAAGGGCCTTGAGGTCAAAGGTGGAGGTCTCAGGGCTGCTTGAGGGATGCATAATGTTTTTCACATGAAAAACTTACTTGTAGTTGAAGAATGGAAAGAACTGCCCAACCAAATATGGTATGCAGGCCCCTCTTATGTAGCATTTAAAGATCCAATCGCATATGAGTGACTTTGACCCTGTTCTAAGGTCACAGGGTAAATTTTGTCATTTTCAAGTAATGTACAGTGTCACTGCTAAACCAGGAAATAGAAAGAGTAAAAGTTTGTTTGGGTTCTTCTAGTGGATTGCTCACACAGGATTATGTCTCAGTGACCTTAGTATGTTTCGGGGTGACATGGGTCAACTTTGTCAGTTTCATGCCCTGTTCAGTGTCACCCATGATAACTTTAACAATGGAAAGAGATGAGGCCCTAGGGTTTGGGGGGGGGGGGGCATTGTCCACTATATTTTCGGTTCTAATATATATAAAAACAAGGAATGCTTCATCTGCAAAGCAACTATGTACCACATCCCCAGTAAATTGAAATAATCAAATGCAGGAGGTACAAAGCACACACACTGCTGTGTGACAGGCTCAGCAGTTTACAACATTAACCCTTCCCAATCCCTTTAAGAGTGAATCAAGGGTATTGTTTAAATTGCATGTTTTTAGGCTTTCTTTAATAGTGCTTGGACACATTCACTCAATAGGAAATGGCTCCAGTGCATGGTGTACATACTATTAGGGAGACATTATGAAGCTACATGTAGGGTGTCTGATTGAATACAGATACACGCCTCTGATTTGGCTGGAAAGTGTAGTATCATAAACTGACAAACTGATCATGTTTTTTTTTTTTTGTGTTGTTGTAGTTAAAATTTATAATTTTTGTGGGTTTGTGGGTGTGTGTATTTGAAAAGAATATTTCCGTGTCAGATTAATCAACTCCCATATTTCTTCCGTGAGAGCTGAACCTCATGAATATGACATGGCGTGCTTATAACTTTATTAATTTCCTAACATTATTTTTTCAGTGTGAAAACAACCATTCACTGTCAATGTTGCATGATGTACATGCGAATTATCATATTCCTATGCAAATTATAAATCCTCACAAATATATATACGAAAATAAACAAGAAAGTAGTTAGCTACTGTGGGCAGGCAGATAAGTTAGGGGGAAAGTAAATAAATGATACTATATTCTTGTTGTTAATTATGGTTCTTACCAGTTCTTTGGTCATAATATATTGGCTGGGCATAATAAATGAATTGTCAATTGGAAGACAACAAGGTAAACATCATGAATGTGAGCATGTGTGTGCATTGGGCATTGTGTATGCTGTACTTCACACAAATGTAACAGGAAATTGTGTAAAAGAGATAGGTATGACATGATGTGTGAATGCAAAAAAGCAGTAGAGTGGTACATGCCTCTTAAGGCAGTCCCACTGCCAGAAAAACAGTGATCTCACATTGCAGATGGTTTTAAAATACAGGCAAATTTATCGAAGAAATAGATTAGTTTCATGAAAGGGTGGTTTGAAAATTGTGGTATGTCACGAGAGGAGGTGGTCCTTGGAGAGGGCACCACTACTGCATAGGTTGTCTGGCCCTCCCAGAAAATGCCATATTAAAGTACAAGTATGTCCCGCAAATTTTACATGGGTCCTAAACATGCATTTTAGCAGATTTTATCATCAGTAAAAGGAAAAAAGAAAGAAGGGGGAGGGGTGTTGAGTGGTTTGTTCGGCAGGTAGGTAAATGAGCAGAGATTCATATGTCATCAGTGTATGCAGAGTCTTCAGAAAATGTGGGTTCTGATATTTTTTGTTCTTTTCAAGACAACATTGTATAGAGGAGGTGTTGATTTGCAGTGCAGCAGCCTCTACCTGCTGATGATTTAATGGTCTTTCATTCAAGATTAATGGACACCATCTGTTGGTTGTGCTCTGAGTCAAATTCATTTATCCATTTATGTGATCATTAATTTTTGTAGTTCAGTACAGGTGTCAATGATACTATCAGTGCTGTCCAGATGAAAATCTCTGTAGCAAAATTTTCTTTCCTTGTAGCATTTTTTCCACTTCTTTACCTCAGAACCACTTATTTTGGACAAAATCTGTAGCAGTTTTGAAGGGCTTTGTAGCAAAATTTTGCTACAATGCTCCAGTTGGACAGCCCTGACTATGTATAGTTGTCAAACAGCTCTATGTATAAAGGTGGTCTGTCCCAAACTATCTAAACTGTGATGTCATTGAAGTCGAGAACAATTGGGGAGGGTAAGACTGCAGTTATCTCATGTCTCACCTTGCATTTGAGACCAAATGGACCATTTCGTATGGCATAGAGTAGACAACTGCAGCCTTGAAGGCAGGACAATCACTACTGTTTGCTTTAATTTCACACTTTTTTTTTGTTTTCACATTTTCATTGTCAAAGTAAATCTGTAAAATGCTGTAACTATGAGTTTGTTATGACTTTTCGGCGACACAGAATTATATGGGCAGAGTGCATATGTGGCCACATGCATTGTACAATATTATCAATACATGATCCTAGATACTGAATAGACTGGTCCAAGTTTGTGGCCACATTTAAAAAATCTGAAGATATAAACCGAAGTTTATGCAAGAGTCTGCATGATCTTGTCAATTTACATACAGAAACAAACATTCCCTCCCTTATCAAGTTTAACTAGCTTGAATGTGTAACACACAGCATTTCTCATTTCAAGCCGTCCAGATGATCATTAATTCCTGCAATTCATGCTATGGCTGGTTTATAAATTTTCATATTTAGTCTAAGCATGAGCATCAAAATCAGTGCTATTTTGAGGATGCTTATAAAAAGATTCTATCACAAAACAATCAATCAACATAAAAACTGTCACAAACTATACATTTTTTGGAAAGCTAACAAACTACTGATTCATTTTTTTCCACTGTCTGTGGTTTGTTTTCCTCTGTTTATACAGCAGTCCTCTTTTTCAAAGGACCTTGAAGAAACTTGGATTCAGCTTTTTTGTTTTCTGGGTTCTTTGAAAAAGAGGACAGCACTTGGTACGATTGCTGTTAAATAATGGACCACAAACACACAGGACAGTGGAAGAAAACAAATCAGTGGTTTGTTAGCTTGCGAAAAATGTATAGTTTATGGCAATTTTTTTTATGCATATTAATTGTTTTGTGATAGAATCTTTACAAGCATCCTCAAAATAGCACTGAACCAGATGCTCATTCTTAAGTCCCTGTATGTCGTACTCATATAATAGATTGTCAACATGGCATACTGCAAAAACTGTGATGGCTATTCACTCTTGAAGTTATTGTCACACAAACACATTTTAAAAATCTTTTGATTCTAATAAGAAAGCAACTGATGATTCTATCTGTACCAAAGAAGAAGAAGAAGAAGAAGAAGAAGAAGAAGAAGAAGAAGAAGAAGAAGAAGAAGAAGAAGAAGAAGAAGAAGAAGAAGAAGAAGAAGAAGAAGAAGAAGAAGAAGAAGAAGAAGAAGAAGAAGAAGAAGAAGAAGAAGAAGAAGAAGAAGAAGAAGAAGAAGAAGAAGAAGAAGAAGAAGAAGAAGAAGAAGAAGAAGAAGAAGAAGAAGAAGAAGAAGAAGAAGAAGAAGAAGAAGAAGAAGAAGAAGAAGAAGAAGAAGAAGAAGAAGAAGAAGAAGAAGAAGAAGAAGAAGAAGAAGAAGAAGAAAGTAGCATGTAATATGTTATATGGACTGTGGTGAAACCCATCTGTAAGTTAGCTTGACTTGTAATGGCTTACTAATTCTCATGCAGGACATCAAGTTGACTGCTCGGTTACCAGGTGAACCAAAGTTTCATAACACACAAACCAACCCCTGCTAGTTTTGTAAAACTACAACCAAAATTTCTTCAAAAGTAACTGCAGTGTTAAAAGCAATAAACAAATATGGTTTCTGGTTGTTGCTTCTTCAAGAAACTGTTAGAAGTTGCCAGAGCCCCACTGTTCGTTTCATGGACTCCAAGATTGGTCCATTTTACGTACAGTGTGAAGAAGCATACTAAACTTGAAGGAATCATGCCACAACATGATTACAGATATATTTCTACATGAAGTTTACATGAACAGATGTATTAACATGTCAAGTTTTAGTGCCATACTTAAAAATAATTATTAAAAGTCTGGTCAGTAGGTTATAAATTTTCATTGACAAACCATACGTGATCCTCTTCGCTTCATCCATCATGGCTGGCTTCAAAAGTAACAGGAGCGTCTAGCTCCACAAGCATGAGTATTTTCGTATTCAAGACAAGTGTTGACCACGTTTGGAACCTGCCATCCAGCATTTGTAAAATATAGATTACGATTTTTATTCATCTGGACGTTATAGCAAAATCGTTGACTTATTTTGGGCCATTGATAAATAAGAACTGTGAATATTGCCATCTTTTTCCAGTTGCCTAGAAATACAAACTAGTGGTTCTTTTCCAGAGCTGAATGAATTTCAAAGGTCAATGATGCAGCATTTGTCTCACATGGAACAGGCAATAAGGGACGTTAGTTCACCACTCAGTGAAACTCTCGTTTGGAGACTTTTTATTACTTCAGTGTTTCTAATCAAATAAAGTATGGAAGCGAGAAATAAAGTGTGGCAAGACGTTGGTAGGACTTTAAAGTAAAATTATCATGAATGTTGGCATTTCCTAGCTTTGTTTTTTGATTATCAGTGAGAAGGAAAAAAGTGGTACATTTTATGTCATGCTTTGTGGTGCAGAAGCATACAAAACTTTTAATTGAAATTGGTCAATAACATTTTATTTATTAAGAAACTGTAATCATTAGTTTTTTCCGTTAGCATACTATCATGTCATGTGGGCCTACTGATGAATTTATGTATCCAACATTGACAATTTGGATGCAAAAATAAGCACAAACAAGCTCATTTTCAAAGTTGCCTAATTTGGACCACCTTTTTGGCCTTAGGCATATCCATTTTCTGGATAGATACTTATAGAGAGTATTGCAAAGAAAATGTCAATTGGACTACTGTTATCAAAACTATAGTTACACATGCAGGTTTTATTAGTCCAAACACAGTCAAGAAGAGCCAGGTGGGTGATGGTTTACCAATGTTCACCAAGCAGCCTCCTCTGGTATGGTCAGTGAAAGAAATATTCTTCATCTTTGGAGGCAACCACTTTTTGCTGCAATAGACTCTGAAAATCCTTGTTAATTACTCCTGGTACTGGGCTGTGTCTCTGATGTTATTAGGTAGGAACTGTATCCAAAGTAGTAGAATTGAAACTAGCCATCAAATTTTGTAAATGTGGGAATAATTACCTTCCTTGTATTCATCTCGGATCTGTTTCACGAAACCTTACATAGGCATGTATCAGAATTTAAATACATGGTATGAAGTAGAACAGGACCAAGTGTCTGGGTCACTGTGACATGTACATGTATATCCATGTAGAATTTCTGTCTGGGATTTTATTTCCTTGTGTAATCACAAGTCATGAAATTGCACCCAAACATGTCATCATATGCCAAAGTTACGTGGGAATGACTCCGGGATAAGAAATGCATTGAAAAGTCACCAGGTGGCTGTTGATCCAGTAGGTCTCAGGCTTATTCTTTTTGACCTGCCCTGTCCCCCATTAATAGTATCAACTGCCCAAAATAGGCTGATGGCCAAATTTTGCTTTCTTCAAATGTTTTTGACAAATTTCAGCACTGATGAGACAATTGTGGAGAATTGTAGGTGAGACTATCCAAGATAACATGCCCCAGATTGCCAGCTTTCTTTGGCTTGGATTGGGCATTTTGTGGTGAATCCATGCCAAGGAAAGCTGTTGACTTGGTGTCATTTCGGGGGGGGGGAGAGTTTAATACCATATCAGAAAACTGATGATCAGAACATCAGATATATAATAATTTAACTGACTGTTATATTGCTTAGTCATTCTTAGATTAGTTCATTATTACAAAAAATTAGTTTAGTGGGGTTTTTTTCTTTCTTTCTTTTTTTTTTTGGCAGGACTCACTAATTCACATGTCTTCTAGCCAAAGACAAGTGAAATCCAAGTCAGGGCAAGCACAAAATTAACTTCTACAAATAGGATTCTGGCTGTAAACAAGAATAAGTCAGAGGGGGGGGGGGGAACCAAAGTATCAAAATAACTCGTCATTAGGGCCAGAGACAGCAGGGTAAAAAGGAAGAAAGAATGTACGAGTGGCACACATTAACTCTTTTAGTGCCAAACACGTCTAAAATCAGTCTACTAAAGTCAAACTAGTCTGAATTATCATTAGTATCTCAGATTTGTATTCCTCATAAAAAGATCTCTCATTCAAGTGCCAGCATGCCTATAGTTCTAGAAAAAAAATGTCCCAGGTCGAAAGCTTTTCTTGGCACACATTGGACACAACTCAGTCCAAAATTCGACACTTAAAGAGGTTAAACAATAATAATATCCACTGGCTAGTACCTTGGGGGGGGGGGGGGGGGCAAGCTGTTTCCAAGAGGGCTTGTCATTTTTAATATCCACAAGGTTTGTGGATTAGAGGAGTTAAATCCTGTATAAAGTACATTGTTAAATGACAGCTTACAGACAGGTGTTCAAGCAGATTGACCAATAACAAAAAGATTATAGTTAACATTGTCGGTGTTATACCTAAAATCCTGCAGTTGTTAAATCAGTAACAAACTAGAAAAGACAATTTGCTGCATAGCAAATCAGTGTGTGTGTGTCTTCAAAGCATATTGGTATGGCAATGTACAACTATTCCATAACACAGGAGTAAAAGTAAGAATGGCATCTCTATCTATTACAGCTTTGAAGTTATTTAAGATTTAAAATTTCTAATGGTGCTATTTAGCATAATTCAAATTGCTACAACTTTTGTTTTAGATTCATTACATGCACAATGGTCAGGAACCCCCGATAAGAAGTTAAACTGACACGAACATGAACTAAATCGGATGAAAATTTACCAAGTTATGGCAAGATGAAACTTTCAAAGCGCCAAATGACCTTGACCTTTGCCCTTTCGAGGTCACGTGTTCTTATAAAAATGTGCAGTGTTGCAATGCCTACAATTTGAGTCTAACATGATTAGAATTGGATGGAAAATAGCCAAGTTGTGACTTGATGAAACTTTCAAAGGTTCAAATGACGTTGACCTTTGACCTTTAGAGGTCACACATAAATTTTAAAATATGCAGGGTTACAATAGCTACAATATGAGCCCAACATGATCAAAATTAGATAAAAATTGACCAAGTTATGGCTAGAAGAAGGCCACCAAGGAAAGTGGCCTTTGACCTTGAAATGACCTTTGACCTTGAGATGACCTCTACCTGAAGTGAACCTTGACCTCAAAAATGACATTTTGGCTTAAAATTGACCTTTGACCTTGACATGACCTTTGACCTTGACATGACCTTGACATTTGAGATGACCTTTACCTTGCTATGATTGAACTCCTATACACTCGGGACCACATCTACTATAGTATACAAGATATTGAAGATTTAAAACTTTAATTAGCCCTCATTTGCATAATTTTCAAAAGCATGACCTCTCATTATAAAAAGGCCAGACTTTATCCATAGAAGTATAATTGTGCAAAGTTTGGAGTTTCTACATGTAATACTTTTCAAATGAAATGTCGGACAAATTTGCCGGTAAAGAAAGAAAGAAAGAAAGAAAGAAGAAAGAAAGAAATAAAGAATTCCTAGAAAAACAGAAAAGTGTGCGTTGACACACACACTTTAATGAAACATGTATGGCAAATGTACAGGAGGTAACAATATGGTCAGGGGTACAGGGGTCAGGGGTACAGGTATGGTAAGGGAAGTGTCAAACTAGGAAAGATGATTTGCTGCACAGCAAATCAGTGTGTGTGTCTTCAAAGCATATTGGTATGGCAAAGTACAACTATTCCATAAAACAGGAGTAGAAGTTGGAATGGCATCTCTATCTATTATAGCTTTAAAGTTATTCGAGTTTTAAAATTTCTGGTGGTGCTATTTAGCAATTTAAATCGCTACAACTTTTATTTTTAATTCATTAGATGATTAGGTGCCAATGGTCAAAAAACCCCTAGTAGAAGTTTGAATGACATCTCTATTATACTGTTGAAGATATTCAAGATTGAAAATTTCAAATGCCCCTAATTTGCATAATTTTAAACATCTTCATTGCTCTGTATTAAACAGTCAAACTCCTTGTATGGAGGTACAATCATGCCAAGTTTGGACTTTCTATGTATCATAGTGTCCAAGAAAAGTGTCGGACAAATTTGCTGGTATAGAAGAAAGAAAGAAAGAAAGAATTCCTAGAAAAACAGTTTGTCTGTGTTGGCACACAGACATTAAAAAGAAAGAAAGAAAGAAAGAAAAGTGTGTGTTGACACACACACACACACACTTAAATGATAGAATGCATGAGCAGGTATCTTGAGCATTTCCTGGACTGTGTAATTGTATATGAATAATGTAGCCCAAAATGTTTTTTTTAACAGCCACTGAACTGACTGGTGTCCAGAAAGAAAACATTAACTTATAATAAATTACCAAACAGATATAGCTATTCAATCAATGCAGCCAATGTTTATATGACAAAATTAACCCATTCAGTGATGAACCCAAAGGATATGCTCTTTGCTAATTCTTTCAAATTTGCATTGCTAATACAATGTGTGAAAATAAATAAAAAAGGTCAGAATATCACAAATCATGAGCAGATATATTCTATTATGATTGTCAGAAATTTGAAATCAGAACCCCCTCATTTAAAAGATAAGAATACTCAGTATATCCCTTTGATACAAATTTTACTGACAGTAAATGAAGACTTCTGTCCTGAATGAGTCCAGGGATGCGGCATTTTCAAAGGGTCATTTTGATGTTACATCTTGTAAAATATATACCAGGATTATGGCTTGTTTGCAGTTTAATTGAGATGCGACACCCCTGTAAAAATGTCCCACAGGTCTTATGATGTTGATAAAGGCTCTGGATTATGAGTGAAATCTATTGGGGGTAATAAAATACACATAAACTTCAGGAGGAAAGGGTAGGGTTTATTTTGATGTGGTTACACTTGCCAGGACTTTGGAATAAGCTGGCCATTTGATACCAATCATTCACTGTCGCTGGTCATTTGTGTTTGGTGGGGTGGCAGACACATAGCAGGGCCAGCTCCACAGTAAAATGGTGTCCCTGTAGCCGGATTATTTTGTAAAAAATCCAATTATTTGAGGCTACAAAAGTGAAAATAAAACCCATATAAATTTCTACAGCAGCACCCATGTGGACCTGTTTACAAACACCCCTAATTATAGCAGCCGGGTTGAGTGGCAGGGCAAAGAGGTCAGTGATAGGCTGTTTGGCCCCCCAGAACTGTGGTCACAACTAATGAGACTGTCCCCAGAGCTCAAGTCAGGTGGAATGGACTGTATGTAAGATATTGAAGATTCAAAACTTTAATTACTCTCATTTGCATAATTTTGAAAAGCATGACCTCTCATTATAAAAAGGCCAGACTTTATCTATAGAAGTATAATTGTGCCAAGTTTGGAGTTTCTACGTGTTATACTTTTCAAATGAAATGTCGGACAAATTTGCCTGGAAAGAAAGAAAGAAAGAAAGAAGAAAGAAAGAAAGAAACTAGGAAAGATGATTTGCTGCATAGCAAATCAGTGTGTGTGTCTTCAAAGCACATAAGTATGGCAATGTACAACTATTCCATAACACAGGAGTGGAAGTTGGAATGTCATCTCTATCTATTATAGCTTTGAAGTTATTCAAGATTTAAAATTTCAAATGCCCCTAATTTGCATAATTTTAAACATCTTCATTTCTGTGTATAAAATGGCCAAACTCCTTGTATGGAGGTACAAGCATGCCAAGTTTGGAGTTTCTATGTATAGTAGTGTCCGAGAAAAGTGTCGGACAAATTTGCTGGTAAAGAAGAAAGAAAGAAAGAAAGAAAGAAACTGGAAAAGAAGATTTTTTTTAATATGTCTGGGTGCCTTCAAAGGTTGTAAATATTATATGCTACAACTTTTGTCCTTTGGTACTTCACATTCCATTAAGCTTATGGCTGCATGCAAATTTCAAAGTCCAAATGACCTTGACCTTTGACCTTTACAGGTCATATGTAAATTGCACAGTGTTACAATACCCACAATTTGAGCCGGACATGAACCAAATCAGAGTAAAATTGACCAAGTTATGGCAAGATGAAACTTTCAAAGGGTCAAGTGACCTTGACCTTTGCCTTTTTGAGGTTACATGTTCTTATAAAAATGTCCAGTGTAGCAATACCTACAATTTGAGTCTAACATGATGAAAACTGGATGGAGATTGGCCACGTTATGATTGGATGAAACTTTCAAAGGTTCAAATGACCTTGACCTTTGACATTTAGAGGTCACACATAAATTTTAAAATGTGCAAGGTTACAATAGCTACAATTTGAGCCCAACATGATGAAAATTGGATAAAAATTGACCAAGTTATGGCCAGAAGAAAGCCTGCACCGAAAGTGGCCTTTCACCTTGAAATGACCTTTGACCTTCAGATGACCTCTACCTGAAGTGAACCTTGACCTCAAAAATGACATTTTGGCTTAAAAGTGACCTTTGACCTTGACATGACCTTTGACCTTGACATGACCTTGACATTTGAGATGACCTTTACCTTGCTATGATCGAACTCCTATACACTCGGAACCACATCTACTATAGTATATAAGATATTGAAGATTTAAAACTTTAATTAGCCCTCATTTGTATAATTTTGAAAAGCTTGACCTCTCATTATAAAAAGGCCAGACTTTATCCATAGAAGTATAATTGTGCCAAGTTTGGAGTTTCTACATATAATACTTTTCAAATGAAATGTCGGACAAATTTGCCGGTAAAGAAAGAAAGAAAGAAAGAAAGAAGAAAGAAAGAAAGAAAGAAATAAAGAATTCCTAGAAAAACAGAAAAGTGTGTGCTGACACACACACTTTAATAAAGAATTCCTAGAAAAACAGAAAAGTGTGTGCTGACACACACACTTTAATTACAGTTGGCCCTGACTTCTTAGAATCACCAAGTTATCTTCCATTACAGATAGTCTGGGGTAATTTGTACTGCAACTTCTCACCAGGGGATGGAGCTGTTTAAGTTGCTGTGGTTTCTCACTGGGGGTGGGGTAGGAGGGAGCTCTCTAAATAGGAGGTAATCATATTAAACTATATTAACTGCAGACCTGCTCTGGTCCCCTCAGTTGCTAGGCAACAGAACTATGCCTCTGCCATGATCAGGGCACTTTCACAAGATATGTTACTGAACCATCCAGGAATAACACTTTCCTACCAAACCAATTGAATTTTTCTAAATATTGTAAGCATCTTGTATGTTTTAAAACTTAGTGAATGACTTTTCTTAAGCTTTTTGCTTTCTCAAGTTGCTCATTTTATCACAGAAGCTCATTTGGCCCTGCTTAACACATGAATGTGCCCTTCTTCCTGTCAAGTTCCTTGCTACAGTCTAGGTGACAGCACAGGATCCCAGTTAATATGCATACCTCCTATTCCCACCAGTGGAGTGGATGTCCACATTTTGTCACAGAAGTGGAGCTTCACATATTGTGAGCATCCACTGGTGATGTTAAAGCAAAACCCGGCTGTTCCATGGTGAAATAAATTTAGCTGCCTTTGAAAAAAGGCAACCAATATCAATGTGAACAGACGCAGTTTTTCAAATTTATGGGCTTCACAGAAACAATAATCTCAAGCTTTAGCCACTATCTTGCTTTGAAATTATTGTTCTCAACTTGTTTGTAGTTGATTGCCACTTAAATAAAAACCTGCCGATACTTTCAGACCTGTATGCACTGTCGGGGCAACCTTCTCCCCTAAGCCCCATCTTTCACTCAACAGGGGGGCTTGGCAGGTCTGACTAGTGCTGCTACTTAATTTATAGCCTGGGCACGACTTCAGTGTCTGATACAATATCCCAATTCTGGGGCCCACCGCCGCCAACAACTGATAATTTCAAGCTGCTGTATTCACATTTGTAGGTAATACTCACACTGAAAAAGTCCCATTATATATTTTAGATTACATTCATTCAACAAATTAACCTTCTCTGAACACTAATCACACATATATTTTCGATACTACCTCTTCAAAATATTGATTCAGGACCAACCCACAAACTTGGCTGCCATTTTGAAAATTGTGGATTCCACGTCCAATGGTTTGTAAATAAGGATAGTAGTATTCAGACGATGGGGGGGGGGGGGGGGGTATGTTAAAATATATTAAACCAAAAGTATATATTTTGCAAATATTTCAGAGTATCAAGTAAGATACATGCTATGGCCGTGATTCACTTTTTTTGATATCAAAATCAACTGTATTTTTGTGCGATGGTGCATGATTCACTCGCTCGAAGTATCATATGGCATTTGGATTTGTAACTGACAATGATAACTGCTTCAGACACAACTGAGCAGTTAAATGAAAGTTAAGATAGCAAGTCATGTTTGAAAAAGTACTTTAATGACTGTTTGCCCTGGTATCTCAGAGAGTGGACACCTGGAACCTAGCAAAATATTACGATAATGATCACCGCACAACCCAGACTCTGCTGTTTCACCAAATTGATTTTCATTGGTCATTTATCCTTTATAGCTGTTTAGCAGGAACCTCAATCTTCTCTTAAAAACAGACAGAGAAGGTGCAGATACCACACTTCCCGGCAAACTATTCCATCTAGTGATGACCCAGTTAGAAACAACTGTGGTAATGCAGCTATGCTGTTTCCCTGGCCCAAGTTAACCCTTGAGACAAGTTGAAATAAAATACTGTGCTTGAGTTGACTTTCAACAGGGGCTGTGGCTGTGCTGTTTCACCGAGCAACCGTGGCTATGCAGCTGTGCTCCTTTCCCAGCCCAAGTTAGTGGGCCATCTGTAAAGCTATTTTGCAGTGTAAACTTTTTTTTTTAGAAAATCAAGAGGGGTTTTTTGTTCAGAATAGGAAAGATTAGGTACCAGTATACAATACGGGCAAATGTTGAGATTGAAAATGTCAATTTATATTAAGATTTTGGAGCTAAAGAAATCATGGTTTTTGGCCAAACACCCATATGGTTTTGTATTTACAACAAAATGTAAATGAGCTGTCAGTCAGAATTGGGTCTGCCAGGCAAGGGGAAATGATCAAGTTGCTCATAGTCATAGGTTGGGGAGAACAATGGGCCAGTGGGCTAGGGTGAGAACAATGGACCACTGGGCTTGGGAGAGAACAATGGACACTCCTAATCTGTTGTTTTAGCCACTGAAACCAGCTATTAGGAAACCACATCTTTGTGATTTGCTCCTGGAAAAACTTCAAAGATTCCTTTTTAAACATAGATTTAAACAATGTATTTTCATGACAACACATCAAAAGTACAATATTATAAGAATACTTCTCACAAGACAAGTATCAATCAGAGAGAGTGAGTACATTTTCCACAATGGCCAGTTTACATCTGCCAGAGAGCCAATTAGACCTAAACTGCATTTTCTCACAATTCTAATTTTCGTCTGACTTCTCAGAGGTTTTTAGGAGATTGCTCATAAATGGTTTAACTGATATTGATGAAATAAAAAGCTCTTGAAAATATACATTCTTGCCTAGGAACGGTATGTGGCGTTTGTAGATATTTTTATATTTTGTACTTATTTTTTTCAATGTTGAATTACACAAAGTGGAAAATTGAAACAGTGTCTCTTTATAAGTTTTGAAAAAATAGTTCCTTTTGCTTTAAAAAAACAAAACAAGAAAGCCGTTCCTAGACATTACATCAAAGTTTTATTCTACCAAATTTGAAGATTTTGTGTTAAACATTACAGTTTGTAGGCAAAGAAAACCTCTGAAGTGGACCCCTTTGTAATATTTCGCCTGTCACCTCAAATTACAAAAAAAATGATGATTTTTTTCTTCACATAATGAAAATACAGATTAATATCTAAAAGAAAATTTATGTTTTTGGGGGGCTAATGGCAATATTTTAGAAAGGAGAGCAGAATAAGATACCGCAACACTATAGATGCTGAGCTTTACAGATGGCCCCATAACCCTCGTCTACAGATAAGTTGAAATAAAATACTGTGTTTGAGTTGACCATATTGCAAAATAACGGCACATGGTGGCCACTTTTTTGGAAATGTTTCACCTAGGGTGAATCAATTTTTATTAGGGAAGGGCAGCTTGGAACTTTTTTTTAAATTTTATGTTTCATAAAAATTATTTAGACTCTGGACTCTGGCTTTTTCAGTGGGGTTGGTTGGCCTATCGAAACCACACCTATATTTTTGTTAGGCCTTAGGTAACTAGCACATTTGTTAAGACATATTTAAAATGGATGTTCTTTCCCCTTTTACGCATTACCTCCTTTGATGCCAGTTTCATTTGTCACCTGGGCACAGCCGAAGGCACTTGTATCCATTTTAAAGAGACCAGTCAAGCCTATTTTAAACTTGCAGGAATGGTCTCTCAGTTGGGGTTTTTTTTTTGGTGATGGTGGTGGTGGTGGAGGGGGGGGGGAGGGCTGTTAACCAAGATAATATTTGTAATGGAAAAATTGTGCAGGCCTATTTCATGAATTACTGGAGGTATGGGGTATGACTCTGGAATGACAGAACAGATTATAATTAAAAGTAACTTGGAAATATTTTCCAAGCCCTGTTTCTGAATGGTAGTGTTATTACACAATACATGTACACAGATCATGTCTCTGGTGTATGGAGTGCGGAGTAAAGATAAACCTTTTATTGGTGCAATTCTGTTGTATTTGATATGATTTGGTGCGATCCGATGAATAGTTCCATGATATGTACGTATGCCCAATACAGGTTGGCCCTTTCTTTGGCATGGATTTCTGGTTTATACAATGTTGTCTGGTTCCCTGTTTAGAGAAAACTTGGGCATATAGAAACTAGGTCGGAAACCAACATGACGATCGATGCGTGGCTATGTAAAATTAGACATGTACTTGGCCACTGGAATGAATAGAAAGGTTGTTATACTTCTAACATTTTCAGACAAAGAAGCAAATAAAGCTTATACAACAATTTAATCAGCCAGATTCATTTCAAACTTGGTGGGGATGTGCCTTGTGTGGGTCTCTACCAATTTGTTCAAATGGTCACGCTCCATTGATTTTTGGATTTTTCATGATTTTTTTTTGTTCTTTTTGGGGGCAAATCTTAAAAAAAATTTCTTCTCAGAAACCGCTGACCCAGTTGCTGTGATATCGCACATGGATACTGGTGTTCTTAATTTATTCACCAGGTGGTGCTACATTTTTTCCCCCATTTTTTAAAATGTTTTTTTTTTTGTGTGTGCTTTTGCTATTTTTGACTTCTTCTCCAGTACCGTCACTCAGATTATGCTTAAACTTGGTGGGTATGTTCCTTGTGGAAGGTCAAACAAGCTTAGGTGACACTGCTGTGGATTCCTGGTTTCTCACGATTTTTTCAGTTGCGGTACTTGTTGGGCAATGCAGCAATCCTATTGATTACTGTGTAAGTCAATGGGCATTCTAATGCTAATTCACATTTTCGAATTCTTCTCCAAAACCCTCATCCGGATTGACTTCAAAACTTGATGGCAATGTACCTTGGGTGGGTTTCTACCAGGTTTGATCAAATGGTCACGCTCCAGTGATTTTTGGATTTTTAATGATTTTTTTGTTGTCTTTTTGGACAAATCTTGCAAAATCTTCTCCACAACTGTTCACCCAATTGCTTTGATATTATATAAGAACACTCCTAGGGACTCCTAGTTCTTAGTCTGTTCACCAGGTGGCACTGCATTTTTATTCCATTTTTTTGTGAATTTTTGTTTGTTTTCGTTACTCGTGACTTCTCCAGATCCGTTACTCAGATTAAGTTGAAACTTTGTGGATATGTTCCTTGTGAAAGGGTCAAGCAAAGATGTTCACTGGGTAGCACTGCTGTTGATTCTTGATTTTTAACAATATTTTTCAATTTGGGTACTTAACAGTGAATGAGCCTTTTCTATTGCTTACTATTTAAGCCAGTGGACATTCTAATGCATTCTAATGGTAATTCACATTTTTTACTTCTCTGAAGAAACTGTTTGTCAGATTCCCTTCAATCTTGGTGACAGTGTATGTTGGGTGGGTCTCTGCCAAGTTTGTTCAAATGGTCACAATGCAGTGATGTTTGGATATTTTATGATTTTATTCGAAAATCATTAAAAAAGTTTTAATATGAAAGTTTAACATATGAATTTCTGGTAATCGTTACAACTTAAATAATTTTGACCAGATTTGTGCCAAACTTAGTAAGGATGTACCTTTTATAAGTATCTACCTATTTCCTGCAAATGGTTATGCTCCAGTGATGTTTGGACCTTGACCTCATCCCCAAGGTCACAGGATAACTGACACAAAATTTACTGTTCACTTGATAACCTGAGATCTGTTTTGAGTTAGGACCTTGATGTTGCACATGTTAATGTTTCTCTGTGAAGGTCATGCTTAGACAGTACATGAGTGACCTCAACCTCATTTCTGAGGTCACAGTGCAGCATACATGAATTTTACTCTTCACTATAACTTGAGAACTACTTGAGCTTGGACCTTGATGTTGCACATGTTAGCATTGTTCTATTCTCCTCCAAAAGCTTATGTCATATACTTTGGTTTGTTCACCTCTGGGGCTACTAGGCAGTGCCAGGCCAGGCTGAGAGAGTGTCCACCAACCATATCAATGATGTAGTCCTACCCGGCTTCTCAGTGTGGCCAGTCACTTGTTCATCTCCAAATCTGCTAAGCCTTTGGAGGTGAATAAAGGTCAGACCTACTCAGAACATGGGTGACCTTGATATCTTATCCCAAGTTCACAGTGCCACTTGTAAGTGTGATGAATATCTGGGTCAGATGAGCATAGGCTGTTCACACAGCCCTCTTGTTAAGCTATTGCTGATATACATAACTTTATAAAATCTGTAGTTTTTGAAATTGTATTTTTTTTCACAAGATTTCATAGTGACAGAAAGTGTTTTCATATAATGGTTACATGGAGATCCTTACCATTCCAAAAAAGCACACTCGTAAAGTGAAAAACCTCTGAGCATGGAGCATATGCTCTGCCAGTAAATGGAAGATTATTAACAGAGCTCTTAACCTCAAAAGTGTTTTTTTTTATGGAGACACTGATTGTAAGGTGGGTTGGGCATTCAGTTAGGAGGCCCTCCCATGTGATGTTAACTTGATTAGGCTGGAAGCTGTTTATAGCTTAGGAGACAAAAGGAAATAACTTACTTATTAGAACCAACATAACTAACTTTTGTCAAAAAATTACATTCAGACATGAAAATCTGACCTTTTTCATGATGCTGTATGTTTTGTGATATTTTATGTGGGTTTTGAAAGGAAAAGCTTGTCAAGAACTTCCATTTGGAAGAGAAACTGCTAGGTTACATTAAAAAACAATGTGAACAAGAATATCAGACCAGTTAGATCAGGTTCTATCTTTAGCTTCTGTGTTACTTGACCCTGATAGTCACTTTTTTCACAATTAAGCCTTTGCAGCCTGACATTTGGCATGTTTAAATGCTTATAATTTTAAACATACAGGATTATAGTTCCAGATAATGTAACAAAATGAAGGTATTTTTGAATATGTGTAGAAATTGTAATATTTACAGTTGAATTATATACTTGTAAAGACCTGGCAAGTGTCCAAGTGGCAAAGCACTCATGTAGCACTTGATACTTGATTTATTATAGCAAACAATTTTTAGCTCTGCTGACCAAAGGATGCAGAGCTCATGCGATCACTCATGTCCGTCTGTTTGTCATTCTGTCAATCCGTCCATAAAACTTTGGCTTGTGAGCATGGTACAGTTCACAATTTTCAAGATGGCCCCATGTAACTCTCAGGACCAGTTTATAAAAACCTAGGTTGAGTTTGATATCGATGGCACCACCTGCAGTATTATGTAATATATGGGTCAAAATGTGAAAATCTTGTGAACACTCTTGCATCCTTAATGTTTGATAAAAGTGTTCAAGAAATTTAGTGGAATTGTGTTGGAGATCAAAATGTTATTTGCTTACCGTACTAGTGGCGCACCTATGACATCACAGAAATTATGAGCCAAAATGTGGTTACCTGACAGACAAACCCAAAATTAACTGGTGAATCTACTCAAATTGGTCCTGACATGCAACAATTTTGAGTTTAATGGGGACCACTACATCCAGACAAGTGGCACAGCAATGGGGACCAGGGTAGCCCCCTCCTTTGCTACTTATTTTAGGACAGATCTGAAAGAAAACCAACTGCTTAAATTTCCACTGAAACCACATGTTTTGCTCAGATTTATTGATGACAGTTTTTGCAAATGGATATTTGGAGAGACCGAGCTAAAAGTGTTCATCTCCCACTCAAATAACTGTTATCTAACCATCAAATTCATGTCCAACATATCTGCAACTGAGATCAGTTTTCTAGACACTCTAGTAAAAATTGATTCACATCGTAATGCATGCACCACCCTACATGTTAAACCTACAGATACACAAACATATCTCCACTACCAATCTTCCCATCCTTCACATACCAAAACAGGTGGACTGTACAGCCAACTCCTTCGCATGAAACACATTTGTCATAAGATGATTTTTTCAATTTGGGTACTTATCGGTAAATGCACCTTTCCTATTGATTACTATATGTGAGTCAATGGGCATTCTAATGCTAATTCACATTTTGGACTTCTCTGAAGAAACTGTCAGTCAGATTGACTTCAAACTTGGTGGCAATGTACCTTGGTGAGTCTCAACCAGGTTTGTAAAAATGGTCATACTCCAGTGAGTTTTGGATTTTTATGAATTTTTCTTTTTTTGGGGGGGGGGGGGAATCTTAAAAAATCTTCTTCTCCAAAACTGCTCACCCAATTGCTTTGATATCACACAGCAACACTCCTAGAGACTCTTAGTTCTTAATTTGTGCACTAGGTGGCACTACAATGTTATTTTATGATTCTTATGTCTGTTTTCACTATTTTTGACTTCACCAGAACTGTCACTCAGGTCCCTGATTTTGAACAATTTAACAAATCACAGAGCCACAAGTGTGATGAATCTCTCTAGGTCAGCAGAGCATAGGCTGTTGACACAGCCCTCTTGTTATTGTTTTTAGTTGGTGTACTCGTCTGTTAATGCATCCTATTGATTACCATGCAAGGCAATAGGGACTGCAATGGTACTTTATATTTTCAACTTCTCCAAAACCATTTGCCAGATCTTCCTTAAACTTGGTGGGGACCTACCTTGGGTGGGTGTCTTCCAAATTTGTTCAGTTGGCCATGCTCTAGTGCTTTCTTTATGTTTTGTGAATTTTTGTGCTCATTTTTTGGCAAAGTCATTTAAAATCTTTGCTAAAACTGCTTGGCCAATTGTTTTGAATTTGCATTGGGACAATTGAGCCCTAGACCTTAATTCATTTAGCAAATGGTGCTGTGATTTTTTTTTCTGTTCATTAATGAATTGTTGTGTATTAAAGTTGTTTTCACCTTTTTTCTGTACATTAGTAGAAAATATATGTCCTGTAAGGCCACAGGGTTCAACAAAATAATGTTAGTGTTCTGAAATACTTACCCAAACCTTTTTCTTTAATGTAGAGTCCTGGACAACTCCCATTAGCCATGTATGCTGAAAGGTTGAAAGGAAGACGTCCAAATAATTAGTGATTTTGGAATAGGGAGGGGGGTAATCACATTCCATTGTTTTTTTTGTTGTTGTTGTTTTTTCTTTGTTTGTTTGTTTTTTTTAGATTGTTGGAAAGAGTTGGGTTTTTTTGTACATTATCCCTTAGCAGAGCTTGACTTCCAGTAACTTTGACCTATTTTCAAGGTCAATAGGCATCATTATATTCTTATGCTGGCTGAGGTGAAGTGAAGTCATTCCAACTAGTGTATTAATGTTAAGGGAAATCAGCTTGAGAACAGTCAATGTAACCTCCCCTCCCCAACATGATTATATACTTCATGATATTACCTTTTTTTTGTATGATTTGTTATAATTTTAACCAGCTTTATTTACATCATCATGTTAGGCGTTCTACTCTTATTGTACATGTATCCTGTTTACTCTATCAACACTGATACTTGGACTGATAATGCTTATATGATCAACTTCCAATATTGGAATGCTTCACGAACGAAAAATCGAACTACAAAACTGAAGTTATACACATATCAAAGTGACAAAAGCTAATATTATGTTACAACATTGCTACATTTAAGGAGACTTTATGGCCTGATCAAAAAAAAAAAAAACCCAAACAGAATGGTCATATGATTACATGTTAATTAGATTTAGTGCCATGATTATCCTTGGTAAGGTATAGAATGTGATCATGTCCAGAGCAGGTCAAATAAGGTATGCAGACTTAGGAAGAAAGGAACATATCGTGATGTGTCAGTAAAAGATTTAAAAAGTAGCATACAAGCAACAAAAAAAGACAACTACTAATGTGCGTTAAAGCCAGTTAATTCAACTATTGTTCAGATCCGTGTCTTTTCCATCTCAGAAAATCATCCTTGACATGAGCAGTCTTCATGGCGTTCCAGCTATATCACAGTCATGTCATCTTTTAGAAAATACAGCAGTCAAAATACATAATTGCATAAAATGCATGCTGAAGGTTGTATAATACACATACTGTTGTCTTGTAAATATTGACACACATACAGCGAGTCAAAGTTTGCCAGTTGACAGTCATGCAGGCACATTGTTGAGATTCACTTTTTCACATCAAAGTTTCGTAATTGATAGCATGGGGGACACAGTCTGGCTCGGTTGCTGAACAACATTGATAAGTGAGGGTGGTGCATGTTCTTTGACATGATAATGCTCACGTTGCAATCCAAGATGAGTGTCGCAGTAGCTGTATCACGCTGGTAAGTGAGGGTGGTGCATGTTCTTTGACACGATAATGCTCACGTTGCAATCCAAGACGAGTGTCGCAGTTCTACCTCTTATGTCAACCTTGTACCTGATGAGTATGGAAGCAAACATTATACATGTATCAAGTATTTCTCAGTTTCTTACCAGATAGAGATAAAAACAGACACTGTTGATCGACAATTGATAATAACAACTAGTACATCACATACCTGGGTTAGGTGCTGCTGCACTTGGCATTAGTCTTGTTTTGTTGTGATATCACTTAAAACACATATTAACCCTTTCCTGGTCAGAGTAAGACTGAGTCAGTAGCTTTCCTTGGTGTCAGCCTACGTCAGCGAAACCTATTGACCTGGGACATGCCCCCACTGCAATTCTCAGTGGGGAAAAAAAATTTGAAATAAAGTTCAATGTAAACATTAAAGCAGATGGCAATTACATATGGACATTTTGGGGGTGATATGAGTGGGATAGGGTTAATAATGGTCACTGCGTATAGCTGGCTTATTGGCAACATCAACGTGTAGCTCTTCAAACACCGGAATTCTGTTTCCTTTGTGCCCCCCTCCATTTTTTCCTTTGTTTTTGTTTTATTTTTTGAATTTTTTTTTCATCAGAATCAGGAAGTGTAGGGTATATACTTTTGTTATAGATCACTAGAGTATGGAAAATTGCCACTTTACATTTAGACATACACATTTCTGCTACATGTTTGATGAGAATCAAGTACCTGTGCTGAAAACAGTCTATCCAGCAATTTAGATAATTTATACATGGTGAGGAACTTGTTGTCAAAGCTCAAAGCTCACTCCCCCATGCTGTGCACCAATTCCCTTAAGTGTAATGAAACAGAACAAAAAAATAAATAAATAAATAAAAATCCTACACAGTACAATGAATTCTGGTTGGCTCAAATCTGACTTTTTGTACTGAGTAACCCAAGCAGGGTGTTTATTTAGGATTTCCATGGTTGAAAATGCTATGTTTAAAAAAAAAGTTAGATGTTTTTAAATGACACAATGTCAAGAAAAGTATTCATGCAGAGCTACAATTAAAAACATACACAACAGCACATCTTACACTGTGCTTTGAGCATATTACCAAGATGAAGGCAGCTACTTGACAACTCATAAGAAGATGGAGTGGCATCAAAACTAGAGGAACAGTTCCTGAGCTGCTAACATCTAGTGCCATTTGCACACGGTCAAATCTGCTTATGTCTGAGAAACCTTTGCTTTATTCTAAATTGAGTCGTGGACACAGGAGATAAGCAAGACAGGAATTCAGTCAGGACTGGACGATAAAGCACGTTTTACCGTTAGAAATCTCCAAATAATGGGTGGTGCACTGTATGCGCTTTTGTGTATCACTGTCTGCAGGAAATAATTATCAGAGGAAGCAGGGCTGCCACCATGGTACAAATAATGATAGCTAGGGCAGGTCCCTTGTCGACAAAGGATAGTCAGCAAGGTAGAGACTCAGAAACGTAGTTTAAATGGTTTTCCAGTTGACCTACAGTGAACAGGTTAGGCAGACTGTGAGTTAACAACTACAACCAAATTATCAGTTGTACTATACATTCAGAGAAAGAAGTGGTTGTGGCGGGGTTCAGCAAGGCAAACAGAGCTCAGTAAAATGGTGGGTTGGTCCACATTCTACTTCCTAGAAGTATCCATTCTCCATTGAGAATTGAGTGACAAGACAGTAAATATGCAGGTTGTCTGTAGCTCTGTAGTTGCATCATGTTTGAGCCTGAATAAAATTCCACGTCTTGGGATACTGTACAGTAAATGTGCAATTAGAAACAAAGAAAAATTGGAATTTATATGTTGCAAGTGATACCAGATTTGGTGTGACTATCAACTCTTTCAGTGCCAATCACATCTAAAGTTGATCCACTGAAGTCAAACTAGTCTGAATTATCATTAGGATCTCAGATTCATATTCCCCATAAAAATACCTTTCATTCAAGTACCAGCATGCTTATAGTTCAGGAGAAAAGCTGTTGACGCAGTCTAAAATTTGGCACTGAAAGAATCAATTCCTCTAAACTGGTCTGTTAGTGGGATAAAAAAAAAATAATGCAGTGAAGCTAAATTTGTAGGACCGGCCACTGTTGCATGGAGTCTTTGTAAGGGCAAATTCAAATTCTGGATGAGACCATAAAAGAATTTTCATGTCCATTAAGAACACAATGACAAAGAATTTGAAAAATTATGTAATGCACAGTTATGGATAAATAGAGAATCTTACATGGATATTAGTAAGATACTACTATTTTTCTCTCAGGAGGGATCATTGTTGGTGGGCAAAATTACAAGTGACCACAAATCACGAGTGATTTTTCACACCAATAATGATCCCAAGTGAGAGAAAAATAGTACCTCAATCTGCAGTCATGTAAGGTTTTGTTTATTTTATGTTTAATTCTGTATTCATCACAAAAAACATCACAGCTGATGCAAATAGGGCACAATTTAGTTGTGATAATTTGTTTAGGTCATATGATCTATAGTGAGTTACTACTTTTTGTTTTCACTCCAGAAAATGATAACGCAGCCTCAAATATAGAATAATATGAGCTTGCCATCAGTATTGGCACTTGTGGCACATGGTAAATTTTTCCAGTTTGAACACTTTCCACTGTAACAGCGTTGGGCTTCCTCAAGTGGAAAATAATATTGCAAACATGGTGAATTAGTTCATTTTTGTTCATGAATATTGCAGCTTGGCACATAGGCGAGGCCAGTGTTACCCATCAGCCAAATAGTCAATGACTAAGATATGTGCAAGTTTGTTTATAATATTTTGTGCCTTTCAGATAGAGTGACTAATTATTTTTCAAACTTTCTTGAACCATTGAAACACTTACGTCACATGGTATCTCTTTGTTGATTATCTAGAATTATTAAGGGTAAGAGACAAAATTTGTTGTTTGTAGTTTTTGCAAACACAAACAGTATTTGACTAAAGACTTGAGGGATGCTTTAGCCAAATGGGCTCCAGCAGTGATATTCCCAGCACCAGCCTAGAGAGGCAGTTTGGTTGCTGCGTCTGAAAAAGCAGATGCACGCCTATAATTGCTGCACCATATTTACAACGCTGAAACTGTATGTAGACTGGAGAGTTTGGAAGAATTTGCAACTCATGGAGGCTTCTCCATTAGACAACAGTTGCATACATGTACTCTCTGAATTGTTTACAAGTGACAAGAAAGACACACCTTTGTAGAACTAGAAGTTAAATTTATGCTTGTGTTGTGTGGCGAGGATATGTTGGAAAGAAGATGGAGTTGTACATGTTAGATAATGCTTCTATGCATGAAGATTTGCAGAAGTGATTTGTCAATGAGACAAAAGATGTATTTTTTTCTGTTTTAGTATTTCCAGGTAGCATTGGGTAAAGTGTTAAATATGTCTGGGTTAAGCAGAAAACAAGATATTCTTTGTGTCCGTTGATGTATAGCATGCAGGGTGATACGCACCACAGAATGATACATCTTGTCAGCTGAGGAGTAGTTTTTAACTACATTTACATTGGAAAGACATTCATTAATGCATGACCAAGTTAGAACCAACCACCTTGTTGGTTCCTGAAATAAAAATATACTTTGATTTTTTTTCCCCAGCTTGTTTTTGCTCTGAAAGTACATGTAGTTTGACTAAGGGTCCACGTGACAATTGAAAAACAAGATACATGTACAAAGGACTGGTGGTTTCCTGTAAAAAGGAAACTTTATTAGTGTGAAAGGACCAGCAATAGTTACCAGATGCTTTATGCAAAGACTGTACACCAAACAACATAATGTGCAGCATGTTTATTTCGTCAGCTTATGTGTGTGACTGGTACAAAAGTGCATTTGTTTGAGGCATCTTGCCATTTCTGCTAGATTTTTACCTCAGCTGACTTGTCAGTCAGCTGAGGTTTTTTGAGGGTCTGTCGTCCGTCCGTCCGTCCGTCCGTCCGTCCGTCGTCCGTCCATCCGTCGTCCACAATTCACATTTTCGACTTCTTCTCAAAAACCGTCAGCCAGATTCACTTCAAACTTGGTGGAGATATGCCTTGGGTGGGTCTCTACCAAGTTTGTTCAAATGGTCACGGTCCAGTGATTTTTGGATTTTTAATGAATTTTTTTCGTCTTTTTTGGGTAAATCTTAAAAAATCTTCTTCTCCGAAACCACTCACCCAATTGCTTTGATATCACACAGGAACACTCCCTGGGACTCCTAGTTCTTAATTTGTTCACCAGGTGGCGCTGCAATTTTTTCCTAATTTTTTATGAGTTTTTGTGTGTTATAGCTATTTTCGACTTCTTGTCCAGAACCATCACTCAGATTAAGCTGAAACATGGTGGATATGTTCCTTGTAGAAGGGTCAAACAAAGTTGTTCACTGTGTGAGAATGCTGCAGATTCCTGATTTTTAACGATTTTTTCAATTCGGGTACTTATCGGTCAATGCAGCTTTCCTATTGATTACTATGGAAGTCAATGGGCATTCTAATGCTAATTCACATTTTTGACTTCTTCTCCAAAACGGTCATCCAGATTAACTTCAAACTTGGTGGCAATGTACCTTGGATGGGTTTCTACCAATTTTGTTCACATGGTCATGCTCCAGTGATTTTTGGATTTTTAATGAATTTTTGTTGTTGGTTTTTTTGGACAAATCTTTAAAAATCTTCTTCTCCGAAACTGCTTACCCAAATGCTTTGATATCACACAGGAAGCCATCTAGGGACTCCTTGTTGTTAATTTGTTCACCAGGTGGCGCTGCAGTTTTTTTCTATTTTTTTTTGTGAATTTTTGTGTGTTATAGATATTTTCGACTTCTTCTCCAGAACCGTCACTCAGATTAAGCTTACACATGGTGGATATGTTCCTAATGGAAGGGCCAAACAAAGTTGTTCACTATGTGGGAATGCTGCGGATTCCTGATTTTAGCTCAGCTGACTTGTCAGTTCATAGAGCTGTGGGGTCACAGTGCAACATACATGAATTTATACTCTTCATTATAACTTGAGAACTACTTGAACTTTGATGTTGCACTTGTAAGTGTTCTTCTATAAAGGTCAGACTTACTCAGAACATGGTGTCCTTGATCCTTTCCCAAGTTCATAGAGCTGCAAGTGTGATGAATGTCCAGATCAGCTGAGGCTCGGGCTGTTCACACAGCCCTCTTGTTGTTCATGTTACTGTCCTCACTTTGTTGAATGTTGCATTTCCAGAGAAACAAATCAACCTTTCATCCAAATTACAACAGTTGTGTGTACACCAAAACATGTTTCTACATCTGTAACCTCATCATATGCATACTAATATCCCATTCCCCATCATCTAGCCAATACTGCCTGAAGGCCAAATGCTCTCAGCTTCAATGTTTTTTGACTTATCTCAACAGAAATAAAAAAAAAAAAATTGAATGAGCATTCTAGATGAGGACTAGTAACTTAATATCAGGTACATGTAGGTCTACCTACATGTACCTGATATTAAATTACTAGTTCTGGGACTATTTGTAAATCAGCATTCAGCTTTTCTTTGTATACTGTTCAATGGTAAAAAAAAAGTGCATATTTGAACCAGTTCCAAAATTTAAAAATAAGAATGGATTTCTTTTCTGTTGAAATGTTCATAATGGCTGAGGTTATTGTATTTTCCTCTACTGGAATTGGCTTTGTAAGATATAATTTTTAGAATTTCCTGCTGTTAGTTTGGGTATATTTAGTGCTGGATCAATATACCAGTACACTGCAATTTACCTGTTTTTGTGGATGAATCAGTAATTATGGTTCAGATTAAATCTGTATAAATCATCATAATAAATTTTATTTCATTTTCCACACATTCTGTGAAGTGTTGTTGCCAAATTCTTCTTCTTCTTCTTCTTCTTCTTCTTCTTCTTCTTCTTCTTCTTCTTCTTCTTCTTCTTCTTCTTCTTCTTCTTCTTCTTCTTCTTCTTCTTCTTCTTCTTCTTCTTCTCCTTCTTCTTCTTCTCCTCCTCCTCCTCCTCCTCCTCCTCCTCCTCCTCCTCCTCCTCCTTCTCCTCCTCCTCCTCCTCCTCCTCCTCCTCCTCCTCCTCCTCCTCCTCCTCCTCCTCCTCCTCCTCTTTGAAGAAATCAGTAAAACTTCATGAAACTTAGTAGGAATATACATTTAGGCAAGACCCAGGTTGGAACTATATCTGGGTTACCTTGACCTAATTCTCAAGGTCTCAAGGTCACTTATGTGAAATCATTTTCTGTGCAATAAGTCTTGAAGAACTCAATAAAACTTTATGAAACTGGTAGCTATATTCATTTAGGTAAGACCTAGGTTGGGATGTTGTCTGGGTCACCTTGAACCAGTTCTCAAGGTCACAGGGTTGCTTACGCGACAACCACTGAAAACCTTACCAAAAGTTGGTGAAACTTTGGAAGATTATGTACCTGGGTAAGACCTAGATGAGGATTATGACTGGTTCACCTTGACCCAATTCTTATGGTATCAATGCGATAAGTTTTGAAGAACTTATTGAAACTTCATGAAACATTATAGAATTATGTATCTGGATGAGACCTACGTGGGGATTGTATCTGGGTGACCTTGACCTAATTCTCAAGGTCACAGGATCACATATGTGGGTTACCTATACCTAATTCCATAGTCCCAGGTTTACTTATGTGATTAATTTGTTTTCCTTGTGATAGTTCCTGTCAAATTTCATGATACTGTGTGAAACTTAGTAGGCTTATGTATGTGTGTGTAGATGAGACCTTGGTTATGATTATTGTCAAGGTCATCTATAGCGTCACTTATTTGAATTTTGTTTCCATGTGATAAATCCTGAAACACTAAAAAAAACTTGATCAAACTTAGTAGAATTGTGCTTGATTGGTTAGACTTTCAAAGTGCCTCTTGTTGCTGTCAGACTGTTGAGAGAGTAGACTGGTCAACACTGAAGTGGTCTACAACAGAATTAACACAGCCCGCTCAGTCAGATTAGCTGGCAAATTACATTAGAAGATGTGGCTTTAGTACAAGTAAGCCTGACAAACTGTCCTGATAAGTACTGATAAGGTGAATTCAAGTGATGATTGTTTGCAAACATATCAGTCTTCCCCCTGCTCACCACACACATATTTTACTGTGTAAATATTAGGTGTCCCACTGGGAGACATTTGATTTTGTATTGCAGAATCAGTAACTTCTAGTTTTTAGCTCTGCTGATCAAAGGTTGCAGAGCTTATGCGACCACTCATGTCTGTCCGTCTGTCTTTGCTCGTTAACCTATTACTGTCCACATTTTTCAGGTTAACCCAATATAACTTTCAGGACTTATAGGGTGGATTAAAATCTAGGCCCTTTTTGGATATTAGAGGTGCCACCTACATTATTATGTAATATAGGGGTAAAAATGTGAAAATCTTGTGAACACTCTAGCATCTTAAATTTTGGTGGATCTTCACCTAATTCAGTGTAATTGTGGAGGAGGTCAGAGTCTAAGTTGCTAATGATACAAGTGGCGCTACCTATAATTTGACGGAAATTATAAGCCAAAATATGTTTCAGATATAAAATTCCATATCTTGAAAAGTAATTGCATTAGACTTGCCAAATTTATAGGACAGATAGACAGTGTTCAAAGCTAGAATGTTATGTGATATCAGTGACCTTGACGTATTTTATGAGGTCACCCTGCCTGTAAGGTTGAAAGATGTGATATTGTAATGGCAGGGTGTAGCTTGGACATCAGTGGCAATGTCAGCATAACACCAGGCTGATGGGCCTCTTGTATTACATAATCTAAGTGACCTTGATCATCTGTCCCAAGGTCACTGAGGATATAAAGTTAAGGACTCACCCATTGTTATCTTGGCACATGCAACAATATCCATCACAGGAATTGCAAAAATAAGCTATGATTACATGTGGAGTAAAGTGCCATCTGGTGAACAGTTTCTACACTAAATTTACATAAGCTTTATACATATATATATATATATATATATATATATGTATGTATGTTCAAAAGCCACTTGAGGACTTGCAACTTTAAAATGTGATAACTTGAAAAGTTTTTGACATAGGCCTTTCATATTGCACAAGATTTTAGCCCTGCATAATGTCTCAGACAAGTTTGAAGAGGGGTGACCTTGACCCAAATCCCAAGTTCACATAGCCATTTTAGTAAATTTGGTTTTCACGAAATAAGGTGAAAAGTTTTTGACATAGATCATTCTTATTGCACATGGTTTTCATCCTGCACAAGGTCTGAGACAGGTTACAAGATGGATCACCTCGATCCAGATCTGAAGGTCACAAAGCAGGGGGGCATAGATCTAGCAATCGCTCATGTTGTGTTTTAATTCCATCCTGCAAACTGAGCAAATTGTGGGTTTGATACCAATATGATTGCTTAATACTAGAATCAATGTTACTTTCTCTTTGAATATATTGGTATTAGGGGTCCCAACAACACTCTAATTTGGTATCTAAATTCTAGGAAATAGGTGATTTTGGACTAAGGAGTAGGGAGGGGGGTAAGTTTTATTCCAATGAATAAAGGAAGGTTTGGAATGGTTTTAATTGTACATGATCCCTAACATACATATTACACTGGTACCTGCTCTAAAGACCACCTCTCATGAAAGACCGCACTAGTTTTTAAGATCGCCATTTCAAGACAATGGCCTTAAATTTCTTTGTAAGCTTACCTGCAGTGAAAGACCACCTGCCATATGTCACCACTTTTGTCTGGCTTTAAGGATGGTCTTAAGGACAGGTAAGACACCAAAAACCTTTGCATGGCCAATTTTGAGATTTTAATGTTTTTACAAGATGAAGGTCCTTTCTATTAGTTGTCAAAATTTCAAGCTTTTAACTAAAGTAGAAATATGAGAAAACTGCCAAAAACCACACAGGCATGTGGACATCCGAACATCCATGTGTCATTCTTTTGGTTTTCAGCCGCCAAACGGAACAATGCCGCCCGTCAATCATACTTAATAGCCTGTCACGTGGCTGCAGGTAGCAACGGCTGATGGCAAAAGGAGAGTGGTGTCGAGGTGACAGTGCGAAATAAGGCAGCATGCCGAAAGTATGTTTGTGGGAAGGGAAAAGATTCAAACATGCTAGCATATCATAGCCTTAGTGGTTTACTTTATATTTATCTTGCTTGTTTTGCGTTCTAATGAAGGGAGACTTTAAATGTTCAAGAGGAGCGGGAATCGTGAGACAATGGCCCTTCAAACTTCAAAGGCCATGCCGCGATGGATCACCCCAGTGGTCCTTCACACTGAAGACAGGCGGGGGAAAAAACTGGCACCTTAATCAACAATACCCACGTACATAATAATATTTTATCGAAACCCAGGCATGAGGAAATAAAAGGACAAATAAGCACACCGAAATAAGCATAAATGTGAACAGCAGACAAAACACACACAAAATAGCGCTACAAAACTCAGGTTGGAAAGAGAAATGAAACTTATTGAGAAAATAACTACAAAATAATGACAAGCTAGCTAAGTAAAGTGTACAGACAAGTCTAACAAGCTAACTACATGAAGTATACAGATAGGAGTAATACAATAAAATATTATCCCTAAAAACGGGATGAAGAGGTAGGGGGTGGAAGACCAAACCCGCCATCCGTGCACTGACGACGAGCAGCCGTAGGCCGCCCCACCGAAGCAATTAAGGCAACACAACTTTCGTTGCCAGGCTTGAGGTCATGGTGCCTGAAGGGCCGCCTCCATGACGTCACACTTTGAAACCAGACTGTCGCTGTCGCACAGATCGCTGAATAATGTTTTCCGTACTTCAAAGGCTCTTTTATTCATGTGATTGGCCAAGAATTGATTGACAACATCCCCAAATGTTAAGGGATGATGTTTACTTCGTTTTGTAGAAATATCAGCTCAACTTGAGCAAATGGTATTGTTTCAGAGGCAAATGATCCACATCAAAGGCCTTTGAAGCTTGTTTTCTCAGAAAGGATAATAGAACGAGAACCCCACCTAAGAATGGTTATTCCAAGAAAGCGGCTTGGCGAAATTTAATCCGGTTAACGGCTTTTGATTCTTTAATGCCTGAACTGCAAAAATGATTCAGCCATTTTCTAAATTTTGCTTCGTTCTTTTTCTATGAAATGAAGAAAATGAACATCCTGAAAATCAAAGGGAAAATTGAAACGTCAAACTTTGAGGATGGATAACAGAAAAACGAAACCAAACATAAAAAATCGCAGGATCGTTTGTTGTTGCCAATATGTCAGGATTAAGATCCGAGTGTAATTATGATTTTATCACAAATAATAAGTGACTTATATCGACATTTATAGGGTGGATGCTTTGCGATCAACTTTCAATTGTTTATTCAACAATTAACATCACAGACCCCCAAATATGGGACATATAAATTCTTTGGAGTATGACGAGTACACAGATATATGATATGTTATCCTAATGCAAATACATTTTGAGCTAGGATTGACTAAAATGGGATTTATTTTTGGTGTCTTACCTGTCCTTAAATTGCAGGTACCAGTGTACAAGTAGACAGTGTGCATCAACATCATTGTATTCAACTAGCTGTCCTTTCATTCTTTGACTAAGTACCCACAGAAATTTTTACCCTTGAAACTCTAGGGCAGGGAATGTATCTTGCGTAGGTAGCATTTTATTTGATGTTATAGTTTAGATGAACTTACTAGGTTTGTTTCTACATTTTTCCCAAGTGAATAAAATTTGCATTCTCAGATTGTAATTCTCTATTTTATTTTTTACAGTGGTGAAACCATAGCCAACAAAGAAAGAGTCATACAAGGTATGTTTGTTGTCATATATATTTTTAGTACAAGTTGACCCTAAGTCACTATATTAAGCAGATGTATCAGCATGTAACATTTACTCATCAACCATTCACCACTCAAGTCACCAGGGTGTAAATTGTTGGCTGCTTTAACATTTTTACTTACAGGGAAAGAGAAGTGCTGCTACCACCAGGTGGCTAGTTACCTTGAAAACTTATTACGTCACAAGGTGTTTACCACATTGCATCTTGGGGGATCGCCAGAGACAAGGCCAAAGCAATGCATATGGTATAACACTGTTGTGGTTGCAGTATGGCTGATGTCCTCATAATATTAGATGCAAACATCGTCCCCGGTGCAAAACTACTTTCTGCAAAAGTAGAAGACTACTGTAAAGAAGAGCTACAACTATGGCTGTGCCGTCGGGGGTTCAGTTCAACTTGTTGGGAATCCAAACAAAGTCTGGTCCACTTTGATTCAACCTTGAGGTTTTTGTTTCTGATTAGTTTGATCCAGGCTTTCCTCTCTGTTTTGTTGGATGGCAACTGGTAAAAGCTGAGTCCAGGTGTCTTCCTCTTAGAACTTGTGCACTTTGGCACGCAACATTAACGTTCCACGTTTTCTAACTTAATCTGATCAGAACTTAAACATACGTGTATCACACCGGCAAGAGTCAACGCTGCATCTAACACACTACTCCACGATGAGTCTGAACTGCTGGCTAAGTTTGTCCATGGCGATCCCCCAAGATGCATTGCGGTTCACATGCTGTGAGGTGATAAGGCGACAGGGTAATTGTATGGTAATTATATGCACAGGGCAGGCTAGTATACATAATCTCTTGTCAGCTAAAGAAGTGGGTAACCCTCAACCAAAGGTAGCCTGGCCAGCAGGCCTTGCTCACAGAATTCAAAGAAAAGCTGATTATCACATGACCTTTATAGAATGACATCACAGCTGAAGAGCCCACCCAGGAAGTAAAAAGTTGCCCACTTTTCCTGCCCACTTCCTATTACATCATTTCTCATTACTAGAAAACATTTTTTGCTGGGATTTGTGTGTAAGACCATTCGTGGTGGCATGTCCTACATTAGTAGTTTTCTTAGGCATGGGTTGGGTGCATTGATTAATTGTTAAAGGGACACAACAGAATCTATGTAAGCTGTGCCTATATTTACAATGTTGGATATGGATTTTTTAAGTCTTGATTTGCCCCTGTCATACCTGTGCCCATCTGTACATGAAAACTCAAACTGTTTGAATTAAGCTCTGTACTTTGAAAATTGACCATGATTTTTCCCCATCACAGGGCTGTATTTTAGAGGTAGAGCGGTAACTTTATAGATACAGCTTCTGAAATGATTTCCCAGTTAAGCATCAGTGACGGCTTGATTTAAAGAAGTGGCTGCTGTTTTAAAGCAAGAAGCTTTTGTAAATGTTGTGTACAATTTCAAGTGTAATTTTATTAAACTTATGCAGATTCTGCTGTATCAAATGTGACTTGTAGTTCGGACTGTTTCACATTTTTAAGCCTCTGTCCATACTGGGGAAAGTTTTTAGTTCAGCTGACTTGTGAGTCAGCTGATATTATCTTATAGTCTTTTGTCTGTTTTCGGTATCGGCGTCTATCTGTCAACAAATCACATTTTGAACTTCTCAAAAACCCTCAGCTAAATTCACTTGAAACATAGTGAGGATGTATCTTACGTTGGTCTCTACCAAGTTTTTTCAAGTGGTCATGGTTCAGTAATTTTTTACATTTTTTAATGAATTTTTTATCTTTTTTTGGCAAAATGTTGAAAAATCTTTGAAACTGTTTGCAATGGAAATTTGCATTTTCAACTTTTCCAAAACTGTCAACCATATTCACTACAAATTTGGTAGGGATATACCTTAGGTGGGTCTCTACCAACTTTAAATGGTCACACTTCAATAAATAAGATTTTTTACAAATTTTTGGGTTCAGTTTTAAGTTAAATCTTTAAAAATCGTCCCCAAAACTGCCAAACCAATTGTTTTGATATTGCATGGAGACACTTCAGGAGACATCTAGACCTTAATTGTTCAACAGGTGGTGCTGTGATCATTTTTTGGGGTTAAAGAATTTTTGTGCATTTTCACTTTTCTTGACTTTTTCTCCCAAACCGCAAGTTGGATCCTCTTCAGATGTAATGGGAATGTATGACTTGATCTCCACCAAATTTGTTCAATAGATGTTGGTGCTGTGATTGTCTGATTTTTAGCTCTGCTGACCAAAGGTCGCAGAGCTCATGGTATCACTCATAACTATCGGCCTGTCCATTTGTAAAGTTTTTGCTTGTGAGCGCGATACAGTCCTCAGTTTTCAAGATAACCCTATATAACTTTCAGGACTTATCAAGTGTATGAAGATCTAGGTCGAGTTTGATATTGGTGGCACCAATTATGTAATTACATGTATATGGGTCAAAATATAAAAATCTTGTTAGCACTCTAGCATCCTTAATGTTTGATAGACAGTCATGAAATGCAGTGGAATTGTGGAGGAGGTCAAAATCGATTGCATATGATACTAGTTGTGCTCCCTGTAATTTTAGGGATATTATGAGCTGAAATGTGTTCAAAGACATAAGATTCCATATCTCAAAAAGTGATCGAAGTAGACATGGCAAATTTATAGGATGTATAGACCATGTCCAATGATAATATGTTGTGTGAGATCAGTGACCTTGACATATTTTTGCTAGCTGGCCAAACCTGTCAAATTAAAAGAGGTGATCTTGTAGTAGCAGGGTGTTAGCTTGGACATCAATGGCAAAGATAATTGAGCCTTCAGATCAAAATAATATTTAAATTGCACTTGTGAACATTATAAATAAAACTCTACTTGGTGACCTCCTTTTTGGGTCACTTTGACCCAATGATTGTGTGACCTTGATCTATTTTTCAAGGGCATTAACCACTTAAGAAAAAATGACATCTAATTCAATATATTGAAACAGAATAAGGCAAATGATGCCAAATGGACCACAAATGTTTATCATGTGGAATTTTTAAATTGCACAATATGGAAGACCTTGATTCAATTTTCAAAGTTGTGGAGGGAATACATTTCAGGAAATGATTTTGTGTTCGTAGTTGTCATTAAGGCATTAGGCCCATGGGCCTCTTGTTTACAAATTATGAAAATTTGCAAAATTGGTAAGGGGATATGTTCATGTTAGCAACAGTAATGGTGGTCTTAAGTGTGACCTTGATGTTATTCTGAAGCTCACATTACCACTTCAGTCTGTGAATGTAAAGTCAGCTGAGCACTGGACTGCCCTCTTGTTGAGAATTGCAACATAGTTTGTACAGAATTCAAAGAACAATACGCTTTCAGGGGTGGCTTTGAATGACAAAAATGCAAGTCAACTGAAGTAATACACATGGTGCTTCATTTGTGTCCTTGACCTACTTTTAAATTACAGATACATTCTTACTCCTTTTGTGAAAAGTTCTTCACACATTTTTATGATCTTCAGCTCTAGGGATAGCATGACTTGTTGCACAACATTTTCTAATTTACACTATATAAGTATGTGAAAAAAAAATAAAGGTCAAGTTAATATGGCCATCATAAATAGAAATAGAATACAGTAAAACCTGTCCTTGTGGACACCTGTCTACTGTGGACACCTGCTTAATGCGGACAGTTTTGGCCAGAACTGAATATTTTAAAGTCATTTTCATATTGGTGATACCTGTCTACAGTGGACACCTGTCTATTGTGTATTGTGGACACTTTTTTGGGTACCAAATGCAAAAACAACCTGTCTATTGAGGACACAGTAAATCAATGCATTTTTTGCAACTTGTTATGTTCCAAGCTGTAATGCCTGAACAATGCTGTGCATGTTAAGCTGGAATCAAAGACTAATTAATCCATTGTTCAGTGGCCTGTAACACAAAATAAGCTCACTCTGCCAAGCAGTTAGGCTGCAATCCCTCAACGAACATGCCAGGTGTCTCTGAGCACTGGTGCTCCTGTTGAGTGAGGTTGCTCACACTTTCTCTATCAAACAATCCATAGATCAATCATTAATCCTAAAACAAAGGACCCACTGAGACTCATGTGAAGTTATTCACAATTTGTAACAGTTACACTGTACTCGAAGGATAGGATATCCATGTGGTATGTTTGTTTGTTTGTTTTTTCTGTTAGTAAAAGAAATTACACAAACTTTCTTTAGCCTGGTAAGCCCATACATACACAATTTTCCCTTACAAGATAAAAACTGTAAAATCCTAAGTTAAGATGAGTTTGAGTACAGTGTCGGGTATAATGTACAAAAAATGGAGAGCAAATGATGTATGATCACTTGTGCAAAAAGGCTTTACAGAGTTACCACTCAATCTCCAGAGTCATATTTCATTTTCGTGCCAGTTTATAGCATTTAACAGTCACCATGGCCTCCCCTAGGTGTGCTAAATATACTCTGAGATCCCAAAAGTTCAGCCCCTGCCTGTTGTGGACACCTGTCTATTGCGGACACTTTTGCCAGAACTACAGGTGTCCACAATAGACAGGTTTTATTGTAGACTAAATAATTTTCCCCATGTTTGGCACATGGTTTTGTGAGTGTAGAATCTCAAATCCTTCTAGATGTCCATGCATTAGAGTTATTAACTCACGCTGAAGTAGAACAGCTGGATTGTTTTGTAGGCTTGAATTACTTACCAGAAAACATATTTTCATCCATAACTCCAAAACTTATTAATAATTGAACTGATTTGCACCATTTTGAGCTCTATGGATAGCCTGGCTCCTGACTCAGGTTGTCCAACTTTACACTTGCACTCTGTAAAATGTTAAAGATCAATGTCATCTGGCCATTTTCCTATATTACTCTTTTCACAACAAACAGACACATCTGTGTGTTGTACATTCCACCAAATGTAATGAGTCAAGATTATCAAAAAGGAAAAAAAAAAAAAAGAAGTAAAAATGGTGTGCCACGGCTGCTTGTGATCATAGACATCCAGATGATTTTGAGAGATTTGATGAAAGCCATTTTATACATGTATATGGTTGTCAAGGCCTTGGGCGGCGTCTTTTTTTTTCATGAGTCAAATCAAACCACAGCTGCCCTTGCCGCATGATTCGTGATCAATGCAGCACAAAATGGGCAGACCAAGGTCTTCATCACCATTATAGAAAGAAAATTCAGAAATGAGGTCAAGCATGCAACTTTCAAAAGAACAATGGCACCAAGATAGAAAAGAAGCCAAGTAGTGCAAATGTATGGAAAATTTTGTGGTGTGGCGGCAATTCGAAGAAATGTGATACATTTCCATTTAGTTACTTGTAGTTGTCACGAAGTGGGTCATTAAAGTGAGGCAAATTGGTGTCATGTAGTCGAGATTATGCATAAAAACATTTTTGGACTGATAGACTGTGGTATAAGGTTAATAAAAACAAGGGCTAACCTTAGCTCAAGTTCATGAAGTACACGAGCATGGTCACACAAGATGAAAACAGAATTTACAAAGCCTGTATGGTGTTATATTGTATCAGGTATTTACATCAGCCGTCTTTCTCCTTTTTGTTGAGCCTCCTTTTTATTTATTTATGTTAAATTTTTCTAAAAAAATAGTTTTCTTTTTTGTCTGCAATCATAGAGGCCCAGTGGGCAGTACTTCCTGCTACTTTGTAATGCTTGGGTGAGCAGTCCTCTGTTTCTGAGTCATTTTTACTTTGTCCTTGAACCATTGGCATAACTTACTGGTAATTGGAACTTGCGTGTGACAGACTCATTTAGAAATTTTCTAAACTAAACATGCACTAATTTCTCTGATCAAAGGGAATACTTTAGGGGTCAGGGTTTTTGGTTTCTTTTTTTTTATAATTTGTCTGCACTCTCTGGATATTTTGTACAAAAATGAAAACAATGTTCAGAAGAGAGGATTTCCACAGGAGTCTTGCTGACTGTAAATATACACAAGTATAAATTTTCAGTTTTACATTTTGGGCATTTAAGTGAAGTTTTAATTTCACTATTTTGGACCTTAGTAACCCTTCAGCCAGTTAATGTTTATGTACTATTTTATGGTGGTATTTTCATGGTTTTGTACATTCAGTGAAATATGCAAAAATTAAAATACAACAAAACTAAGTCAATAAATACAGCAGTTGACTAAGGTACCAACTTCCTGTGCACTAAAGTGAAGTTATGAATGTGGGATGAATGCTTTGACCAATCAGCATTAGATAACCCAAGACTTGATAGCATAATGGTACAACAAAGTCTTGTGCAGCAGTACATGCTAGGGGTCACCTCACATAACTGGACCTTAATGTACCATTATGATTTACATGTATGGTCTGTTAAACAGATAGCACAATTTAAGTACCACATGTGTATAAAACACCTGAGGTTAGATGATTTCAATGGATATTGACCAAACAGTGTCAGGAGTGGGCTGAGCCCAAAGGACTCACTGATATCCAAGATCGTCCGACTGCAAAGGCGCTTTGTTTGTCTTAATATATGCCCTGTCAAATTTTATACCAAATTATCAGTTTTTAGCTCAGCTGACTTGTCAGTCAGCTGAGCTTTTGTTTAACCAGCCATCCATCGGTCCGTCGTCCACAATTCACAATTCACATTTTCAACTTCTTCTCCAAAACTGTCTGTCAGATTCACTTCAAGTGTGATGGGGATGTGCCTTGGGTAGGTCTCTACCAAGTTGGTTCAAATGGTCACAGACCAGTGATTTTTGAATTTTTTGTTCTTTTTTGGGGCAAATCTTAAAAAATCTTCTGAAACCGCTCACCCAATTGCTTTGATATCGCAAAGGGACACTCCCGGGACTCTTAGTTCTCAATTTGTTAACCAGGTGGCCTTGCGTTTTTTTTTTCTAATTTTTTATGATATTTTGTATGTTTTTGCTATTTTTGACTTCTTCTCCAGAACTGTCACTCAGATTAAGCTGAAACTTGGTGGATATGTTCCTTGTGGAAGGGTCAAACAAGTTATTTACTAGGTGGCACTGCTGTGGATTCCTGATTTTTAATGATTTTTTTCAATTCTGGTATTTATCGGTCAATGCAGCTTTCCTATTGATTACTATGCAAGTCAATGGGCATTCTGATGCTAATTCACAATTTCGGCATCTTCTCCAAAACTGTCATCCAGATTCACTTCAAACTTGGTGGCAATGTACCTTGGATGGGTTTCTACCAGGTGTGTTGAAATGGTCACGCTCCGGTGATTTTTGCGTTTTGAATGAACTTTTTTGTTCGTTTTTTGGACAAATATTACAAAATCTTCTTCTCCACAACTGCTCACCCAATTGCTTTAATATTACATAAGAACACTCCTAGGGACTCTTACTTCTTAATTTATTCGCCAGGTGATGGTGCAATATTTTCTTTTTTAATTTTTTTTTATGAATTTTTGTGCATTTTCGTTACTTGCCATTTCTTCTCCAGAACTGTCTCTCAGATTAAGTTGAAACTTTGTGGATATGTTCCTTGTGAAGGGTCAAGCAACGATTTTCACAAGGTAGCACTGCTGTAGATTCCTGATTCTTAACGATTTTTTTTCAATTATGGTACTTACCGTTAAATGCACCTTTTTCTATTGCTCACTATGCAAGTGAATGGGCATTCGAATGCATTCTAATGTTAATTCACATTTTGGACTTCTCTGAAGAAACTGTTTATCAGATTTATTTCAAACTTGGTGGCAATGTACCTTGGGTGAGTCTCTACCAACTTTGTTCATATGGTCTCGCTCCGGTGATTTTTGGATTTTTGTGAATTTTTTTTTGAAAATCTTTAAAAAAAGTTTGAATAGAAAAGTTTAACATGGGAATTTCTTGTAATGGTTATAACTGAAATAATTTTGGCCAGATTTGTGCCAAACTTGGTAGAGATGTACTTTTTATAAGTGTCTACCTATTTGTGCTAATGGTCATGCTCCAGTGATTTTGGACCTTCACCTCATTCCCAAGGTCACAGGACAACTGACACAAAATTTACTGTTCACTTGATAACTTCATAACATAAGTTATGTTTTGAGTTAGGACCTTGATTTTGCACAGGTTAATGTTTCTCTATGAAGGTCATGCTTAGACAGTACATGAGTGACCTTGACCTCATTTCTGGGGTCCAAGTGCAACATACATGAATTTTACTCTTCACTATAACTTGAGAACTACTTGAACTGGGACTTTCATGTTGCACATGTAAGTGTTCTTTTGTGAAGGTCAGACTTACTCAGTACATGCGTGACCTTGATCCTATCTCAAGTTCACAAAGTTGCAAGTTTGATGAATGTCTAGGTCGGCTGAGCCTGGGCTGTTCACACAACCCTCTTCTTTGTAATAAACCAGAGCTACGCATACACACAGGAAAGTTTCATATTTTCAAACTTAATGGACTTATACACTTTACAACAATAAAATTAGAAAATACTAGTTTTTATTGAATATTATATGGTGTATTCTGCAATTTTCATTTAAACCCATAAAAACTATATATTTTATGAAAGAAGACATGTGGATAAATGTAAAACCAGCAAAAGATCTTTTGCAACTGTTCCATCACTATATCTTAATTATTTTTTAAATCAAAATTAAATTTTGTATATTTTGAGTATATACGCAAAAATAGCTCGAACACATTTCCAGATACACATGTAAACGTTTGGTTTTGATCAAAATAGACAGTGCATATTCTTGGCTACAAAACTACATCTCAAATTTTTCATAAATTTGTTCAAATTTTAAAGCATGTTAAATTTATCTGAAATGTTTTAAAATTTCAGTAAACTTTCAATGATCAGGGCCAGAATTTCTCAAAATTTTGTGAGAATCTATTTGGATTTTTGTCAATTAGTTTTCTTTTTAAACCAAGACAAGTTTAGAAAAATCTTTACAAGAATGGATTCTCGGATTCCCGCCAAAATTGTGGCCCTGATGATCCACATAAGAAATTGCTGAAAAGAGGGGCCTTCAGAGCGGCACATACCCAGTACTGTCATTAATGGGAGTACCCCCCTCCCCCCCAGGCTGGTAACATGACACTATGTCAAAACATGGCCATCTTGAAGTGGGGAAAAATGAGCCCAACTACAGAATCCATGCCTGCTTATCAGGAACATTATGGGGGGTGCTCTCCTTGAAAACCATATAAGAGTGAGTCTGTGAATAGACCCTTGTTTTTGCAGACTGCTTTAAGCAATGAGTTTATGCTTTGTCATATACTGTAATTCCCCTTAGTTAACGCTCATTTTTGAGCAAAATTTGTTTCATAAAACATGGCTGCATGGTAACTACAGGGAATTATGGCAGATTGTTTGGCAAGCAGCAGGAACTGCTATGCCTGGGTTCAAATCCTGAGTTGCATTGTTGATTGTATTGTATTGTATTGTATTTTTATTTGCTGAAAATCATACATACATGAGAATACATATTGCACCAGAAAAAGACTCATACATCGAAATAAGGAAAAGAGTGTTACATAACTAAGACAGGTTTAACGGAAGCAAGATTTTCAGCTGGAGGAATGAAACCCCTTGGGGCTTATATTCCCTCCACGCTGAGACAGAGATGAACACAAGAAGCAGACAACATTTATGGCATTGAACCATTTCTGGGAATTTTTAATGGGGAAAAATTGCCAGTCAATACATTGATGTTAGGTGCTATGGGTTAAATCTGACTCATCAGTCATGGGGATGTAGCGATGTTATAATGGTTCAGTGCAACATTCACCAACCAAACTGATATTTGTGGCATAAAAAAAATGTGTCATTATTTGTTTCATATTTGTGTTTTGTTTGTTTCTTAATTCATTTATACATCCATTCATTAAATCATTTATTCTTTATGAAAGATCATTATAAGCAAGCCTAGAACAAAACAGACAAGTCAGTGGAAGGTGTTCATGCTGTCTTTTGTTCTGCCATCTGAGGACAAGTTGAGCATCTTAGAATTGCAAATGCATGCGTGTTTGGTGTGCAGTGAAGTTTCAAATGCACAGGAATCTGCAGCAACTCCTCGTGCTCATTATTTTACCTCACCTATCCCTGAGGGACCTAATGGTGATGTATTGACCTGCATCTTTTTCCCATTAAAAATTACCAGAAATGGTTCAATGTCCAGTGCCATCTGCGTCCTTTTTCAGAAGGAAAGATACACAGTGACCTGATTTGTCAGCAGCTTTCCTCCGTGCACTCTGGGCGATGCCCCAAGAGTATCATGTCAAGGAAGGCTGTTAACTCCTGAGAGGGTGAAACACACACTGTGGATTGACCAGCAGACATTCCATGGTTTGTTCATGCACATCGTGCACTGAAGACAAGGTTTCAGTCTGGTTGTCAAGGTGACTCACTTTTCAAACAGAAGTTCAAAAAGCTTTATTTGCCAAATATGGGAAATCAGCAGTCTGATGCCATTTGGGTTAACCGGGGCTAATTGACGGTTACATTGTACCAGGTGAAGAGAAAGATTTTTTTTATCTGATGCCCTGTCACAAGGGCAGGCAAAGAAATACAATTTCTAATTCTACACAGGTAAAATTATAAGAAATCTTTTGATTTACACTGAATACAGTTGTGCCAATAAAAGTACACAGGATCATGGAGAGCTGTGTAATATGTACATGTATATATATCTCTATGATATCATTGATAAAGTGTGACACAATTTGATTAAATGTAGACTATTTCCTTATGGGCAGCTACAGCTACATGTATCAGATTTATAGTTGAATAAAAACTTGAAATCTGTCTCTTCAAGTATGACCCTTTTCGAGGTAATGTTGGGAAAACATGTTGTATGTCTTCCAAGGTACATAATTATTCACACACACACACAAAAAAAACAAAGACAAAAACAAAAACACCCCCTCCAAAAAAAACAACAAAAAACAAAAAAAAACCAAAAAAAAACGAGAGGGGGAAAAAACAAACAAACCAGGAGACATCTTGTGAATACATTTGGATTTGGATCAGCATGTGGCAATGCTCTTAAATTGATATCAATGTTGTGACTTTTATTTTGATTTTAAAGTCTAATAATAGGTCAGGTAGAGGCACCTGAAGATAACTGGAAGAACCAGTTTATGCAAATTAAGCTCATCATCTTCACACTCAAGAACTATTCCATGAATATTTTGGACAGATCAATTTGTCACCCTGTCAGTATTGTAATCGTTTTAACAGAGAAAATATCGAGTGTTTTGTCGTGATTCTAGCTGAGAATTAATGCAGATGCAGGTGCTGAAGATTACTGGTTCTACTAATATCTGTTCCCCAAGATTTGTTTCCCGATGCAAGGGGAACTAATATTCACTAAATATTAGTTACCTTTGCTTTGAGATATACACAGGTTCCAGTGACTGGATATCATCTTGTAAAACCAAAATGACCATTTTTACCACTGGAGTAAACTATGGGGAACTAATATATGTAAGGCTAATGATTTTCCATTAAAAAAAAGAGGAATTCTGCTTCATCAGCAATTTTTTTTTTCAAACTACGTTTCACTGCTATATATATTTATACATAATTAATAAAAGAAAAAATGTCAAATTCCATTTCCAGGATGAAAAAAATGCACAATTCCACTTCGGTTTCGGAAAAAAACGGAAAATCATTGTCCCTATATAATATGGTGAATAATATAATTGTTCCCCATTGTCAGTAGTCAATATTGTAATTAATTACTGTAGTAGTGAGCAACTAAATGTACCCCGTAATGAATGTCAGAATAATGATTTCTGTCACTGTATTATGATACATGCCACATTTTCACCTATAAGATAACATTGTATAGCCAAACTGTGCATTCTACTTTTTTAGACAAAAGAGGGAAACTAATGTGCATGCAATGTGAAAGTTTTCTGAAAATAAAAACAAAGTGTATGTTGGGAGAACAAATAGCTGTAAGGGGAATAAATATCCCAAACTATTTGTTCCTTGCGGTATCAAATATATGTGCCTAGGGAAATAAGTATTTTGGGGGACCAAATATTCTCTGATGCAGACTGTATTTGCTTGGTGTGAAGTGAGTAAGTAATAGGGACAGTGGTCACATGGACTGCCGTGGTACCTTTCAAAATGGCGACCCCTCAATGATGTAGCGGCTGTTGCCCAATTGGAAAGCTTCCAACACTTGTTTGGAAGTATATGCTGCAGATTTTGTTAGTTTATTGCTTTCTTTATACCTCTAGACTCCAAATGAAGACCGTGATTTTCGCAGGAAACTGAGTGTGGTATGGTCAGTTGTGTGCATTAGTGTTTTGTTTCATCAAGCATTTCTCATCATTGACACGCAAGTGATTGGTTCAAACTTGTTGTATTTTCACCAACTTATACTTTAAGTTAGTAAGATCGCAATCAAGAAAAGGGCACAGCCCTATATTAATCCTTTTTGCATATGTGAAGACAACAGATATGCAAATAATTGTTATCCCAAACAGAGAAACCAATGCTTTTGCATCAAATTAAACAATTTATGCATAAGTCTGTCTTGCCGTTGAATTCATTGGGAAGGGTTCTCAGTTTCTATCCGTAGTCACAGCATAGCACTAAACTTTATCTGTCGAGAAGCTTGATCTAGCCTTAAGCCTATCCATTGCCCAGGTTTCTATCTCAGATGAAATGGGCTTCATTCTATGACCGGATGTCAATCTTAATCTGAAATTATTGCATTTATCATCAGCAGATATCAAGGCTTAAGCCACACAAAACCGTCACCGTTCATTGAGGATGAGTTGTGAACATTTGTTATTAAAAAGGCATGCAAAGAGACCACACGCAAGCTGTCACAGCCTGATGGGATTGAATTGTGACATGGCCTTGTCACATGACTGTGATTGGCAGGTCTACTTGTCACACCATCCAATCACTGTAAAGCAGCCCTCTTGACAATGAAACCACACGGTCAGACTGGGCAGTCTTTGATTGCCAAATGCAATAAGCTTCAAGTCTTCAAAGTTTTACTGCAATAGTCCTGGTAGACTGTTAACCCTTTCCTCCTTGAATTAAGACTGAGTCAACAGCTTTCCTCAGCATGGGTTGGGCACTAAGTGCCCAACCCATGCTGAGGAAAGCTGTTGACCTGGGTCAGGTTGTCTTGACAGGTCTCATGTTCAATTCTCAGTCAAATTGTTTTTCATTGCTGTTGAAATCAGTTGAAAATGCTGAAGCAGACGACATTTGACCACCAGCCGGTTTTGCCCGGTTTAAGGGGGAAAGGGTTTTGGCAGGTGATGTGCAGTGGTTGGTTCATGTGCATGGAATAAATGATATTGTCCATAAAGTGCAGGTGCAGGTTAAAAACTGTCTGATATTCCTTCACATGTTTCTGATGGTGGGAAACACTTCTGGCAGAAAGACATCCACTGTGCTGTTAGAGCATAATAGCTGGTAGAGTCCAAATAAAGCACAAACATTTGTATGGTTTAATGTAACTTGATTGAATTTATAGTCATGATTTCTTTGTTTGGAACTTGTGGCCAGTGTTAGCTGTGGGGAAGGGAATCTAGACTATCCTGTTTTGTATCTTGTAAAATAAAATGGCATCAAACACTTCCCTGCATCAAACAAGGGAATTAGTGTCTTTAGAAGTAAACAACAAGGCTGACAGTTGTCATGTTTGATCAAACATACTTTAAATTCTTTCAAGAATGACTGAACAAGGCCGGTGAAGGCAAATTCAAGTCGGTGTGTGACCGGTTTCGATACGTCTGTACATGTATCTCATCAGGCACTGGTATAACAACCATAGAGTGCATGTTTATATACCGGGAGAGGACATGCTCATAACTAATGTCAGGTGCATGTAGACGTATTAGTCTGTCACATAAAACACAATATAACAGTCAAATTGATGTGTTATTGTGTGATCCTGGGAATGACAATGGGCAACAGGTAACAAGCTGACCGAGTTAAATTCTTTGGTTAATCAAATTCAGGTACAGCTGAGTGAAACTGACTGACTCATTGTTCTAAAACCAAATATCAAAGATGATTGCATGTGTGCCCAGATTCATATGGTTTTGGCAGGGGTGATCCCTCCTACCAAGATACGACTTTTACTTGCCTCTAACTCAGTAACAAGATAGATGATAGATGGATAGATAGATAGATAGATAGATAGATAGATAGATAGAGAGAGAGAGAGAGAGAGAGAGAGAGAGAGAGAGAGAGAGAGAGAGAGAGAGAGAGAGAGAGAGAGAGAGAGAGAGAGAGAGAGAGAGAGAGAGAGAGAGAGAGAGAGAGAGAGAGAGAGAGAGAGAGAGAGAGAGAGAGAGAGAGAGAGAGAGAGAGAGAGAGAGAGAGAGAGAGCACTGTTTTTATGATGAGACTTACTTTAACCTGGTATTAACGGTTCATACCAAGAGGCTGTTTATCATGCAAAATTTCCAGTTTTTGTTTATGTCTTCTTGTGCTTCAAGTCAGCATAGTTGTCTCCATTGTTGTTCATATGATGCCTGAAAAGGTACGAACTTCAGCTGTTACTCCACACACTACAAAGATTAGGAAATTTCATATTTTATTTATTGATCCGGACCTCCTGAAAAATATGTATTTTGGGTGTGTTGTTTTATTTTTTATACTAAAATAGACGTAGAGCTTCATATTATATAACAGTCTCAAGTTTCATTTATTTAATTGATTAACAGGAGCTTATTAATTAAAATTTTGCAGAATTGCTGTATATTTTTAAAGAACAGTGCATGGTTACTAGGTGTTTTGATTTTGAAAACTTGTGCATCCCCATTGAGCTAACTTTGCATATGACTATATGCCTATTTAGGCTGGAGCTCTCAACTCAGTTGTTGAAACAGCAAAGTGCCCCAGATATCAAGCAACAATACTGTACTGGTCCTATGAAGTTTTTTCTTGCATGTTGAATGCCTGGAAACTGACTGGATTGGACTATCTTTCTTGCATAGGATCATAAATATAACTTTAAAAAAATGAACAGCACATCATATTACGTCATTACATGTTTGTATTGTAATAATGATGTGCAGATGGCCTGACGGAATGTATATTTTCTCTGACACTGCAGAGCTCTGTAGTTTTGAGTAAACTTACTGGCTGATTTTCTTCAAATAAATGGCATTTTTATTGCATTTATCTGATGATACTTAGTTGTTTCTATGATATCTAGCTCTTCTGTTGTATCTTGCAAACAAGGTGAGTCCAATGTTCTTTCAAGTGACAAAGAGGTGTTTTCATGTTGGAAGGATATAAAACATATACAGCAAAGCAGAAGGACCTGTTCATAGATTTATATGTTGCTAATGAAATGACAGACCTGCCATAACTTTCTGCTTGATATTAAAGCAACGTCATGCATTTTATAGCAATTGATACGTAGTACCTTACTGGACAACAGATTCCAAAATGGAAGGATGGGGGAAAAAACAGTGTAATTTGAGGTCTGAAAAATGATTGGCCAAGGTGTAGGAAATATGGCGGAGACAAGCTGAAACTTTGGGGGGGGGGGGAGTCAAAGGTCAAGATCGTAGTCTCAGTGGATCAATTGTGGTGTGCAATTAAGACACCCCTGATCTGAAGGGCCCACAAGTGCCCAACAAATTTGAAAATTGTTATGGTATGGGAAATACATGTAGAACTGGGACGTACCTTCTTGGAAGAACAGACAGAAGGATGGTGCAAACCTTTAGTCTCCTGTGGGGGTACTAAAAAGTAGTCAGCTGGGGGTGATGGCGTAGACGATGAACTACATCCTGTTCTTAATGCTGTGTTTACTGAACAGTTATAGGCAGATGAATGGTGATCTGTTTACTGACATATTACAGTTTAGAGCCAGGAAAATCCAACAATACATGACTATACATTTCATATGCTGGGGTAATGGGTTACAAAGTTATATAGCTGTTTAGTTGACGTGGCGTCAGGGCTCCACTGTAACTTTATACCATAAAAGGTTTTACATTGATGTTGCTGCAACATGGGATAAAATTAGATAGTTTTGTCCAGAAACTTGTGCATATTAGTGAGTGGATGGATGGATGTGTAATGACCACCAAGCTGTAGGCTTGAATTTCTGTAACCACACATTGGTCTGTTGAAGCTTTTGAAGAGGGCAGGGCAATTTACATAAAAAAAAGGGCACTTTGTATGTGGCCTAAGAGCTAGAGGGCTCATACAGAAATGGAAGTTTAACCCTTTACTGGTCAGAATAAGACTGAGCAACAGCTTTCCTCAGTGCAAGTTGGGCGCATTGTGCCCAACTCATGATGAAGAAACCTGTTGACCTGGGGCATGCCATTATGAAAAATCTCAATCACTACAACTGTCAGCAAAAATGTTTTCTATTAAGATGAAATTTAAGTGAAACATAAAGCAGACAAAATGTACATCCATGCACTTTTGGGCAATTTGAGCAGGAAAAGGTTGAGGCCATAGCATTTCAGGATGAACAGAATGGAAATCTGGTAAAAGTTTACCAAATTAACTCTTTCAGTGCCAAATTTTGGACTGAGTCAACAGCTTTTCTTGGCATGTATTGGGCGCAATGCGCCCAATGCGTGCCGAGAAAAGCTGTTGATTGCACCCAATGTGTGCCAAGAAAAGCTGTTGACCTGGAATATTTTGTTTGGAACGAGAGGCATGCTGGTATTTGAATGAAAGGTCTTTTTACGATGAATACGAATTTGAGATCCTGATGATAATTCAGACTAGTTTGACTTAAGTAGATTGACTTTAGGCGTAGTTGGGGCTGAAAGAGTTAAAGTGAATTTGCTTTTGTATGACACAATGTATTGTTTTAAGGCAACAAATATGTCAAAGCAATCTGTAATAGGTATAAAAACTTGTAGGAAAGTTTTGGGAACAAAATAAAATGGAAGGGAGCTGAAAAAAAAGGACAGTACTTGAGCAAAATGAAAAGGCACGGTAAATTTCCCCTGTTTTGAGTTGCAGAGAACCCTGGTACACATGTAGGCCAAAAGAACAATGGGGAATGATGGATGTTGCTTTATTTGCTTGTGTGAAAATTATCTGCTGGCAATGGGTGAAATTTTGAGCTCCTGCTCCCCAAATCGAATCATACTGTGCCACTCCACTAACCCTCACCTCAGCAAGCTTGTGCATGAGGTTTATGGAACATTGTATACCATATTCATTCTATTAGGGCACAACTCCATTTTCTTTGCAGAAAAGATGCCTTGATTGTCATTGGTAATATATATTTTCCTACTCAATTCTAGACTGTTGCCTGTTTTTCAGTTATATTATCTAATTTCCTTTCCATGAGGGCACTGTAGGCTCAGATGTATTAGAATGAATGTGGTTTATACATGGCAAACCAGATGTATGCATGACATATGTGATAGTTGAATAGACATCCAGAGGTCTGCTGAGGAGCAGTTGAATGCATTGTGCAGGATTATAAACCGTATAATCTCTTTCAGTGCCACATTTTGAGTCAACAGCTTTCCTCAGCAGTGTGCCCAAAGCATGCTAGGAAAAGTTGTTGACCCAGACCATTATATTCTCTGGAATGATAGGCATGCTGGTACTTGAATGAAAGATCTTTTCACAAAGAATATGAATCTATCTTTCTTATTATGATTGAGAGCAGTTTTTCTTAAGTAATTTGACTTAAGTCATAGTTGGCTTTGAAAGAATTAAGGGCGTGGTACACTTGATGACTCTCATGTATAAATGTCTAATTTCTGTCCATGATTACATCTAATACCCCAAAAAGTGTATATTTTGTGAAAGAAAACAGAGTTTGATTCTGGCACTGAATGTAATCCTAGTATCCCTATTGACGCAGTTTAATTTTACTAAAAATTCTTCAATTTTTCTGAAAATTTAAAGTAGCATTTCAAAAAGTATAAATCAGGTTTAGTTTATAGTGTCAAATGAAAGAACACATAATGCTCTCCAAAACTGTATTTTACATTTTTGAAAAAAAAAAGTTTATTTTTAATTGTATGGCTGTTTAAATTTTTGAAGAATTCGGAATTTAAATATCCTGTAAATTTTAAACTAAAACCTGTATCCAAAATTTAAAATGTGGTGTTGCTGCTGGAAGTGTAGTGTTTCATTTCCTATCAGAAAATGATGTTTCACATTTTTGGTATTTGCTTTGTTTTTTGTTTCAAATGATATTCAATTTATCAACACTTACAGAGATTTCATTAATTTTAATAGCTTTATCTTGGTATATATATATATATATCCATATTTTAGAAGTCTAGCATGTATAATGATATGTTTGGAGCAAAATAATGTTTTCTGTGTAAAGTGCTGTAAAAGTGAACCACGCCCTTAGATGGAATGGATGTTTTTCACAGCCAAAGATGATGGCTGAACATAGAACTGATATATGGATACAAAACGTTAAGCCCAATGGAATATATACTTGTGTTTGTGTATATTGCAGTCCACTGATATTTTGTGTATGTCCTCAGTTCAGAAAGGTCTAGTTCCAGCCTGGAGGACAGGGTGAATGAGTGATGTAATTATCCCCCTTGATAGGAGGACAGATGTATACATGTAGTAGTCACTGTTTTCACTCTGTCTGATGAACTGTGTCTGGATGCAAACTCCAGAGCTCTGTTCATACTTATAGCATAGGATGCCAGTGTAACTGTGGGAAGAGTTGCTCTCCTATGACAGTAAGACTTTGAAGACTGCTGCCAGCTGGCATTGTCTTACACACTGGTCTGTTACTCTTTGATATTTCACAGACGCTGGTGAAGCTGTATGCCTCAAAAATGCTAAAAGCAGCCAAAATGTTGAGTAACTCAGAAGTTATATACATTTTTTTTTACAACTCACATGAAATGTCAAAAACTGACCTCAATGTACATTCAAATTGAAAAAGCCATGTGTGGATGCCAAGTTATTAGATTAGTGCTTGATGGAAACACATGTACAGTGCATAACAGGTTGAAACATTGTAGATCTGCATTTGTGTATGTTACACACACACACACACACACACACACACACACACACACACACACACACACACACACACACACACACACACACACACACACACACACACACACACACACACACACACACACACACACACACACACACACACACACACACACACACACACACACACACACACACACACTGGTTGCTGCAATTTAGCTTTGATAACACTGTAATCTGTAATATGTTCTAGTACACTATGGGTGAATGTCAAGATGTGTGGCAAGTGACTACATGTATGTGCATGAAAAAAAAACCATATGGGCATATGATGGAAAATTTTAAAAATTTGGGTAAAATTCAAGCTTTCTGATCAGAAGTAACATTATGTTGTTCCTGTCATATTTATATGGCTGTGCTTACTCGATAATCATAAAAAATCTTAACCCTATCTTGCTCAAAACTGCCCTGAAGTGCCCAGATGTACCATGTCATCTGCTCACCCATTTTGCTAAAATTTGATTTTTTTATCAAAATTGTGTGTGGATAATTGTACACAATCGTATGCCGGATGACAACAGCTTGTACATGGAGCACCCCAAGGAAAGCGGAAGACCATGTGTTAATTTGACCAAGAAAGGGTTAACTACATGAGATAAGCAAAAAATCATTTTTGTGTGTCTGTGTGTAACTAGCACTTAACAAGGCTCTTTGATAGAAAAGTATGAATGTGAAGATTTGTGTTTTTGCAAGTGGCTTGATCCGAAGATTTCAAATCTGACAAAAAAATCAGCTTTGTGAGCTAATTGTTAAATAAACATTCAGATTGGTCAGAAGGATGTGAAATGGCAGACACTTTATAAATATGGAAATAAGTGTCCACACGTATAATCTAATTGTTAAAATTATGCACAGAAAGGGTGTGTGCTTACATGGTTAAAACCCAAGTTCCAGGCATATATTTGTTTCAAGTGAAGTTTTTAGATAAGGCCTTTCAAACTTGAAGGGGTTCCAAAATGTGTAAGCATCAGTTTCTAATGTTTGCAACTCCAAAGCAAACAGAGATGAAGAAAATCCTTGATGCATTTAGCCACATGGGTACACATGAATTCTGAACAGCAATGTAAGAAAATGATTTAAAGCTGTAGAATGTCATTTGCACATTTGTATTAGCATGTGATTTTGCACGTTTCACAAATCTTTAGTGTTTATATAACAGTTTTACAGTACATGTACCCAACAAAGGTTAAATTTTAGATTTGGAATCTTGGATTATGCCATTTGGAAAAAAAGATATATATATATAGATCCGATATGGCTTGAGAAGTGAATTACTCTGATTGGTGAATTGTTTTCAAGTTGCAGGGAGATATACGGGCCTATGTTATTTCAATGCACACCCCATACACTACCCTATACACTTCCCTGCTAGTTATTTGCTCTGATTTGTCCATAGGTTTGAAGTTCCAGGGAAATATGAAGGGCAGGTGTGTTTTCCATGCAAATTCTGCATTGCACAGTATACTCCAGGCAAAAAAAAAAAAAAAACACACACACACACAGTTTGGAGGAATTGTTGTGTTACGCATCATAAGGTACATCTTAGTATTCTGAAAAATTTTCAACCAGCTGCCATCAGTGTGATTCAAACCTGCAAAACTCTCATATTTTTACAATGTGAGATTGGAGTTGAGGCTGGTTTGTTGTAGATTAAAATTGAATCCACTCTTAATTAACTTTACAGACTATATGTACATTTGCAAGATGTGACTGTCCAGCTGAAATGTCTACACCAAATTGTGTCTGCATCCAGTCTAAATGACAACTCTCCATACCAACTGTCTCTGCATAGAAACTCACCACATTATATCCAATTCTCTGGCCACCAGGCCAGAACACATGAATCAAACAAATACACACAGTTACAATGGAAGTCACAAAATAATACCTCCAGTCCTTTTGTCAGTCTTGCTGTTTATAACCCTCATAGTGACACTGGCAGATGTGCATTACATTTGTACAACTTTTCATTAGCAGTCAGGTTACAAACAAACACATATATACAAGAACTGTTACTGGAGACAAAAGCCTATGGGATTCACACTCAGGTGGTATTTTACCGTGACAAAAAAAGCTTGTAAAGAAGTTCATGAGAACGATGGTTTGTGATTTGCGTATTCAACACAAAAGTAAACTTTTAAATGGATCTTCTACCTGGCACTCTAATCTTATTGTTTGATCAAAAAGTACTGTTTGTGATGGTTAAATTATGTTTCTAATATGAATCAATATGAGAAATTCTAAATCTAAGTAAGAAGCATAATTTATCACTGCATGTGAAGAGAAAATGTACAACTTTGAACCAAATGTTTCAGGCTGTTTCCCAGTTAATGTCAATGCTGACAAAATTAAAGATTTTCACTCTCTGCAACAATATCCTTAACTCATTCCACCCTAACGACGCTTTTTCCTGCCAAAATTTAAATGTTGTCTGCTTATTGTATTTTACCAAGTTAGGGATTATTTTTCAAAATTTTGGATAAAACTTGCATGGAAGATCATTCCCAATTATATGCCCATGGTCAACAGCTTTCCTTGGCGCGCTCTGGGTGCAATGCATCCAGAGCACACCAAGGATAGCTGTTGACTCAGCTTTCTATCAGGGTGGAATGCGTTAAAACATGTTAACAGCAAGTGGTTTTTTTCCGACATAACACTTGCTCTTGCATGTAACTTAATCTCTGCCGCGTGATTATACCTCCCACCATGCTGTGGGTGTATTCCTTGATAAACAATATCTCACACACACACACAGGATCACAAATTAGGGTCTTGAAGTGATGCTGAGCACAGGACTGTCATGGTTCGTTATTGGCAAAGGAACAGGAAAATACACCGATAACTTGTCATGCTATTCTGACAGATATATCCCCAAATAGTTTTACTGAAAACAAGATCCCTATAATTTCAATTGAAGAGGAAAAAAAATCTGTCGGGCAAATGAACAGTCTGTTTTACTTGATAATCATGCATTGTCTTCTTGACAGGTTTCCGGCTTTTGGTACATGTCATGCTGGGTACATGTGAATTAGCTTTTTTTGTTTCCATGGAAGTACATGCCATTTAAAAAAAGACAAAACAAAAAGCCATCAGACAATATTTCACAGACACGTCAGTCTGCATGTGGTGGGTAGTTTCCAGTACATTTCCTGCATCGTGGCATTTCCTTTTAGGGGATCACAGAGGTTAGATTCACATTCAAAATCTGACTCACATTCTTACTGCTGAAAGTTTATTGAATTATACGATTATATATTATATTTCTTTGAAGTAATGAATGAATCATGGAGGCTGTTTTTTTTTTTTTTGGTAAAATTTGTCTCCTCAAAATAGCCATAAATGTCTGGAGGGTGTCAGTTGTCCCTGCCCAAATGGATGGATAAGAGCTGGTGCTATATTGCAAATGTCAATTGCTTTACATGCCAAAGTATTTAGCTCTTTCATGAAATATTTTCAGCCAAAATTGAAGTAAATTAGAGATCCATGTTAAGGAGAACATACAAGTACAATGTTTTCCTGGTCGTCAGCTTTTGTTGGTATTGGAAGCTGTTGACTCAACAGTCTTATTGCAAATAAACAAAAGTCATCTACTGAACTATTTGTAGATATTCTGACTTGTTAGTCAGGTGAGCTTAAGACAGGGATGCGCACCCCATCATCCTTCCCATTCACAACTACACTCTTAGCTCAGCTGCCTTGTCAGTACACTGAGCTAAAAGCAGGGATGTGCATCCCTTTATTCATTCCACACAACTACATTTGTTTTTTTTTTTTTTTACATTTCTCAAGTGCCATAAACATATCGTCTTTAAACTTGGATGTGAATATATACATTGAGTGGGTTGACCAAGGTCCATATTGGCAGCATATTATTTCACCATGTTTTATTTCTTATCTATTTTTTGTTTTTGTTTTTGTTTTTTTTTTTTGGGGGGGGGGATGGGGGGGTTCAATTTTACAGTTTACCCCAAGGCTACCCAGTTCATAATTTGATGATTTTGCTTTAATTATGCAAAGTCATAGAGTAGCTTAAGCGAATTCACTTTTGATATGATAACAGGGTTACAAGTTAGAATTTTTTGTTTTACCTGTGAGAGAACAGCATATCATGAAAAGTTGCTTATTACTGTTTAAGTGGAAATATTCCCAAGGTATTTAATTTCCCAAATTTTCCTGAATGAAACCCCTCGGGAAAATTAATTCTGGGAAATTATTGGCAATTGTACAGACTACAGACTGTTACTGGCAGTTGTGAGTTGGGACACCCTTGACGCTGCATGCGTAAACAATCATGCAGCAAACTGTGACCACATGGTGTAAATCGTGTACCTGCATTATAAAGAAAAACGAGAAGATGTGATGTTCAGATTTTTCATTAAACTACAGCTCCTGGAGCGGCATTGGTCTCCATGGGCGCTGAAGGGCGTTGACGATTTTTTTTTCTTTGTCGCTCATTGTGATTCTAGAAAAAGAAATTGAGAAATTTTCATTTGGACCCAATCCAGGAATTTTTCCTCTGAGGAATATTTCCACTTATACAGTATTTTGCATGTTATACAGTGTATGTAACAGTTAGACACCTGAGGTGCCAAACTGACTTGTCCGTCAGATAAATGACTTCACTCAGACAAGCAAGCAGGCTTTATTTTGAGCACTGGACACGTGTAGATCTGTTTGTGCAAGGAGTTGACATTGCAAGTTATGATGGTCTTTTGTCATGTGTATAACTTGGACAACTTTGATAGGAAAATTAGCTTCAGGACTATGAGTCAACAGTTACTTGAACTGGGATTCTAGTGTGGCATGTGCTAATTTGGGTTTGCAATTAATGATCTTGAGACAAATGAAGGTCCAATATAGACGTTTGGTTTATCAGAGATCAGGGGCTGTCATGAAGGCAAGTCTTGAGCTTCAAAATAAAAAAGAAAGAAAAAAGAAAAGAAAGAAAAAATAGCTGGCATGTTATGGTATTTTCCCTGCATCTCCCAGGGCTCTATAATTCTCTTGGAGGTCCACTTTTTCCAGGACAACTGCTCCTATCTGTTACATGCTATTGCTTTCCAATTCTGCTCGTCCTGTATCAATTTTGACTTTTTCTGCGGGATGGGGCATGTATTGAATTGTAAAGCCCTGCCTCTGCACATTTATGTGTAGTATTGTGAGAAAGAGGATGTCAGTTTTTATAAAAATGTGCAATGTTTACTTGCATAAGGTGGCCAAGTTATACCTCCCCAGAATCAGTCAACTGACACTTAGTTTATCTCCTAGTAGTGAAAACTGCCATAAACATACACAAATTATGCATTTTCAGAAGGGTCACAACTAAGAAATTGTAAAGAGTCTGAAATAATGACCCTTTTGGTAAAATTGTTGTATTAACAACTACCTCTTCAATTCAAAATTACGGTGTAACAGGGGTTCACAAATATGCAAATAAAATCTTAATGTTTGAACTAAATTGAAAACATCCCAGAATTACTGTTAACATATAGGTTGAAAAAAAAGTCCCATAGATTTCATTTATTGGAATTTCTTTTGGAATTATGGACAAATATATGCCAGGAACATTTGTGAGAAACTCTGAATCATTATAACTGCAAAACAATGAGAATCTATGGGATACCATTCTTTGCCACGTACGGAACCATAAATTGTTACATGTCACATATTAATTTCTGATCAAATAAATGGCTGTGCATGCAACACAGTCATATTCAAATGTGTACACCTTGCATATGCTTATGTGAATACTGTTTGCTGTACATAGTCAGACAGGAATAGTGGAGTGACTACTGGGGCACAGCCAGGTCACTTTGCTGTTATGACAACAATATTTATATCAGCCCTCTCCCCATCCTCCCCGCTATTAACCCTTAAAGCACTAATCACGGCTATAGTCGTTTTCTCATCACTGTTAAACATATAATGGTTAAAATATTCAAGTTCCTCATGAAGATACCTTTCATTTAAATACCAGCAAGCCTGGCCGAAAGCAAAAAGTAATCTTAGTCAACTCAGTCTGTTAACTCAGTCTTAAGTCAGCACTTTAAGGGTTAAAATTAAGGCTGAATTTGAGACTGAGGTGATAGTTTTGCTTGACAGAGGAAAACTGTTAGCATGGGGCATGTTAGCTTGATCAGTATCATCTAAAATTCTCATTGAAATTGTTTTTTGCTTCAGTTGAAATTAGTCCAAAACATTGAAGTAGATGACATTTGACCGGCAGCCAGTCTTTGCTGGTTTAAAGGGGTGAATGGTTAATGTGTAGTAAGATGGATAATGATATCGTTAATCAGTAGGGCCGAACTGAGAGATTGTTCTTTAGGGCAAGAGGAAGAATTCACAGCAGTGATGAGGTAATTTTTAGTCGTTTTGTGACTAAAGATATTATTTGTGGAGTTTTATGATTGCTTTATTTAGGCATTTATAAAAGCAGTTTTTCAAAGAGTTGACAAATTCATGAGGTCTTAATTTTATGATTTTGCCACAAAAATATGAGGTCTCAGGTACATACTGGCAAACAAATCCCCCATCCAAACTAATGACACATTTACACACAAATTTCCATTTTTGAGAGAAATACACATAAAATCCTAGAATTGTATAGTATTTGTACATGTGTGGATCTGATTGAACGAAGAAATTTAACAAATAATAAAAGCATCTGCTAAATGGCATTTTGCTTTTCTTGAAAGCCAAGACATGGATGATGATGATGATGTAAATTTGCACAATTTTAGTGTATTTTTAATTTTGACTACTTATCTGATGGCACAAAACTGAAAGTGAAAGCAGAATGAAATAGTTTGTAAATATAGACAGGAACTCTGTCTAACACAGTGTAATTAAAACTTTCATTAAATGATTTAAATGCAATGACTGAAAATTTATATTGATGGAAAGAGATGCAATTACAGTTCCTGTATGTTTTTGTTACTAATGACAAGGATGAACACTGCTTTGAAAACTAGGTTTTTGAGACTCGGCCTTAAGTGGTGGTTTATTACAAAATTAATTTTGGAAAGGGGAACAAAATGCCTAAAAATATTCGCAATATATATTCATATATCATATGAACATTGAATGTGGGGCTTGTATCATAAAGACATGTTTGTCGTACCTTCAGTAGCAAGATAGAACAATATGATCCAAGTGGAGGTAATTGCAGACACTTGCTACTGTGTTGTTTATTGCCTTCAGGGGGTATTTCAAACCATTTAGTTATGCCACATTGATCATCGACCCATGGCAGTGATTTGCACCAAAATCTTTATGGCTCAGTTCAGTTGGTACAATGTACGATATGTCTTTCCATGGTGCCATACCAACACAATTTAAAAATTGTCAATTTGGATCTTGGCATCCAAAATGAACTTTATGTCCTGGTGCACTCAATGACTAAGCTTCCTTATCCTTTTTTTTTTTGTATATTTTATTATTATAATTATTATTATTATTATGTCTGCATCATCTATCTTACGTCTGATGTGGGAAAGTGCTATTAATTCATTTCCTGGTGTTATTATCAAGGCATGGTTGGTCTAGACAGTATTAGATGTCTGAGGCTTGTTTCATTGTGTATCGTATGTGCAAGGTACATGTACCCAGTTTCTCTCCTGGCTAATTGTTGACATGCATGGCTACCAGACAGACATATTGATCTGGATTGTCCTATACGAGTTGGCACAGTTCAAATGCTAGCAATGAGAGGGATGCCAAATTGGACCTGTAGTCATAAAAATACTTTATTGAACAGGAAGGTTACAGCTTTTTTCCCCCTCCTTTTCCATATGAAAACGATCAGTGCATTTGCTCACTCTACCTTATGTGACATCAGAGTCTTTGTGACATTGTCTGTACTACCTATTAGACAGCCAGAAGAAATCTGATGGAGTATGTCTACAATTACATGAGGCTGCCAAGGTGTAGGCACATGTCAACATGTCAAGTTACATATTCTTTTCTAATCTTTGTCATTGTCTTATTTTCCCCCACTGGAATCATCTTTTTGTGTGGTTAGAACAGCTAGGATTAACTCTTTCAGCCACATTTTGGACTGAATCAACAGCTTTCCTAGGCACACTTTGCAGCCAAAGTGCACCAAGGAAAGCTGTTGAGCTGGACTATTATATTCTACATCACTAAGGGCATGCTGGTACTCAAATGAAAGGTCTTTCTACGTGGAATAAAATTTAATCTAGCATCCTTATTATAATTGAGAGTACTTCATCTTAATTTCAAATGGTTAGTCTTTACATGAAGATGGAGTTTGCATTGGAAGAGTTAAGCTGAAGTGAAGGTTTGGATAAATGAAAAGTATCTTGCTTGTCAGGCAGGAATGAAAAAACAAGCTTGTTTCTCATCACCTGCATGTCCCTTTCAAACATGCAGGTTAGTTTTTTTCCTTAAAAACTCGACGTGACCTTTTATTCTATTTGACTAGACAAAAAAGTAAAAAAATATGATTGTCAGGTCTTGTGGTTTTGAAAAGGAGAATGTAAATATAGTATATATATGTATATATATATATATATATATATATATATATATATATATATATATATATATATATACAAGCTTGTTTCTCATCACCTGCATGTCCCTTTCAAACATGCAGGTTTTTTTCCTTAAAAACTCGACGTGACCTTTTATTCTATTTGACTAGACAAAAAAGTAAAAAAATATGATTGTCAGGTCTTGTGGTTTTGAAAAGGAGAATGTAAATATAGTATATATATGTATATATATATATATATATATATATATATATATATATATATATATATATATATATATATATATATATATATATATATATATATATATATATATATATATATATACACATATTTTCATGTATGGAGACAAGGGAGGTAGCCATCCCAAAATGGAATTCTAGAGCATTACAGCTCATGCAAAATGGTATAGCTTCAATCAAATGTCACACAGTCTGCAATCACACATTACAGAGAAAAAAGGTCATACTTCACTTAAAATACCTTGCCTCCCCGAGTACAGAGATGTTTTCTGCCAGCAAAACATTCACATCATGGTTGTCTGACACATCTTCACTTCACAAATAATATATCAAAATAAGAAGTGCTGTTTTTTTTCTGTTTTTTAAGTATCACGTTTCTTGTCACTGACACTGTCGTGGATCAGAATTTTAAGTACTGGCACAGCGTTTTTTCCCTGTTACTTGAAACAATGACTCGAGAAAAATCTTTTTGACATTTTAACATAGTTAAAGCTAGAGCAACCAATGCCATTGTTTTCCAGTGTGGCCTATTCTGTGTAAAAGATTTTTTTTTTTTTAAATTTTTTTACAACCTGAATGCAGACTCAGACCTGCAAGATGGACAAAATTCTTTGGAGCCATGACCACCAACGTGTGTGTCTAACCAAGGAATGTTGTCAGTTTTCATTGGACAAAATACATTAGCTGTTTGGAATTCAGGCGAACATTTAGGGCACTTTGGTTACTAGTAAGTTTTTATCCAGTAATTATACTTGCTGGTATTTGGCTACCATTAGTGAGGCAAAGTGAGCCATAAGAACATTATGTTTAAATGAAAAGATGTATATAAAGCAGATACGTCAATGTGCGATTTGTTACAAAACAAAGATTAAGATAAAGCAAAGCAGTGCTTTTCATAAATGACATTTACTCCAAAATGTACACACTGATTCCCACCAAAATTTTCATTAATTTAGCTGATACATATCTCATTGTAATTCAATGAAACATTCCTATACCGAACACCCTTGGGACCAGAAAAAAGTGTTCAGTATAGTGAGGTGTTCAGTGTAAGGAGGTTTGATAGAATTGAAAGTATATATTTGGGACCGAGAAATGGTGTTCAGTATAGAGAGGTGTGCAGTATACGGAGGTGTTCGGTTAGAGAGGTTTTACTGTAAAGCATCAGCCACTGTTTATATCTCAGTATATAATCGATTGTCAGCCACAGTGCATATGTCCTTACAATATAAATCATTAGCTTGTGTGCATATCTCATTATAATAGACCATCAGACACTGAACATATCTCGTAATAGATCACCTGCCTTTGGCCATGGTTCAAGCACTTACACATTTTGTTATGATAGATCATTGGCTGTTTTAACACTTGCATACATGTATCTCTTATAATAGATCATCAGCCATTTGTCATGATTTTAGTTAAGGTACAAAACTGATTACAGTGGATTATCAGCTAAGCGTCAGCTCAGAAAAAATAGAAAACATGAAGTTTAGCACAAATGGTTGCATCTACTGTGTAAGTAAATACATTCAAAACACAAAATGCCTTTAATATATTATAAACACATAATCTGGAGAAACTGATGTTTAGAAAACAAAAAACATGTCACTTTTCTGCAAGCCAACACATTCACATTTACAGAAGACAAATGCAGCACTTGCATATCTACTGATAGATCTCAGTCAGTTACTGATTTCAAAATCAAAGCAGTCACATCACTAACTTCCATATGAAAATTTTCATTTTTTCATATCTGTCAAATTGAACACTGTATCTTCATTTGAGCATGTCGATAATTCGATATGATACCTTTATCGTGAACTGGTAAGTTAGTTTTCACTTCCTGTATGCATGAATGCATATGAAAAAAAGAAAGAAAGAAAGAAAGAAAGAGAGAAAGAGAGAGAGAGAGAGAGAGAGAGAGAGAGAGAGAGAGAGAGAGAGAGAGAGAGAGAGAGAGAGAGAGAGAGAGAGCATCCGTCCATGAAAAATCTACCAAATTTATTCATGTTTGCATGAATCAATACCTTGATCTTATCGATGACATTAGGTCTGTTAAAGGCACCATCCCATAAAAACCCCGTCATTTACATGTAGTAACATTGGATAACACTCCCAGTACAGTGGTACCTGTTGTATGTGGTCACTGCCGTTAACAGCCACACTGCTTTTTGTAGTCACATGGACACAGGAATCAGTGTCTTTGTAAATTTACTTACAGTGACACATCACCTACTATATGTGGTCACTTTTTCTTGACAGAAGAAGTGGCCACACACAGAGTGCACCACTGTACATGTATGGATCATGCTTTTCACGTGTAAATTTTTCCATAATATTGGTACGCATAATTGATATGTACAAAATTTAAACTTGTTCCCACTAAGATTATAGTGAAGCCTGCTCAAAAGACCACTGATGGGGATGCCCAAATTGTGGTCACTTAAAACAGGTGGTTTTTCATAGGATAGAAATAACATGAAAAGTGCTAAGCAGAGTATCTGTAAAGGTGTTATTTCAAGGCAGATCTGGTCTCTCACTGGGGTGGTCTCTCAAGGCAGGGACCGCTGTACAGTGTTGTAAGCCCTGCCAGAATACCTTTGGTCCAAATTAGCTAGTGCTGTGAGCAAGGCAGCAATCGCAACCCCACTCTCCACTTGGTAACTGGCCTTTCTCCGTTGCTGGGTAGGTCACTCCAGGGACATGCTATACAGCATTATCCTGGTCACTCTTTCTCACGGTTCTGCCTACGGTTTGTTGTACATTGTTTTTCTGCAATCTTTCAGTTGTTATACGGAAATAACGTGGGCACTGGGGGTTCTGGTGTCAGACCTTTACCCCCCACAAAATATCTGAACAAATTTGACAGGTTCATAATCTTCTAGTCTTCTCACCATATTCAAACATTCCTGTCATTTCTGATTGTCTTTCTTTGGAGGAAAACTGTGGAATGTTACACCCTGCATCCAGGGGTATTTATCCAATTTGCCCAGTTTTTACCCTCGGCACACGAGGATATTGTTGTCCCCTTCGTCACCCGTCAGTATATCAAAATATCTGGTGCTGAGGCTAAATTTGATAAAGGTAAGAACAAAGGATTATCTTACACGAAGCAAGAGTGTGTTGGAATGATAGAATACATTATCAACAATGCATACTTTTGCTTTGGAACCAGAGTCTATCAACAAATAGTAGGCATACCAATGGGAACAGATCCAGCCCCATATATTGCCAACCTTTATTTACATTATTATGAATCAAAATGGATGGAGGAATTGCCAAAAACAAACTTTACAGCTGCAAGAAGATCATATTGTCACACCAGAAGATTTATAGATGACTTGTGTGCTTTAAACAATGGAGATGAAATAAAGAGAAATTGGAAAAACATATATCCCAAAGAACTAATATAAAATCTGGAAAATGAAAGTGATACAAAAGCTACTTTCCTTGATTTGGATAAAGAAATAAAGAACAACCAGTGTGTAACAAAAATATTTAAAAAGAGAGACCAGTTATTCCAGCTAATACCTTAGTACACTTTACCTCATAACACCTCTAGTCAACTTTATGGTGCTAAAAATTGTATTACTATTTACCTGTTTATACCAGTGCCGGCATGGTGGAATAGTGTATGAAGCTTTTAAGTTTCAAAGGAGATGTCCGTCTGTCTGTCTGTCTGTCTGCCCGTCCGTAAGTCAGGAAGTGAAAAATGTTTCTTCACATTGGTATTGGAAGATGAATGTTGATGCGTTGGTAACTCTGGAATCTCTTTGTTGTCATTGTTGGGTTTGAAATTTGTGAATACGGGTCATGTTTTTCTACATAGGTGTAACATACTAGAGACGTCCTTCAGTCTCATCGACCTTACCGCGATATCTCAAAAAATACTCACCAAAGGTGTACCAAATTTTTGTCACAGAAGGACCTTATGATGGTCCAGGTTGCTAATGAAAAACAGCTTCCTCTGATTATTTTTTAACTTTTTATGAAACTTTTAATGTATGGGGTCAACCCTGACAATGTTACTGCGATATCTCAAAAAATATTGACTGTAGCTTCACCAAATTTTTGTCAAAGATGTATCTTATAATGGACCAGAATCTAATGTAAAACCAGCTTCCTCTGATTAATTTAAAACTTTTTATGAAACTTTTAATATATTTATTGAAAGGTGTCTGTGGCGTCAACCCTGACAACGTTACCGCGATATCTAAAAAAATACTGGTGACAGCTTTACCAAATTTCTGACGACGTTACCGTGATATCTCAAAAAATACTGGCCCCAGCTTTACCAAATTTTTGTCAGAGATGTATCTTATGATGGACCAGAACTCTATTTAAAACCAGCTTCCTTGATTATTTTTAAAGTTTTTATGAAACTTTTAATGTATTTATGTGAAAGGTGTCTGTGGCGTCAACCCCGACAACGTTACAGCGATATCTCAAAAAATATTGGTGAGAGCTTTACCAAATTTGTGTCAGAGATGTATCTTGAAAGGCGTCTGTGGTGTCAACCCTGACGACGTTACCACGATATCTAAAAAAATACTGGCCACAGCTGTACCAAATTTTTGTCAGAGATGTATCTTATGATGGTCCAGAACTCTATTTAAAACCAGCTTCCTTGATTATTTTGAAACTTTTTATGAAACTTTTAATGTATTTATTTAAAGGCCATCTGAATGGCACCAACCTGGACAACATTACCGTGATATTTCAAAAAATACTGACCACAGCTTTACCAAATTTTTGTCAAAGATGCATCTTATGATGAACCAGAACCCTCTTCAAAACTAGCATCGTCTTTGTATTTTTAAACTTTTTATGAAACTTCAAAGTATTTATTTGGAGTCCGTCTGAATGGTGCACAAGGGAACAAAGTTACCTTAATATCTCAACAATGATCCAACACAGCTTCACCAATTTTTTTGAAGAGGCACTTTATAGTGGACCACATGTCTATTGAAAACCAGCTTCCTCTCATTATTTTTAAACTTATGAAAATTTTGAAGTGTGTATTTGATGGCTGTGTGAGTGACACACAGTACAGTGGTCTCTGTCACCAGGACCTGCCCCAAGAACACATCCAAAAGTGTTCTTTCATTTCATAGACAACAATACGGAAATTGTATGTAAAGTACTCTACTGCGAATTCTCACCCCCCCCCCCCCCAAAAAAAAAAGAAAAATTGAGGAAAAGAAGATTGTGGGTACCGAGGATAATCTGTTCTCTGAACACTGTTTTCTTGTATCTGTCATACAGTCAGGAACTTTACAATTGTAGAATGTCATTATACCTTGTGAAAACTGGCATCATACATATGAATGTTGGAAAAAAACGATCAAGTTTGCTGATGTCTTTTCCCTGTACTTTAACTATGGCGCAATATGGCTGCTATATTGAAGCGACCTGACCTGCCACAAGATGCACCAGGAAATGGCCGTAGCACTGCAGCGGCTTCCCGCAATACTAGCTAATTTGGACCTTAAGAATTGAATGGGGACCTAAATTTTCTTTGGTAGCATAAGATAGGTTGATGACAGTGAGATGATCAAGCTACCAGTGGGCCTTAAAAGAGGTCCAACAGCATATGTATATGAGGGAAGGCAGGACCATAGCAGGTATAACTTAATACAGCTAATACCTGTGAATACTCTGGTTTACTGCTGATACAATGACAGCTTGTAGAAAACAGTACCTTAAGTCAGCAGTCCACCTATTAAACTTACTATGTCAGTATTAGTCAACTTATGCAGGTCAGTACTTTTCTTCAGTATGCGTTGGGTGCTTGCAAAGTCCCTCCTTTGAGAGACAACCCCTAAATTTAGTGCCATTCAAGAAGTATTCACATAAAGCAGGTGGTCTCCCAAAAGAGGTTCAACTCTTGCAACACCTGCCCAACAACTAACCACAACTTTGAATTCCCGCAAAAAATTTACATTCAGACCTGATTGATGTTCACTTATAAAACCCCATTCCATCTTGCAGTCAGGTGTTTACATATTTATCAGTATTATAAACATATTTTGAATTTGTAAATTGGTTTGGACAAATTATTTTGCCAGTCATGTACTAAATAGGTGGGTTAGGGTATCTAAAATGTGGAATTTCCAATTGGATAAGCGGTCTTTTGGAGGTCATTTTGGGTGGTCACTGGACAGGTTCTGCAGGTGGTCTTCCAAAAGAGGTATGTTATCATTAGAAGGTGCTTTTGCACGGTGAAAATGGTCACAAAAGGCAGGTGGTCTACCAAAAGAGAGTTCTTTCAAAAGCGGGATGACTGTATTTTCCACAGAATTTTCTTGTCATTGCTGCTTTCCTGTTGCATAACGCTGGTCCTTGTCATAGTAAGCCACCCTAAATGTACTAGAAATGTGGCCTTTTGAGATGGGTGGTCTCTCTCAAGGGTAAAATATAATGAGAATATATTTGCTACATGGAGAAATGGTCTTTGTAGAGGGGAAGGCCTCTCTTTGGGGGGAGGGGGGACAGGGGAGCTTACAAGAGGGGTACCACCGTCACTGAACACTGTTTTGAAAGAGATTTTTTAGCTTTCAGACTCCGCCAAGTTCCTCCATTGTTCTTATTCACAGAGTCAATTCATGTAGATGGACCCAGATTTACAAATTGTATGTGCAGGGAATGAATGTATTATCAAGTGTCTGGAAGATATTTGATTTTCACATTTTAGCACGTTGAAACATTCAGTCAAATTTAGAGTTCAGTTGTTGGGGAAGAATTCTTTGACAAACCTGTACTTAAGCACATGTTGTCAGTGCTTTTAATTTTACAGATTTGTAGCATTGGACAAACAACTTAAAATCAAAATGAGGTAAACCTTACAAGGTATTATGAAATGTCTAGATGATTTTTGTCCAATTCAGAGTAGACATTTTCAGTCAGTAAAGGGTGGTTTGACAAATTGCAAGGTGGTTTGCTTTCACAATCAATTTTGTATTTTTCACGGCAGAAGGTAGCATCTTATTGTGCTTCTTTCAGCTCTGAAAAATAAACATATGATTGATGCCTGTGCAATGAATCCTGGGGATGATTCATCAGCTGACTATAATTATAATGTATGCTCTTTCTATTGACAGGCCAGCAGGATTGGGACCTGTCCGACAAAGGCGTCCACCAGGCCGAGCTGCTGTCTATGCGACTTCAGCATGAACGCTTTACTCATGTGTTCGCCAGTGATCTCACCCGCGCATACAAGGCATGTATTGAGAGCCAGACAATGTCTGTCTGCTTTTGTCCTTCATCAATCTGTCAGTTCTTCTTGTATTCCTCTATGATGTCATACCTAACACTTTCCCAAATAAATCATGATGAAGTGCCAGTGTGTCTGTGGGCTGACAGCAGGCAGTAGCACATAAGTGCATGCTGTATCTGTATGTATCCCATACTTTCAGAAATATACCTAAATCTTGGAGATATATCAAGTGTCTGGACATTTACCCTCCCTGCTTCCCCCAAGGGAAAACTCAAATTTGAAGTTCACCTGGGGAAATTTCCAATTGCTGTTTTCCATGAAAAAATATCTTGGTACATCAGCACTTGGAATTTCCCTGGTAAGGTTTGAAATGCTGGTGGTCTGCATCTCAGATAAATTATGACTTGTTTTGAATTATCCCAGGGCTATTTCAAATTGTACTTGGTAGGGGACAATGCTGTTGTACTTTCCCTGGGGTTATTTTAAATTTCTTTAATCTAGAGCATACAAAGAAGTATATTGATGCTACAACGTGTGAACATATTTTCACTTTTTGAGCCTAAGTGCAGGTACAAGGAAGTAATGTAAGTATATCTAAGCACAAATTCAACTTTTTTTCCTAAATTATGTCAAATTATGAAAAAGGTTTGGTTGTTTCTCTGTAAGAGGAAAATTCTGTCTACCTACATTGGTTATTACATTATCAACGGTGTTTCCATTAGAAATATTTTTCAGGGGGTCACAACAAAGGAAGTTCAGGGGAGACATTGAAATTAACAAGACTTGTGACCCTGTAGAATTTTCTCTGAGGGTATTTCAGGTTTTGAAAGGGTAATATCCCCCCATTTGGGGGTTAACAGAAACACTGATTAAGCTATATAATGCATATTAAGCAACCATTAACCCATTCACCCTTAAACCAGCCAAAACTGGCTGGTGGTCAAATATTGTCTGCTTCAGTATTTTCAACTAATTTCAACAGTAATAAGACACAATTTTACAGAGAATTGTAAATGAGGGGTATCAGGATCACTTGCCCCAGGTCAACAGCTTTCCTTGTTATGGATGAGACACTTAATGACCCACCCAATGCCAACAAAAGCTGTTGACTCAGTCTTATATCGAGGGGTAAAGGGTTAAATTCAAGCTTTTGAAGAGTGCAGCTGAAAACAAAACATGCCACTGTTTCTGCTTGCTTTAACAATCATGCCTACTTGATTTGGACTTGTGCAGTCTAATATGTATGATTATTTAGCCAGCTTGAAAAATATTGGTTTTCCTTATTTATGGAAAGATCCTAATTTTAACTTGGCTAGGTTTATCTCATGGTCCTCCAGCTGTCATCCATCAATTACTGTAGGTATAGTGGTGTGCACGTATGTATGTAGTTTCTCCAAAAGGGGACACCAGATCCACTTCAACTTTTGTGGGAATGCACCTTTGATGGCTGTAAAGGTCACACTTTAGTGATTCTAGCCCAGCTGACTTATCAGTTAGCTGAACTTATTGGATAGTGGGCCATCCATTGTCTGTCAATCATCATCAATTGGTGTCTGCAGGGGGCTCTTTTATTCACATTTACAATTTTGACTTCTCCAAAACCATTCGCCAGATCCTTTTCAAACTTGGTGGGCAACTGCCTTAGATTATTCTGTAACAAATTTGTTCAAATGATCATCCTGCAATGGTTTTGGGATGTGGGGAAGGCACTTGTCCATCTGTCAGTTTTTACCATAATTGACATTTTGGACTTCTCCAAAACCTTCAGACAGATTTACTTCAAACTTGGTTGGAATGTACTGTTGATGGGTCTCTACCAAGTGTGTTCATATAGGGCCGGGGGGGGGGGGGGGGGGTACTGCTATCTCTTGCGCGTCTGTGTAAATCCATGCATGCGTGTGTGCGTGCAGCCATCCGTGTGTCCCTTCTTGTTGTGCATGATTTCAAAAGAACCAGATAAGCTGGGACCATGAAACCTTTTCAGTTGATCACCCTTTTTGAAGGTTACATCAGATTTGAAGGACAATGACCTTGACCCAATTTTAAGGTCACCTAGGTCAATGCTCTATGAATTTCTTGCATGCAATATCAGGAGAACCAGAATTACTAGGATCATGAAACATTAACAGATAATCACCCTTGTAAGGGTCTCCGTCAAGTTTGAAGGACAGTGACCTTGACCTAATTTGAAGGTTACCAGAGGCAATTTTTCTCTTCAATAAATGTCTTGTACATGAGATCTTAAGAACTACATAAGATAGGATCATAAGACTTTTACAGTTAATCACCCTTGTAAGAGTCTAGCTGAGGTTTGAAGGACAGTGACCTTGACCTGATTTCAAGGTCACCAGAGTCAATCCATTTAAAAATAATTGCAAGGAATATCAGGAGACCCAGATTAGCTAAGATCATTAAACTTGTACAGTTGATCTTCCTTTCAAAAGGTGAAGCACCTGCATTGACCATATATTCCACTGTCAATGGAATTTCAACTGGTGTTCTAGAAGCATATCACCCTCACCATAAACCAATACTTGCAGCATTTGATATTTAAAACTACTAGTAGACACAGATGTGTAAACTTGATGTAGCTCAAGAACATTTTGTGCCTCAACAAAATTACTGTTCATGAGTATGTGACTGTGAATTTATGGTACCCTGTACACTCCATGAAACAGAAAAGGTATGTGCTCAGCACACTTTCGTAAGAATACATTGATCATATATTATTTATTCCCTTTTGTGGGCGGCCAAGGGGTTTTATGGTGTTAGCCGTTATGTTTTTATTTTTAATTAATTTTTTTTGGTTCATTTTTGTGGTGGTAATTTTTCTCTACCTTTTAATGTTTTTTTTTTTTTTTTTAAATTTTATTTATTTTTTGGTGTTAAAGCTATTTTCAACCTCTCCAAAACCATCTCTTAGATTTTTCAGAAACTCAGTGGAAGGGTCAAATTATGTTGTTCACTAGGTGATAATATTCTGCATCTCTGATTTAAAAAAAATTTTCAGTTTGCGTACATATCAGTTAATGCATATATTCCCATTGATTACAATACAAGTCAATGGGGATTGCAATGGTAAGTCACTTTTTTTACTTTTCCAAAAAACGGTCAACCAGTTTCATTTCAAACTTGGTGGAAATGTACCTTGTGTTAGTTTCTACCAAGTTTGTTGAAATGGTCATGGTCCAATGCTTTTTTGATATTTATGAATTATTTTATTTATATTTTTGCAACATCTTAAAAAATTTCCTTGTCCGAAACATCCAAGCCAGTTGCTTTGAAATTGCATAGGGACACTTCTGGGCTCCCATAGACCTTAATTTGTTCACCAGGTGGTGCTGCAATTTTTAGTGCAGCTGACTGACACTGAACATATAGGATGGTCCTTCGTCCGTCCTTCCATCCACAATTCACATTTTCGACTTTTTCTCCAAAACAGTCAGCCAGATGTACTTCAAACTTGATGGGGATGTACCTTGGGTGGGTCTCTACCAAATTTGCTCAAATGGTCATGCTCCTGTGATTTTGGATTTTTAGCTCAGCTGACCTGTCAGTCAGCTGAGCTTTTGTGATGGTTTGTAGTCCGTCATCCATCCATCCGTCGTCCGTCCACAATTCACATTTTTGACTTCTTCTGTCAAAACGGTCTGCCAGATTCACTTCAAACTTGGTGGGGATGTGCATTGGCTTGGTCTCTACTAAGTTTGTTCAAATGGTCATGCTCCATTAATTTTTGGATTGTTTTATTTATTTTTTTGTTCTTTTTTTGGGGCAATTGTTATAAAAATCTTCTTCTCCGAAACCGCTCACCAAATTGCTTTGATATTACCAAGGGACTCTTAGTTCTCAATTTGTTCACCAGGTGACACTGCGATTTTTGTTCTTTTTTTTATGATTTTTTTGTGTTGTTTTGCTATTTTTGACTTCTCCAGAACTGTTACTTAGATTAAGCTGAAAACTTGGTGGATATGTTCCTTGTATAAGGGTCAAACAAAGTTGTTTATTAGGTGGCACTGCTGTGGATTCCTGATTTTTAAAATTTTTTCTCAATTTGGGTACTTATCGGTCAATGGACCTTTCCTATTGATTACTATGCAATTCAATAGGTATTCTAATGCTAATTCATACACGTTTTCGACTTCTTCTCCGAAACCAATATCCAGATTCATTTCAAACTTGGTGGCAATGTACCTTGGGTGGGTCTCTACCAGTTTTTTTTTTTTTTTTTTTCAAATAGTCATGCTCCAGTGATTTTTGGATTTTAATGATTTGTTTTGTTCTTTTTGGGGGCAGATCTTTAAAAAATTCAAGGGTATATGTACATGTCAGCTGACCACAGGACTGTCACAGTCTTTTTGTTTTACAAATTTTTGTGAGGTAAAAGCTATTTTTGACTTTTTCTACAAACCATCACTGAGATTCTTCTGAAACTTGGTGGAAATGTAGCTTGTGGAAGTTTCAAGCTAACTTGTTCATTAGGTGATGATATTCAACATCTCTGATTTTTAACAGTTTTTTTTTTCTCCAAATTTGGGTACTCATCGGTTAATGCATGCATTCCATTGATTACAATGCAAGTCAATAGGGATTACAATGGTACATTGTAAGTCACATTGTTGACTTCTCCAAAATTGTTAACCAGATTCACCTCAGCCTTGTTAGGGATGCCCCTTTGGTAAGTCTTCACCAATTTTGTTCAAATGGTGATGCTCCAGTTATTTTTTTAGAATTTTGATTAATTCTTTTCTTCATTTTTTGACAGAATCTTAATTTTTTTCTGAAAACGCCAAGCCAATTGCTCTGAAATTGCATAGGGGCACTTCTACAGACCTCTAGACTTAGTTTGTTTAGCAGGTGGTGCTTTGATTATTTATTGCTCTTTAAAGAATTTTGGGGTGTTTTCAATTGTCTTTGACTTTTCCTCCCAAACAGTAGGTTAGAACCTCTTCAAACTTATCTTGAAAGTATGTAGACTTGATCTTCAAATTTATTCACTACATGGTGGTGCTGTCATTTTCTAATTTTTAACAAAATTTAGAAAAATAGTCAGGAGGATATGTTTATGTTAGCAACAGTGATAATGGTCTGAAACAAAGGTGACCATAATATCAATCTGAAATTCACTAGACCACTTTAGTCTGTGTATGTAAGGTCAGCTGGGCATAGGACTGTCACAGTCCTCCTGTATTGTATATGTATGTGTGTGTGTGTGTGTGTATGTGTGTATATATGTAGAAGTGGCAAACAAATATCAGGTTCACCTTTGGCTTGCCTGCATAGCAGCATCTCAAGTCTGTCATATGTTTTGATTAAAAGCTTTGAGGCGTGTCAGAGATGAGGGTGGGAAAGTCAGCTAAGCAGACAACTCTTTGCAATTGATTTAAAAGGCAGGATAGAACATAAAGACAAATATTTCTCCACAAAAATTAAAAAAAAAAAAAACTTATATGAGAGAAGGATAAATGTAATACACTGTACCTAATGACCTGTTTGTTTGGTTGGCAGACCTGTCAGATTGTGTTGGCACAGAACCAGCCCAACTGCTCACAGATAATACAGGATAGCCGGCTACGGGAACGGGTAAGTTACCAGGTGCAGTCAGTCACTGAACATTACATAGCCTCCAGTGGTGCCATTTCAATCAGTATGTCACTCATATTTATGTCCGAGCTATTTAGAATGATTTATTTGCGACAGTATTGACTTCACTATGAATTGTTTGTTTTTCCTTTTTTTTCTTTCAATTCATGAACCAATACATTTTGGTCATTGGCAAAATAGCACAAAGTAGGAATTAAAAAAAAAAAGACGAGAACAGTAATTATAATGATTTTCTTGGATATTAAGATACAGCAGTTATCTTCACAATCCCAAAATGCAAAAGATTGCATGATATTTACAGCATGTTTAAACATTGTAGGAGTCTTACCCCAAGTACCTCCAAGCCAACTTCTGTGTAGATAACATCTTTGTTCTATTACTCCCTGGTGTTCACATATGGTGATCAATCTGATAAAGAAAGTCGTTCTCCTGGTTGGGGGCCACAGAGTGACTGTGATACATCTAGTAAACAATTAACACCACCCGCCCACCCGCCCACCCACCCACCCATCCACCCCCCCTTAATCTGGCCAAAACTGGCTGGTGGTCAGATGTTGTCTGCTTCAGTGTTTTCAACTAACTACAACAGTAATGAGAAACAATTTGACTTGAGGATAGTAGATAAGGCCTATCAAGATAATGTACCCCAGGTCAACAGCTTTCCTTGGCATGGGTTGTGAGTTAAAATGCATTGTTCTGCCTGATTGTGGTTATCATGTGCCTGATTAATTTCACCGTTCAGTGATATGAGGGCCTGCAGGGAGTTCAATATTCTATGTAAAATGTGCAATTCTTGTTGCAAGTTTTACAGGAATGTCACCAGTCTGCATTATAAGTAATGACTTGCAATAGGGCAAAATATATTATGGTATGGTTTTCATGGAAGTTTATCAACTAACCAGTTTTTGTGTTCTAGAGTGCTATATACCTTACCAGACTTGACAGATGGTTTCTCACTTTAAACTAAAAACAGGATTAATTGACCTAATGTAACACTGTAATTCCTATGGGTAAACTAACAGATGAGCTTCAGGGATAAGTTCTGTCAGCTATCTAATTTTGGTTTTATTAGGCTGGGCGAAAGCCTGCCTGACACATTCAGTAGAATGTATAGTGGGGTCTGAAATTTGAAATTTCTGAAAAATGTTAATGTCGGGGCTATAAAAAGTTAACCATTGTATAATATATGTATATTGAATATGTAATGCCAAAGTATAGAAATTGTAAATGTTCTATGGTTGATTAAATTGTTCATTTTTAGTTTATTCTAAGAGAATTTGTTACTAATTTCATGACTTTCAGGCCACGTTATGACCCATCGGTGTACAAAGCCATTACCATTTGTTATATATCCATATGCTGGCAACAAAGAGAAATGTTAAAAATAATTCTATACAGGCCTTTGTTATCCACATTTAAATGTATGTTGGTTTAAAGTGAATGTGGGTTTGATAAAATACATGCAAACTGAAACGGTTTGAGAGTTTTGCTTTTGAAGATAATTCCTGGGAAATGGCGCATTAATAGGAGAAGGAGTTGTAGGAGGGGGTTCGCCAGGTTCTTGGGTCTTATAGTTCAGATCATTTAGTTCATTTTCCATTTATGCCCCCCTCCTACTGGAGGAATAGCATATAGTAAGCACTTTTTCTGTCCATGCATGCATCTGTCCACTATTTGTGTCCGCGCTATAATTTACCTGTCCTTCAACTTAGATTAATGAAACTTTACACACAGGTGCATCTGGACATAAGGGTGTGTCTTGTACCAAAAGTAGGTCACTAGGTGAAGTATCTAGGTCACAATGACATATCCTTGTAAAATGGTGTCGGAACTATAATTCCTTTACTACTTAACTTAGTTTCATGAAACTTCACACATACTTATCTTGACCTAAAGGTGTGTCATGAAGCAAAACTAGGTCACTAGGTCAAGTATCTGGGTCATGGTGACACAATCATGTAAAACTACATTACACTTCATGTCCGGTCTGTAATTCTAATGTCCTTTGACTTAGAATGATGAATGTTCACACACTTATGTATCTCGACACAAGGGTGTGTTGGGCATAAAAGTAGGTCACTAGGTCAAATATCTGGGTCGCAATGATATTCCTTGTTATGTCATGTCCCCAATGTAATTCCTTTTATCTTTAACTTAATTTCATGAAACTTCACATACATGTCTTGACCCAAAGGTGTGTCATGAAGTAAAACTGGACACTGGGTCAAATATCTGGGTCCCTGGTATATCCTGCTAAAATAGTGTCCAGACTATCATTCCTTTACTCATCAAGTTAGTACCATGAGACATACATACACATATCTTGACCCAAAAGGGTGTCCTGGAACAAAAGTAGGCCACTTGGTCAAGTATCTGGGTCATAGTGAGGCCGTTATATAAAACTGCAATACAGTTGTTTGTGTCTGGGCTATAATTCCATTGTCTTTCAACTCAGATTAATGAAACTTTAGACATAGGTGCATCTAGACATAAGGGCATGTCATGCATCAAAAGTAGGTCACTATATCAAATATCTGGGTCACAGTGGTATAGCCTAGTGAAATCATGTCTGTAGTGTAATTCCTTCACTCATTAAGTTAGTTTCATGAAACTTCATACTCACACATCTTGACCGAAAGGTTTGCCATTGTGACAAGAGTAGCCCACTACATGTAGGTCAAGTTTTATGTGTCTGTCGGTTGGCTATTCTTGGCTGGGCTGTAATTCGCTTGTCCTTCATTTTTAGACAAATGAAAATTTACCCACAGGTGCATCTTGGCATAAGAGTGTGTCATGTAACAAAAGTAGGTCACCAGGTGAAGCATTTGTGTCACAGTGACATTTCTTTAATTTATAAAACCGGGTCAGGGCTATAATTTCTGTACTATTTAACTTAGTTTAATGAAACATAGTGTTCATATATATCTTGACCTAAAAGTGTGTCATGAAACAAAAGTAGGTCACTAGGTCATGTATCTGGGTCATGGTGAAAACCTATTTTTATTGACAGCGGTCATTTCAAAATGAGACCTGTGATTAGCAATGGTATGAATGAGGTGAGGGGGGCATGGATCCAGCAATCTCTGATTGCACTTTAATCGGCAATTAATTTCACACTAAGTGATCAATTTTAGTTGGATTGTCCATTCAAAATGAATTACAAATATATTTTGCATGTTTTACATATGCCAGCCATGTCTAGCATATGCCCTTTGCCTTACATTGTTGAAACTGGGCCAAATGGCATATTGTTAAGCATGTGTAAAAGACTGGATGTGAGTCCTCAAGGCCGTTAGCCATATGCATTATGAAGTCTGAGAGGGGTTGAGAGCCAGGCCAGAGAGACCAGATAGCTATGGTTTTACAACATTTATGTAAGAATGACATTTCCAGCGCATGCCCCATGTTCAGCTTGTACCCTTCATTTGTCATTTGAAGTACATCATATTGAGCATGTGCAGTAGATAGCATACAAGTTTTGGGGAAACAGATTAGTGAGAGTTATAACATGAAAGGAGACGATTATGGCTTATAACTGTCGAGGGGAGAAGCCACGAGACAGTTATAATAGCCATAATCGTCTCCTTTCATGTTATAACACATTTGTCATTGGCTGGTAGGAATGGTCATTTGTGTTTAGGTCGGATGAGTGATTTCATGATTGAAAGCGTATTATCTGTCAGTTACGTAATCAAATTCTTACACACACGTGTGACAATGTCATTTCACTTCTGAGTCACTTCATTCGTGATTTCGCTCAGGCGTTCAGGTTGTTCATGAATCTGCTAGCTGCCACAAAATGGAAGATGACGTGCCTCTAATTGAACTTGATAATATTGCAACTCAGCAATTATTTTTCCAAAGAAATGACGGCACTGGCAGTTCTGGGAGGTATGAAAAAGCCCTTGGGGCATATAAATTTCAGCAGACAGTTGCATTATCAAGTTTCATGATACATTATTTTTCATAGTCAATGGTTGGGGGATATAATCAACACTTTTTGAGCCTTATGATTGGCAAATTCCTACCAGCCATATGACAAATGAAATCAACCTTCTGTCATTGTGTTGGAGCTGTAATTGTTCTCGTGCATTGATGTATTTCAGTGAAAATATTACAGTGTCATGCACAAGAACAAGAAAGGGTGTGGTTTGCTGAAAAATTAGGTCACTACATTAGCTATCTGGGTCACAGTGAAATCAATCTTAAGTTTTTGTATTTGGGCATATTGTTTTTATACATTGGTGTATTTCAATAAATTGACAATGAGAAGAGTAGGCAAGGGTTGATAAGAACAGCTACATGGTGTGCCAAATAAGCCTGACGCCGTTTCGTCCTTCACTGGACTCATCAAAGGCTAATGAGTAATGACTGACCACAGGTTGAGCATAACTCTTATCTTATGCGCATCAGTACAGTGAGTTGAAATCTTTCAACTCCACAGTTATGTGGTTCAGTCAAAACTGAATGCTGCATTGTGTGCATGGCCTCTATAATGGGCCGTGTAACGTTGCTAGGGGAAATTTAGATGTTGCGTTGTAGTGTGACGTCATCAATTACGGGTCAGCACATTCAGCCTTACTGGACAGTAGAACTGGGTTGTGGCAGTCATCACAGGTGACTGTGTTGGCATGTGGTTATATGACAGGTCATGTTCACTGGTTAATAAGTGGGACACACAGGGGTTTTCTTTTCTATTAGTACCCATGGGAGAAAACCATCTCCAACAGGGACATTTCCATCTCCCTGTTTCCTGATCAGAAGATGTGTCTGGATCATAAACTTTTTGTGTTTACATCCTTTAAAATTATGTTGCTATCCAAATTGGAAGCTAAAATAAGTTTTTAGCATTTCCAGATCACATGAAAAAATTTTTTATGTGGGCATGGCACAATTGTTAGAGGATTTAGACGGCCGAGAACAACAACAAAAATGTGCAATAAATTGTTACACATTGTTAATAAGGCGAATGATGCCAAGTGAACCACAAAAACAAAAGGGTGGGTTTTGTAGAAACATTGGGTCACTAGGTCATAACTTAGGTCACAATTCAATACACATTATCTTCTGTGTCCAGGCTGTATCTTTTTCATATTTTCATGAAACTTTACATGTACATGCATAAAAACGAAGATATTTGTCGTGGGAAAAAGTAGCTCACTAGATCAGATATATAGGCCACAACTGAACATTAAGTTTTCATTTCCTGTGGTTTAAATCTTTTTGTGCATTGGTTTGTTATTATGAAATGTTACACATGCATTCAAAAAAAAAAGAAAAGAATAGGTCCTGTGGAAAAATTAGGTCACCAGGTCAGCTATTGTGTTCCTAGTGGAATATACCTTAAGTTTTTGTGTTGGGGCTAAATTTTTCGTATGCATTTGTGTATTTTAATGAAATGTTAAGTGTGCAATACACAAGAATAAAAGGTGTGTGTTGTGAAAAAAGTAGGTCACTGGGTGATCATTTATAGGTCACAATATATTAACTTTTGTGTCCAGGCTGTATCTTTTTAACTATTTTTACATTTTCATGAAACTTTACAAGTGCGTGCTTAAAAACAAAGTCTGGGAAACTTAGCATTCACAGCTGAGCAGAATCACTGACCCATTTTAATCTCTGCTGACCAAAGGTCACAGAGCTAATGTGAGCACTCATGCCAGTATAGCTGCATAACTTTCAGGACTTATCAAGGGTATGGAAATCTAGGTCGAGTTCAATATTAGTGGTGCCACCTGCAGTGTAATGTAATGTATGGGTCAAAATGTGAAAATCTATGACCTCTCTGGCATCCTTAATATTTGATAGATCATCATGAAATTAAGTGGAATTGTTGAGGAGGTCAAAGTCTCAGTTGTTGATCATGCTAGTAGTGCCACATGTAATTTGATGGAAATTATGAGCGAAAATGTGTTTAAAGATATAAAATTCCATATCTCGAAAAAGTAATTGGATTAGACTTGCCAAATTTTTATGATATACATGTGTAGACCATGTCCAATGCCAGCATGTTATATATCAGTGACCTTGACCTATTTTGATAGGCCTACTTGTGATAGGTCACCAGGCCTGTAAAGTTGAAACAGGTGATTTTGTAATGGCAGGGTGTAACTTGGACATCAGTGGCAGAGAGAATTGGTTTAAACATATTTTATTTGCATAAGGATACAATTATGAAACAGGAAAAGGCCCTGTATAAATCCCTCTTGTAAAGAGAATTGAAATGGAGCTTCCAGATAAAATTGCACTTGATTACATTGTACATAAACTGTACTTGGTGATCTACTTTTTGCGTCACCATGACCCAATGGTTATGGACTTCGGCGCTTGTCCAAGTATATTTTTTTTTCTTCAATAACCTCGAAAAGCTATTGCCTGATTTGAACAAACAGACCATGTTTGGACAGGTGGATGTGGGGCACACATCTTTCACATAACAATTTTTTAATCCAAGTTGAAGGTCAAGGTCAAATGGCCAGTCAGAATATAGGGGTCATCTTGTGAATGCTCTGCATCCCAAAATTTTTGAGTTAGGCCTATATTACTTTTAGGACTTACCAAATGTTGGAAAATCTAGGTCAATATCAATGGTGATGGCACCACGTATAGTATTATGTAATATACGGGCCAAAATTTGAAAATCGTGTCACCATTCCAGTATCCTTAATTTTTTATGTATCTTCATGAAATGTAGTGGGGTTGTAGAAGAGGTCAAAATCTCGGTCGCTTATGATACTAGTGGCACCACCTATAATTTGACAGAAATTTAGAGTTAAAATGTTAGCATAACACATGATCTATATTATCCGACAAATAATGTTAAGTTGGAAAAGGTGATTTTTGATATTAGCGTGTAGTTTGGACATCAATGGCAAAAAGAATTGAGTCACCAGAGCAAAATTCCACTTCAGTACATTATATATAACTCAATAACCTCCTTTTTTTGGTCACACATCACGCAATGATTGTGTGACCTTACCTATTTTTTAAGATCTTAAAGCACTTAAAAAGAGGACTTTAATTCAATATTGCGATAAATAATAAGGCGAATGATGGCAAATGAACCACAAATGTGTATTGTGGAAGTTTGATATTGCTTAATATGGATGACCGTGACAACCATGTGAAAATGGCAAACTGATAAAGCGGTGACATACTTTTGAATCTTAGCACACTATTGCATCAATGGATGGCATCCTAAAGCTCCCATATGAAACCAATAATGAAAGATACTAATATATAACTTTAAAATATGGGCATGCAATCCAAATAAAAAATCAAAATCAAGGTGTGTCTTGAAAGTTACCAGATCTCCCTCCTTGTTACTGTTTCCCAAAGTGTACGCCCAGGTTGCTGTAGATACTTAATATTGTGGGCTTCAAAAAGAAAAAATAAAGGATACGGGCTAAACGTAGCCCATATGCTGGGAATGTCGGAAGTGTCCCACACATTAAAATATGCAGCACTGTGTGTTGAAAACAAAGCACAGCAAAGATGAGCTATAACACCTCTGAGTGTGAAAGGCATCATGCATTATTACAGAAATGGTGAATAAACATTGCCATCTGGTGTCTCAGACCTGGCTCTCAACCCTATATGGGCTACATTACACACATTGCTGGTCCTCTTCCCGCCTCAAGTGGCATCAGTTACATTGCAATTGTCATAGATGCTAAGCCTTGAGGCTCTAAGTCTTGTTTTTAGCCCAGCTGACTTGTCAGTCAGCTGAGGTTATGTGGTGGTTAGACATCCAGTGTCCATCGTCTGTCTGTTGTGAGTCTGTCAGTCTGTCCGCATCCACAATTCACATTTTTGACTTCTCCAAAATCAATGGCCAGATTCACCTAAAACTTGGTGAGGGATGTACCTTGGGTGGGTCTCTACTAAGTTGTTTAAATGGTCACACTCCAGTGATTTTTTGGATTTTTTTAATTTTTCGGGGGTTCATTTTTTGGCCAAATCTTAAAAAATCTTCTCCAAAACCACTTGGCCGATTGATTCATTATTGTATAGGAACACTCACTTGAGGGCTTGACAGTGGGCCTGGACTTTGATGTTTTACATGGTTATGATTCTCTTTCAGGGCCCCACTCAGACAGTACATGTGTGACCTTGACTTCATTCCCAAGGTTATAGGACAACTGACATGAAATTTACTATTCACTTGGTAACTGGAGATCTATTTTGAGTCAGGACCTTGATGTTGCACATATCAATGTTTCTCTATGAAGGTCATGCTTAGACAGGACATGACTGACCTTGACCTCATTTCTGAGGTCACAGTGCAACATACATGAATTTTAGTTTTCACTATAACTTGAGAACCACTTGAACTGGGACCTTGATGTTGCACATGTTAGTGTTCTTCGAAAAAAGTCAGACTTACTCAGTCCTATCCCAAGTTCAAAGAGCCACAAGTGTGATGAATATCTAGGGCAGCTGAGCCTGGGCTGTTCACACAACCTTCTTGGTTTTGTTTTTCAACAATAGACACAAAAATTGTAGTAATTGTTATTGTATGGCTGTTATTTGTTTGATGTGCTCTCTGTTTTTTTCTTGTTTCCCCCCCCCCTCCCAAAAATATACAATTTTAGTTAACAAATTATATATCTCTGTTTTATGTATGATGTGTTACTTGTACATTTGCCTATCTAGCTTGGAAAAAAAATTTAAAAAACTAAGATATTTTTACCTGTCAGCTTGGGGAAAAGAAAAAAAATGCATGTTGATGTAACAGTGATGTGCAATTTCGGATGTTTTTATGTTTAATTTGTTCACTGAAGAAAGGTGATAGTAACTGTGCACAGGAAATTCATTAGGAGTCAATTTTCATTAATAGAAAGTAGCCTTAATATGTGTAATTTGTCACCTATGTCTATATTTAATATTCATTGAATATATATTTTTTACAGAAAGAGGTTTGAATTTTGATGTTTTTCAGAAGTTTGGTGTATTTGAAGGACGGTCATCTAAGGAATTCTTAGAGGCTATGAGAAAAATAAAACAGCTGCACAAACGAGAATATGCCCCTCAAGGAGGTGAAAGCATGTTACAGGTATGTGACAAGTTGGATGTGTCCAAGCAGAGAGTGTTACTTTATTGACTCACCAGAGGGTGCTTAATGCTGTCTACAATCATGACAATAGCTTGCTGAAAAGGTGAAAAATGTGTTTAATCAGAAGTGATGCCTCACAAGCTTGAAACAAAGGTAAGTTTGTAGCATCTTAGGTCCCAATCATCCATCAGGAAAACAAGTACAATAATGTGAAAAAGCATGGTGTACCAGTACCTTTATTTTTTTTAAGATCTGTATAAAAAAATCATTTTTTTTTTAGATTATTTTGGTTCTTAGGATTTCAAATACATGTACATTTAAACTAAGTCCATGTGCTTTGGATAAATGCTTTTGTGAAAGTAGTGACCTGCTTGAAAATTTCATTTTTCACAGATTTGCTTTCATCTTATCAATACCAAACTTAAAATATCTTCAGTTATGTTTGCCAGAATGTGTTTTTCCACTTTTCCAAAAGAGGTGTGTGCTTCTTGGATTTTCACCATTGAAGCTTGAAGTGTCCAGTGAAAAATCAGTTTTGTCAAATTTCATTGCTCAGAAAACCACAATCTTGAATTCAACCATTAAGAAAAAAGAGCAAAAAATAGATCCAAGGTATAGGTGTATCGCTGCAAGGTTTTTCCAAGCTGTATGACTGTACTTTTTATGTACATTTTTCTCTTTCTTTCTTTTTGTTTTTTGTTTGTTTGTTTTTTTCTTTCTTTTTTTTGGGGGGGGGGGGACTTTGCAGAAAATATACAAATTGTGTGTTGACAACAGAACAATGGCAATGATTTGATGTGGCTCAGTTCTCAGATTACATTGTTACATTGGTGGCTGATTGACCTTTTTGTGGTCTGGCTACACAAAGGTCTCATAAAAATTCAACACAAAGAAGTCAGCTGACTGACAAGTTAGGCAGATTTAAAAAGCAGGACTATCAATTTTCTACTTTTTTTTCACAGAAGTGATGTTAGTTGTTGAAAAATGTTATTCAGATCTCTCAGTATTTGATGGAAATCGTGTCTGTAGGAGTGCACATTTCTGTTTCAATTTCAAAGGTGAGAGGATCGATTTAAACTAGTGTATTGATGGGTAGAGAAATAAACTACCCAGGTACCCATTATCAGGTGTTAATACCTACCAAGATACCGGAATGGATACCATCTTATTTGACGAATAACAAAATGCTTCAACATTTGTACATCAATTGTTTATTGAATCATGGCCATGTTAACTGGTCATGAATAGTGGCATGATCAAATCTGGGATTCAATACTTAAATGGTAAAAAAAGTGGCTAAAGGCTCAATATATTGTCCAATTCTGTTAAGTTTTTTTTTTTTTTTTTACAAAAATGTCCAAGTGTATGTTTGTGTTATAATATTGCCAGAAGTGCTTTTTCCACTTGCACCAATTAGAGTGGGTAGTATGATCATTAACATTTATAACCCTTTGTTTATGTATAAATATACAAGCATATCTGCACAAAGCACAAACCACTGTTAGTTTGATCCTTTTCTTGATTATTACATTGCCGCATGTTGAGAATACAGTTTCACGTGGTACACTCATAGATGGAGTTCCCAAGTTTTGTTATTTTTTTTGGAGCTTGATTGAAGTCATATTCCAACAGTGGTTTAATACACTAATTTAAACCATTGTTGACCTCTATACTTTGGGACCTGTCTCAGGTTGGGGATATTGCAGATGCTTTCATATCAGTAGTCTGCCCTGAGGGGTTGAGTTTGGCATGTTGTGTCATTACAAAAATAGAATTTGGGATTTTTTGGGGTACTTTTGGAGTCTGTACTTGCAAAATTATCACAGTGCTATGGTTTCTGGCCACTTGATCTCAAATTTTCTGTACATGTACTTAATGAACATGGGTCCTACAGTCTCTCAAATCTAAATGCATTTTGTTTTTTGTCTTCAGAGTTAAAGAAATCAGATATTTACTTCAAGCTATCCAGACATTTTACAGTGAAAAAAATGTAATTTTTGATGGATGTGTCTAAAAAAAATAAAGTGAAGAGAAATTCTCAAAGTCAAGAACATGCACTTAGTGAGAACTTGAGTTTCAGCACCCAAAAGAGGGGAAAAAAATCATGATATTTTTATCTCAAAAATAAAATGCTTCCTCTAATAATATGATTCAGTGCATTTCAAGGCTGTTTCAGATGCCCTTTGGCCCTAAGGGCCCTCACTGGAGTACTTTCCCATTAGCATTCATCTTAAAAGTCTTCCTCTCAGCTTTGCTTTGACCCATTCCTGGTCAGAATAAGACTGAATTCCTTGGTCCAGGTTGGGAACATTATGCCCAATCTGTGCCAAGGAAAGCTTTTGACCTGCGGTATGCCATCATAATAGGTTTTATCTGCAACTCTTGATTAACCTTTCCCCCTTAAACCGGCCAAAACCGGCTGGTGGTCAAATGTCATCTGCTTCAGTGTTTTCAACTGATTTCAACAGCAATGAAAAACAGTTTGCCTGAGAATTGAAGATGAGACCTGTCAAGACAACATGACCCAGGTCAACAGCTTTCCTCGGCATGGGTTGGGCACTTAGTGCCCAACCCATGCTGAGGAAAACTGTTGACTCAGTCCTAATTCAAGGGGGAAAGGGTTAAAGATGTTTTCTTTTAATGTGAAGTTTAAGTAAAAACATCAGGAGATGATAATTTGCATCTAGGCACTTTTGAGCAATTTGAGCCGGAAAGGGCTGCACTCCCCTCAGAAGCTTTATAGCTTTATAAAGGGGTTTACCCTGTGACTTGAATAAAATAGATCAGCTTACAATAATGAATATGTACAGGATAATGTTTGTTTGTTTGTTTGTTGTTCACGCCATATATTCATTTATGTGGAAATTTTTTCCTGCCAATAGGTGTACAACAAAAAAAACCTGATTGTTGCATTAGACAGACCAGCTACACAGAACACTTGTAAATCTTGTGTGTATCCATCCAATGCACTTTCGTGTTGGCTCAATGTGGTGATGTGTTCATTTACTTGGGCTCTGCATGATTTGTGTTTACTGCTTAGCCCTCTCCCCCTTAAACTGGCCAAAAGTGGCTTGTAGTCAGATGTTGTCTGCTTCAGCATTTTCAACTAATTTCAACAGTAATGAAAAACAATTTGATGGACAATTGTAGATAAAACCTATCAAGATCATATGCCCCTGGTCAACAGCTTCCCCTGGTATTGGTTGGGCACTTAGTACTCAACCCATGTCAAGGAAAGCAGTTGGTCTTAATTCAAGGGGCAAAGGGTTAATACCCAATAATCATCTACAGGTTTGTGATGGTACCTTTGTAGTCTCAATACAACAAAAGTGTTGATATAGACATGTTCAAGTACAAAGCATACATTGTTTAGAAAGAATATGGTGTATAGATGGTCAGTGTACCCGCATTGTCAAATTTTGATTGCGTTTAATCCTTTTCCTTCTTTCTATGTCTCCTGTTTTACCCCTTTTAAGTAAATTTCGTGTTTATTGAAACCATTTATGCTGAAGAATACAGACAAAATCCATCATGAATCCTGCCACAGGTCAATATCTTTTCTTGGCGCAAGTTGGGCATTGTGCCAAACCCATGCCAAGTAAAGCTATTGGCTTGGTCTTATTGTGTGTAGGAAAGGGTGAAATAGCCAGTTCCTCGAGGAGAAATTTAAAAAGTAACTAGTGCCATCATAAAATTTTTATTGTGACAAATGAATACTGATATGTCTAGACAGAAAGTCTCGTCACACATGTACCTTGTCCCTTACTTGCTCAAATTGCCCAAAAGCACCCAGATGTAAATTGTCATCTGCCTTTACATTTTTACTTAACCCTTTCCCCCTTGAATTAAGACTCAGTCAACAGCTTTCCTTGGCATGGGTTGGGCACTGACCTGGGGCATGTGATCTTGATAAGTCTCATGTACATTTCTCAGTCAAATTGTTTTTCATTACTGTTGAAATTAGTTGAAAACACTGAAGCAGACGACATTTGACCACCAGCCAGTTTTGGCCGGTTTAAGGGGGAAAGGTTTAAATTGTTCAGTACTAGAAAACATTTTGATGAGATTTGTATGTAAGACCGTCCATGATGTCATGCCCTATGTCAATAGCTTTCCCTGCCCAAGGCAGCCAACCGGCACCAAGGAAGTCAGTAGGCTCAGTCCCACTCTGACCAGCAATAGGTTAAAGCCTGTATTCCAGATTTTCTTTTATCATTTTTGTGTGGTAGTTGTTAACCCTTTCCCCCTTAAACCGACCAAAACTGGCTTCTGATCAAATGTTGTCTGCTTCCATGTTTTCTGCTAATTTCAACAGTAATGATAAGCAATCTGACTGATAATTGAAGATGAGACCTATCAAGATAATATGCCCCAGGGTAACAGCTTTCCTTGGCATGGGTTGCCCAACCCATGCCAAGGAAAGCTGTTGACTCAGTCCTAATTCAAGGGGGAAAGGGTTAATATAGTTTGAATTCTTCATGCTTTCACTGCTGCATTAGGGTGAGTCAACAGCTTTCCTTGGCATGCTTAGGGCACAATAATTGTGTGCCAAAGAAAGCTGTTGACCTGGATCATTCTTAACCATCTTGGCTGGAACTGCAGACAGGCTGTTACTGGAATGAAAGGTCTTTTTTACAAGGAATATGAATCTAGAATCATTATAATACTTCAGATGAGCATGAAATTTAGTGAGCACTTAAAAGAGGTAAATATTGCGTAGAATGTGAGCAGTTAGTGCAAAGGTTTCAACTTTGAAATCTTTTATTTGTAACTGCAAAGCAAGTACTAATAACAGAATCCTGTTTGACAGGAATTAGCCACAAATATTGGGTTTGGTGAGTAATTGTGTGCAGACAATCCACAGTTTCTTGTTTAACCCTTTCCCCCTTAACCTGGCCAAAACTGGCTGGTGGTCAAATGTCATATGCTTCAGCATTTTCAACTGATTTCTACAGCAATGAAAAACAATTTGACTGAAAATTGAAGATGAGACTTGTCAAGACAACATGACCCAGGTCAACAGCTTTCCTCGGCATGGGTTGGGCATTAAGTGCCCAACCCATGCCGAGGAAAGCTGTTGACTCAGACTTAATTCAAGGGGGAAAGGGTTAACTGGGAAGAAATTAATGCTACACTTATCACTAATGCCAGAACTGGCAGTTGATTCCAGAGATATTATCCTGTGAATATCTAATTCTAGGTGCGGCAGCGAGCAGTATTATTCTTCCAAGAACTTTGCCACAAGTTGAAACAGTGCATAGACAAAGAGCCGACACAGACAGAGGAGAGACAAGCTGAGTGCTCATCTGGCATCAAGCGTGCTCGACATACTAGCAGTAGTAGCTCCTTCACAGGGTCCGAAGACTCTATTGTCTGCAAACCAGCAGACACACGGACCCTCGAAACCAGGAAGCAGGAGACAGATGTTGCATGTAGTCATTCACATTCTGGCTCCACATCAGGATACTCTAGTCTCGGGGAGAGTGGCGACCACCTTCATTTGCCACCCGAGGCAACAGGTGGTATAGTCCCCTCCGCTAGTTCAGACAGACTGGAACCCTGTCCACACAGAGGTCGCCCTATGACTTTGGAGTACATGCAAGCTGATAGTCCGGGGAACTTAGGGAATGAAGAGTGGGATGATAATGATGATTGTAATGACAACGGTAACCCAGGCTCCGGCAGTGATGCAGTTTTCACGTCACAGGCTTCCATAGAAGAAGATTTTATTCAGTCGCACATACGAGGGGCACAAAATCTGCAGTATGGCTGCCCCAATGTGTCATTGTCCCCCTTATTTGGGCATAGACTCTCCAGTATATCTACTATTAGTTCTGGTCGCAACAGCTTCGACGATACGGATTCTATACCCCCGTTACTAGCTGAAGCACTATGTGTAACACATGGTGGTGTGATTAAAGAATTAATTCTGTACTTTATTGAGGAACTGGGCTGTCGACTTCCAGGGGGACGCAGTTTAGCCTCATGTGTCTCCCCAAACACAGGTATATCAAAGTTTGCTGTAACCCTGGACAATGGGGAAAAGCCTCAAGTCACATGTCTTTCAATTCATGACAAGGACCATTTGATTGGTTCTGGAATTGATGCACTAGATTGATCTATGTAGTATTTTAACATGCGACTTTCAACTTTCAACTTGGAACTCCTGCATATGTTGAAATATTATCTCCCATAGGCTGCCGTCTGGAAGTAGCTTCCTGAATGTACCCTTTCAGTAGCAACAGACCCTCCCTGAAGAACAAAATGAAATGTAAAACATAATATATGTATGGTCAGTGGCTTAAATCAAGTCTGTTCTATGATAGATTTTTAACAGGGCATAGCACTCTTTTACAAAACGTTACACAGAAAATACAACTTTGCTCCAAGCATGTTGTTATATACATTAGACTTCACTTTTAAGATCATATAATACTTTCTGAAAGTACACATTTGGCTTAAGCTGTTAAAAATGATAAAATTTCTGTAAGTCTTAAGAAATTGAATTTTATTTGCTTAATAAAAAGCTTTAACCTGTTTTTATGGAAAAACAGAAAAATAGGATAAACACCAAAAATGGAAAACATTATTTTCGAATGGGAAATTAAACAATACACTTCTAGCAGCAAAACTGTGTTTTAAATTTGTGATAAGGGTTTTGGTTAAAAATTTACAGGATATTTAGATTAAAGTTAACTTTTTTAAAATTTATCTTGCCCGAACATGTTTTCCTAAGATGCATGGTACATTTGTATTAATATACAATAAAAGTTGTTTAAAAATCAAAGTCTTTTGACTTTAAACATTTCCAGGACAAAAACACAGGCAACAGCTTTTAGGTAAATGTCAGGCTTGTAGCCAGTATTCTTTTGCAGTTTCATCAAAATCACTAAAATGGCTTCTGACATGTTGTAGTTTTAGGACTTGCTGTTATTTTCATGATGTGGGGAGGCATGCTGTGTGCTACTGGAAGGGTGCATAGTTTGCCTGTGCATTCTGAGGCTGTGTGTTGCTCTCTGGACAGTGTGCTATTCTCATCAGTGTGTATTTGTCAACTTGACACACCAAACTTTGCATATATTTAAACAATGACCAGGTTCCCTCAGCAATTCTTTTCTACACGTAGTTCTGTCGGGAGGGGCGGGTGGGTGATAATTGTATTACAACCAATCAAGAGGAGGTCACCAAAGAACTATGCGAATACTGATACGGTCCCTGTACTTTGTAGGCCTGTTGTCTGCACTTACCGCCAGAAGAGGGATAGCAGATGACTCTGGTTAAGAGCTCTGGTAGTCTGGTTTCATTACATATGCAGCATTTTGCACTGATGATTTTTTTTTCTTTCTTTTTTTTTCGTGAAGTATTCATATGCCAGTGAATGTGGCCAGCATTTGTAGTCTTGTTCATGGCATATTGGGGCTTAGTTGCTTTTAATTAATGTAGCATAAAAGTTCATTGAAGATGAAGTCCAAAATCTATTATATGTTCCGGCACTAAGACAGGTCTACACATTAAAATCCTGTTTAGTTAGCCCCTGGACAAAATTTGACATTTTTTCCTGTGAAGTTTGATTTTTTAATTTGTAAATGTACAGAAGAGCCTGATATATTAATCGATCATGTGGAGGGTGGGTGCTTTTGGTGCCACCTGTTGGAAGAGAAAGGAATTATGTGAATGACCCTATGGTTGGATACAATCTCCAGCTGGAACAGCTTTTTTTCAATTGGGATTTTGCGGGCATAAAGGATGTTTGATTTTTGACAATTGTCTGTACCTTACAGTAATATCTATTATGTATTGTTATCTTTGCATACATCAATAATTACTTGGTCCTGTTTTCAAAAGTCCTGAGAAAAAGTTTATGCCGGAATCTGGTAAGGGCAGTCTTCTGTGACTTGTACCTTGCATATGTGGTTATGAGACATGAATTTAATATTGGAAGATGCTCACACATATAAGCTTTTGTTTTGTATGATTTTAGTGGGAGGTATCTGGGTAGAACTACTACATGGCGACTTTGACAAAACTGTATTTCAGCTCAGACATGACCTAGGTAATGCATGTTTTTGAGTAAGAATGAGGTGATTGGAAGCTGCATTGATGAAGCATTTAATTATTGTATGTCAATCCATTAACCCATTCCTTACAATGGTAGTTACGGCCTTGGTTAACGAGTTTTTGCATTGTATTATGAGTCATGCTTCAGCTTTCCTTGTGGCAGCTGCAGCATGACTTGCCAGACAGTGCAAAAAACAGACTACAGGCATGTCAGTATAGAATGAGTTAATAGGTGCACAGTGGTCCCTGTATTGAGAGACTACCCTAATGAGAGACCACCTGTTTTGAAAGACTACCTTTTCAGGATACAGGAAAGCTCCCAATTTTAAGGGTACAACTCCAAGTGAGGAATAGTTCCTATGACAACAGCAACATTCTTACCCTAGCCAAGATTTGTGTGCCACAGGCCCTTTCTGATAGAATAGGGAGTGGTTTAAAAAAATGGAAAAGATGGGTCAGAAAGCTGCCATGTCAACATGACACTGTCTGCACTGAACTCGAGATACTCACTGCATCTTCTCGAGTGTCCCACCATGAAAAGGACATGCCTCAATGCATCTTTTTCTGTGATTGGTTGTTTATAAATTTACTATCATTTCTCATTGGATGAAGACATCTTTGCCATCTTGACATGAGGTTTTGCACCAATATTTGGAGTATGTTTAGATACAAGGAGTTGTCAGTGTAAAATGGAGTTTTACCCAGGATACAAGGAGTTGTCAGTGTAAAATGGAGTTTTACCCAGGATACAAGGAGTTGTCAGTGTAAAATGGAGTTTTACCCAGGACACTTTGCTTTATACTTTTCAGTTTATTTATACTTCCTTATGAACGGCTACCTGTCTTGAGAGACCACAATTTGTTCATCCCTGGGGATGGTCTTTCAAGACAGGTTTTCCAGTATATGTAATTTTAGAAGGATGTGGGACAAGGCTAGAGCTTTATGTCAAGTTGACTTGTGCTGAATGTTATATTGTATGTGGGCATTATTATGGAAAAGCATTTAGGGTGGGGTGGGCATTGGTGTCATTTGATGGATTTGACAGTATGCTATATTGGCAAGTCGTGAAGATAATCTTTTTTGTTCATCTGTGTATCATATCGGAAACAGTCCTTTTATTGAAATAATTTCATATACATTGAAAAAAAAAGACGAAAAAAATCTCTGCTCTAATGAGTGACAACAAGGTCTTTCTGCACATATGGAGCATGTTACTTGGTGGTGCCACAACAGGCAACTTTTTTGGTATCCAGCAGTTGCAGGTGAAGACACCTGGGAGACGAAAAACACATCATTTATTTGTGGAAAATGTTTTGTGACACAGGGAGCAGGTGTTGCCACCAAGCAGAACAGGGTATCTCATGCCCTATTGTACATGTACTTTTTATACAGGCATTGGGTAGACTTTAGTAAATATAACTCGATGTCAATTTGGAATCACTTAGGTTTTATCAAGACACAATCCTGAACAGCTTACCAACTGACCAACTGAACACCCATCATCTAACATCAATGGATTATTATTATTTATCATTTAAGAAAAAGTGTATCTAAAGTTGCTGTTTGTGGATGAAAAAATGTTGGTCTGCATTTACTGGTCATTAGATGATATTGCTTGTACATTTTACAAGTTTATATATCAGTACAATATATATGAACATAATCTTTTTATTGTATAATGCAAAAATAACAGGAAGCAATATCAACAGTTTATGAACACTTTCTCGCTCAATCCAATGAATTGGTTATCTCAGCAGGCTTCTTTTTTTTGCATCCTATTTTGATTGATGGTCTCATAGAAAATTGCCAGAATAGTGCCCTGCGTGCTCCAGTTTTCAGCTCTTCTAAACCAGTTTTGGGTCAGGCCTACAGTGTGCTAAACAAAGGAGACTCGACTTAGTTACATTGTGTGAAGTGTTAGGTGCTAATTTATAATGTGGGAGAAAACCTTTCCTGCTAAATAAGATAGCAGTCTTCACATCAGTTATGTATACTGGTCAGCTGAGCCCTGCACCATCCTGCTCCTCTTTTTCCCACTGACATCTGTTTTAATACCGGTGTCTTCCAAAGATGAGAATGAATTGATCAGTCACACATGACGTGCCAGATTTGATGGCTTGGGGACATCAGGGTAGAAGTGAACTGCTGATTATTACGGCAGCTGCACATACCATGTGTGTGCAGTGATGGGACAATGAAAAAAGTCTGCAGCACATAAGACAAGTAGACAAGAACCTTTGAATTTTAACAATTTCACATGCGTTGTCTTTTTGAACATCCAATATCGTGTGTCTCGGGTTCTGATGAAACCCTTTTCTGCAGTTTCTGAACAGAATACTCCCACATTATGCAAACACATTTTTACACTTCTCTATAGGGGAAAACAAGACCTACTACAGAGGTAGAGCAGCAGAGATAGTTGCAATATCAAAATTCATCCTGTCTCTGATATGTTTGGAGGTATCTGATCTGATGCTGTAATTTCACTTAATTATGATCTGGTATTTTGTTTATTTATTTCATGAACAGCACAAAACTAAAAAAATAAAACCACAACAAAATAACATAGGCTTAATAAGAACTGTGCAGAAAATAATAAAATTAAAACTTCAGTTACATAACTGACATGTAAAAACTGAAAATTTATTCATGGGAAAGTAAGTACAGTTTTCTGTATTAGTACATAAGGTATATAATGCAGCAACTCCAGGATTTGATTTGTAGAAAGGAGCATGACTTTACTATCTAGCATGCTGATGTATTTGGGATAGGAAAAGGTCAAGAAAGGGACATGATGAAATTGTAGTGTATGCAGCGAATTGAGTGGATTGCATCAACAGTTGCCCAGATTAGCTGGCTTACTGTATCAGTTTTCTATTCATTTATTTATAATTCAGATTTCATAAATGGATCACAGCTGAGTTTGGATGCTCTTTTTGTATGATACTGAATCTGATCTGGCATAAAAGGCCTGATATATGGAGTATCTAATGTCTCTCTTTTAGCAATCTGCTGCATGTTTTCATCCTTCTTTAGCTATCTGCAGCACATTAATTTTTTTGTGCGGATTTATTCCTGAGGGAGATTCTCAGTAAACATTTGCACAGTTGTAATGTTGGTCGTGTTTCCGACTAGAGTCTCTGTGGTCAGGAAGCACCTGTGGTGGAGGTTTGCTTATTGGTGAACTTTCCTTCAGTTGTGTTTTTCATTGCAGGTTTTTGTAGGCATTCGACATAAAAATGGGGGAAAAAATTGTGATAGAAATGGAAAGGCCACTTTAACTTATAAGATCTCAACTATGTGTAGTCTATAGCTTGTTTTTTATTTCAACCTTTTTTAAGGGTCATAGAACATTTTCATTAGTGTATCAGAGGTGAGGGGTGCAATAAACATGTACTTTTTTGCCAAAATTTGGATCAATATCTGGAGCAAAATTACTGAATTTCATGGGAAGGAGGGTTATACATAAGTTTTCTGTCTGTGCTGTGAAAATCATGAAAAGTTTGAATGGCCCCTTGGTCACAGGACCATGATGTCAAAATCACAAATTAGAAAAAAAGAAGCTTTTGTCGTGTTTGCTAAAGGCTATATTGACAGCTTTTCCGGTGAAAAAATTTTACCAGCACATAGTTGCACTGGTTGCTTTTTTCAGTTACTGCTTTGTACTTACAGGACCAAATTACAGACACAGCGAAAGTCTGTGATTGATAAAGGTTTCATTTAATGTTGAACATGTTTTTAACTCATTCCATACCAGTCTCTGATTTTTCTGCATATTTACCTAGATTTAAGATGACAATTGCATGTTTGAATTCTTCATGAAAAGAACTTTCATTCAGGTACCAGTGTGCCAATAGTGTACAGCCAGTGCGAAAACCACTGGCCAAAGCCTCTCGCAATAGTATGGAGTGAGTTAATTCTCTTTTTTCATCAATTTTACAATATTTGGTTGTCCACAAATCCCCAAATATAGGCATAGTACAGACTACAAGTGCTCCAGGCATTTTCAGTATTAGTAACTAGAAGACATGTATTTTATTATTGTTCAGCGTGATTATTTTCAACACTTGGATCTTTCTTTTGTAACACCTTTAAGAAAGTCATTAAGGTTCAAAATCGTGAACATTTGACCATATTGTGTTTGTGTGTGCAGTTACCTAGTCCAATCTTCAAGCTTTACAGTTAGGTAAATTTGGGGATTCAAGGGCATTCAATCTTCTAGCTGTTTTATTTTCTGTTCCTGCCCAACATAGGTCTCTTGACAAAGCCAGTGCAACAGGGAGACTCTGAGACAACTTGATAACAAGCAAATCTTGTGGCCCATCATATTGTGTACATTTAGTGTGACTTAATATGTCAGAAATATATGTGTGGGGTGATTTCCGTGTGTATAAATTTTAATCAGATTTCTCATTTGATTATTGGCTGATTTTATGCATTCACGGGAATTCATCATAATGTTGAAAAATACCATTTGTTCCGCCAAGCTGGGGTTTTTTTTGTTTGTTTGTTTTGTTTTTTCTCTTTCTGTTTTTGTTTTCTTTTTTCTTCTTTTTTCTTTGTTTGCTTGAGAACAGCAGAGTTTGATGGCATGACTTGCTGTTGAATTTGATTGTCACAAAGATGTTACTGGCAAAAACTCTACCACACTTACTTTTTCTGCCCTCCATTTGAAAGTGCATGGCATTGTTCAGAGATGCACTCAGGTAAGTCAGGTCAGGCTTTTATAATCACATGATGTGATCATGGATGCAGCTTTTGTAACACATGAACAAATGGCTTCATTTACTGGGAACATGCATTTTCTTTTTTTTAAATTTTCAAATTCCAAATCAACCTTCACGACATGTCTGACAGAATTCAAACTGCAGCTTTTGTGATGGATAAAGGCTCTGTTTACTGGTGAATGTGCAACTTTTTGTATTTTCTACAACTTAGCTTCTGTAGTCATGACGGTATCACAACCACAGCTTTTGTGATGGACAAAAGGCTGAGTTTATTGTGAATATTCTACTAGTTGTGTTTTTCAAATCAAGCTTTTGTAGTCATTATCAGATTCAGGAACACAGCTTTTGTGATGCAAAAGGCTCTGTTTACAGGCAAACATTCTTCTAGTTGTGTTTTTCAATTTAAGCTTGTGTAGACACATGACGAGATCATGAAAATGGCTTTCATAGGGTGTACAAGGCTCAGTTTACTGGATAACATTGTACGATATACAAGTTTAAAATGACTTAGAATGTTGCATTCAAACTATTGACAACTTTTAATCTAATTTACGCCCAGGATACCTGTAAAGGTGAAATGGTGTATTGTGGGAACTGACTGTAGCATTGCTGATAGGTGTGTGAGAAATATGGTTTAAACTCTTTCTCCTTTGATTAAGAGTGGTCATGGGTCAACAGCTGTCATTTATGAGTCTGAGGGTTAATAGATCAACCCATATGTAGCCAGGAAAACTGTTCAGCTTGGATTCTTGAATAAAATGGTTTCTATTAACCCTTTCTGGTTGAGTAAGAGCTTTTTTGGGGATGGGTTGGGCACAAAGCACCCAGCCCATGCCAAGGAAAGCTGTTGACCTGAGGCATATTATCTTAATAGGTCTCATCTACAATTTTCGTTCAAATTGCTTTTTATTGCTGATGAAATTAGTCAAAAAGGCTGGAGCAAATGGCATTTGGCCACTGGCAGGTTTTGGTTGGTTTAAAGAGGAAAGGGTTAATGTGAACATTTACAAAAAAAAAAAAAAAGAAAAAAAAAAAAAAAATTGTGGAAGCAGAGGAGATTCTACATAAAGGCACTTTTGGCTATTCCAAGAGTGAAAAAATATGTACATGCATCTGTTGTGGATCTGATGAGTTGATGTTGGGGCAGCAAGGTGCTATAGAAGGTTAATGGGGGTACGATTCAATGTTCCAGTCAAAGGTAAATGCCACAAGTGAACAACAATCCTTTGTGCAACCAGCAATGCATGGGACTGTCCACAAAAAAAGGACATTTGTTTTCTTCCCAGTCCACAAAATAATGAACAAATATTTCATGGCATACCAGTATTCCAGGCAATGTACATTTAGACTGGCGACAAGGTGCTCTGAAACAAATGCAGAACAATAGAAAGTTCAATAAACTTTATTCAATGTCACCAACTGGTTGGTTATATATATAAATATTGCACTTGTATTTATAGAGTATGATTAAGCTACTTCACAGTGAGCAAGATTTGATCTAAATGTCATAGTTATTTACACAAGATGTTCTGGTTCTAATTTTTGAAAAGCTGTTGCAGTTCCTGGAACAGCATCTGAAACTGAAGCCTTCAATTTACAACTTATTTTACAATTGCTCTAGACTGGTAAAAGACACCTTTGTCACAAAAGGGTTTCCCATCTTTCCAAACTCCACAAGAACAACCTTCATCATATCACTATGATCTGGTGCAGGTGCATCAGCAGAAGCTCCCGGGAGGAATTGAACAGGCAACTGCTATTACGAAGGGGAAAAAAATATCCATTTAGTGCATGTATGGATGGGTGCCAAGGCAATGTTTAGTTTTTCTCTAAGATGATTGGGCAATGTGGCAAATCCACAAAGTGACCAAGGTCAGATCCCTAGTGCATTCACTGAACAGGGAGTTATCACATATTTATCACACGTTTGAGTCATAAAGGGAGTGGTGAAAATAAATAGAAAGTACAGTGAAAACTCATTATAATGACACTCAGATATCCGACATATTCACTTACGACACACCTTATAAAGAACAAAAAGTACAATTGCTATGTTTATGTGATTCATTTATCTGACATATTCAGTTATCTGACACATTTTCAGGGTGTCATTATAATGAGGTTTCACCGTATTCATATTTAACTAAATTGACTGCAGACCTGCTGTGGTCCCCCAGTTCTTGGCAACAGAACTATGCCTCAGCCATGAGGACGACGCCTCTACCAGTTCTCTTGCTTAAACATCCAGAAATAACACCTTCAGTCTTAAAAAGAATAAAAAGTTCAGCATCTTCTATGTTTTAACACCTAGCAAATGACTTTTCTTAAGCTTTGTGCTATTTTAAGTTGTTAATTTTATCCTAGAATCTTATTTGGCCTTGCTTAAAACATGAATCTGCCATCCGTCCTGCAGTCTAGATGGCAGCACAGGATCCCAGTTAACATGAATACCTCCTATTCTATGGCGTGAGCAAGTATCTTTGCTAAGTAGGCTATGATCCAGTTCAACATCATATCTCATTGGCCCTAGAACATTCCTTGACCTAACTTTTTGACAGTCCTACTCAGGAACTTCTCAGGATGTAGCCATTTTGTCATAGAACTTCATGTAGTTTTGCACTTGTAAATAGTTTAATCATGTGCAAACTGAAATTGGTAGTAATCCCAACCAATTTCTGATTAAATATCAACTCTTGATTGGCTTCAGTTTTAATGATGAATCCAACCAGTTCCTCATGCTTTGCTAAATTTAAAGTGGATTATTATGACATTACCTTCTTAATGAAATTATTCTGCAAAATTATGCACAATTGGACTGGCTCTCAACCAAACCCAGAGCCAGTGTTTTTGCCACTTGAGACCAGGAGACACCATGGATTTGAGTCTGTCTAACGATGAAGAGGAAAAGTAAATAGGAAACCGTTATTTAACCTGGATAACCCAATCAGCCTCAGCTGGTATTCATTGGAGTCCAGACATAAAGTACATAAAATTGGACACACTACAGACTATGTACCAATTAAATGCACAGTACGATACATGTAAAAAAGTGTAAATATATGTTGACTCTTGCTGAATATTACTTTTGTAATAGAATCTGTCCAATTGGCCATATTGCCAGGGTACCTCTCAACATAAAAAAGAAAGACTTTGAAAAAAATGAGAAAATATACAACTAGAAAAGAAGATTTGCTTCAAAGCAAATCCCTGTGCCTTCAAAGTTGTATATATGGCTAGATGGAAATTTGAAAGATCAAAATGACCTTGCCCTTTGACCTCTAGAGGTTTCATGTAAATTACAAAAATGTGCAGTGTTGCAATACATATACCTACAATTTGAGCCTGACGTGACTGAAATTGGATGAAAATTGACCAAGTTATGGCTAGATGAAAATTTCAAAGGCTCAAATAACCTTGACCTTTGACCTTTAGAGGTCACATGTAAAATACAGAAAAAAAATGCACAGTGTTACAAAATGTACAATTTAAGCCCAACATGTACCAAATCAGATGAAAATTGACCAAGTTATGGCTGGATGAAACTTTCACAAGTCCAAATGATATTGATGTTTGACCTTTAGAGGTTACATGTTCATAATAAAAATATGCAGTGTTGCAATTCTTACAAGTTGAGTCCAACATGATTAAAATTGGATGAAAGTTGACCAAGTTATGGCCAGAGGAACCTTTTGAAGGTCCAAATGACCTTGACTTTTGACTTTAAAAGGTCATTTGTTAACACAATAAATATACAGTGATACAATATCTACAATTTAAACCCAACATGAACCAAATCAGATAAAGATTGACCAAGTTATGGCTAGATGAAAATTTCAAAGGACCAAATAACCTTGACCTTTGACTTTCAGAGGTCACGTGTAAATTACAAAAACACGCAGTCTTGCAATACATGTAAGTTGAGTCCAAGATAATTTAAACTGGATGAAAATCGACCAAGTTATAGCTTGATAAAACTTTCAAAGGTCCAAATGACATCGACCTTTGACCATTTTAGGCTACATGCAAATGACAAAAATATAGTGTTACAATATCTACACTTTAAGCCAAACATGAACCAAATGAGATAAGAATTGACGAAGTTATGGCTAGATTAAACTTTCAAAGATCTAAATGAACTTGACTTTTGACCTTTAGAGGTTACACGTTATTGCAGAAACATGCAGTCTTGCAATACCTACAATTTGGGTCCAACATGGTCAAAATTGGATGAAAATTTCAAAGGTACAAATGATCGTGACCTTTGTTAATTACAAAAAATATGCAGTGTTGCAATACCTACAATTTTGGTCCAACATGGTCAAAATTGGATGAGAATTGACAGAATTATGGCTGGATGAAAATTTCAAAAGTCATAATGACCTTGACCTTTGACCTTTAGAAGTTACATGTAAATTCCAAAAATATGCAGTGTAGCAATACCTAAAATTTGGGTCCAACATGGTCAACATTGGATGAAAATGACAGATTAAGGCTGGATAAAAATTACAAAGGTCCACATAACTTTGACTTTTGAACTTTAAAGGTCACATGTGAATTGCGAAAATGTGAAGTGTTACAACCCTATAAACTGAAGTTTGATTGGTTTCCTGTACCAAAAAAATTTTTGGAAATATTTAAGATTAAGGTTTTCAAATGGCCCTAATTTGCATAATTTTCAAAACCGTTGAACCTCTTTACAAAAACTGAAAGACTTCCTGTATGGAAGTATAATCATGCCAAGTTTGAAGGCTCTACGTATAATAGTTTTTAAATGAAATGTCGGACAAAGTGGCCTGTAAAAAAAAAAAAAAACAAAACAAAGAAAGACAGACAGAAAGAAAGATAACAAGAAAAGAAGATTTGTTTCAAAGCTAATCTGTCTGTGTGCCTTAAAATTTGTAAGTATTAAATGCAACTTTTGTCCTTTGGTACTTCACATTCCACTAAGCTTATGGCTAGATGAAAATTTCAAAGTCCAAATAACCTTGACCTTTAGAGGTCACACATAAATTACAAAATGTGCAGTGTTGCAATGTCTACAATTTGAGCCTGGCATGACTGAAATGTGATGCAAATTGACCAAGATGTGGTTAGATAAAAATCCAAAGGCCCAAATGACCTTAACTTTTGACCTTTAGAGGTTACATGTAAATTACAAAAATGTACAGTGTCACAATATCTACACTTCAAACCCAACATGAACCAAATTAGATGAAAACTGACCAGGTTATGGCTAGAAGAAACATTCAAAGGGCCAAATGACCTTGACCTTTGATCTTAAGAGGTCACATTTCACATGTTGTTACAAAAATGTGCAGTGTTGCAATGAGTGCAATTTGAGTCCAACATGATTATAATTGGATGGAAATTGGCCAAGTAATGGCTGAATGAAAATTTCAAAGGTCCAAATGACCTTGACCTTTAACCTTCAGAGGTCACATGTAATTTACAAAAAGACTGTGTTACAATACCCTTTTTTAAGCCTAACATGAACAAAATCAGATGAATATTAACTAATTAATGGTTAGATGAAAATTTCAAAGGGCCAAATAACCTTGATCTTTAGAGGTCACATGTAAATTACAAAAATATGCAGTTACGATATCTACAATGTGAGCCCGACATGATCAAAATTTGATAAAAATTGACCAAGTTATGGTTAAAGGAAAATGTCAAATGGCAAAACGGCCTTGACCTTTGACCTCTAGAGGTCACATCTAAATTACAAATGTTTGCAGTTTTGCGATGCTTACAATTTGAGTCCGACAAGATTAAAATGGGTTAAAATTGACGACATTATGTCAAGATAAAAATTTCAAAGGTCCAAATGACCTTGACCTTTGAAGATTACATGTAAATTACAAAAATATGCAGTGTTACAATATGTACAATTTGGGCCCAACATGATCAAAATTGGATTAAAAAAAATGACTGAGTTATGGCTAAAAGAAAAATTTTGAATGGCATAAAGACCTTAACTTTTGATCTTTAGAGGTCACATATAGAGTACAAGTGTGCATTGTTGCAATATCTACAAGTTGAGCCCAACATGAACCAAATCAGATCAAAATTGACCAGATTATGGCTAGATAAAACTTTCAAAGGTCCAACTGATCTTGACCTTTGATCTTTAGAGGTCACATGTTATTACAAATATATGGAAAGTTGCAATACCTACAATTTGGGTCAAGCATGATCAAAATTGGATAAAAATTGACCGTATTTAAGAAAATTTCAAATGGTAATGACCTTAATCTTTGACCTTTAGAGGTCACGTATAAATTATAAAAGGTTGCATTATTGCAATACCTACAATTTTCGTCCTACAAGATTGAAATTGAATGAAATTTGACAAAGTTATGCCTAGATGAAAATTTCAAAGGTCCAAATGACCTTGACTTTTGACCTTTAGAGGTCACCCGTAAATTACAAAAATATGCAGTGTTACAATACCTACAATTGGAGCCCAAAATGATCAAAATTAGATAAAAATTGACTAAGTTATGGCTAGAAGAAAATTTCAAATGGCAAAATGACCTTGACCTTTGGCATTTAGACGTGACATGTAAATTACAAAAAATGTGAAGTGTTAGAAAGGTATTAATTGAAGTTGGATTGGTTTCCTATATTTATAATAGTTTTGGAGCTATTCAAGATTTAATTTTTCAAATGACCATAATTTGCATAATTTTCAAGCCCACCGAACCTCTTCACAAAAACTCAAGACTTCACATATGGAAGCATAATGATAGCAAGTTTGCAGTTTTTACGTATAATAGTCTTCAAATGAAATGTTGGACACATTTGCGTGAAAAGAAAAAAGAAAGAAAGAAAGAATTCCTAGAAAAACAATATATATCTGTGTTGGCATAGAGACTTAATTACAAGACTTCAATTAAAATATTTTGTTACTGATGACTTGAATTGAGAGAGTAAACTGTGGAAAACAATGAATTTCTCATAAATTTGTGTTTGCTTTAGATAGGCGTGTATTTTTGTTAGAATTCCCTAAAAGTATCACTGAAATGGAAGATAATAAATCAGGAACACATTTACGTCTATATACTTCTATTTATTGTACAACTTTAGTAACTTATCGTTTTTCAGAGAAACTGTTTACTCTGTAGTACAGGCAGGGAGTTGTGACTTTCAGGACAAATTTGTGTGGTGACATATTCATCCATGTTGACTTGTCAGTCAGCAGATCGCGCTTATGAAATCGTGTCCATCCATCACCTGGCCATCTGTTCATGGACCTACTATTTATTAGTAGGCTCATGGTCTGTTCGACCAGAGCCAGGCCTTATTTTCAAAAAACGGTTGCATGGAATGTTTTGATTGTGCCGAAGAATGTTTTTCGCTGAAGATCTCCTTCGAAGTTTGTGAAAGAGAAGATGATGTAATAATTTTTTCAATCAATCATGAATTTTTGATGAAAAAAAAAATGAAAATTTCTCCGCAAGAACTACTTGGCCAATCGCTTTGGTAACTGCATACAGTGTCAAATTGGGTCACCAGGAACACTGTAATTTATTTCTGTTGTTGCAATGAAGCTTTCTCTGGCTTTTTCGACTCCTCTAGAACGCCTGGACGTATGGTGGCTCATTGGTGCCAACCTAATGTTATTTTTTATCCAGTAATTACGACATAAGCAAGGATGTAGAAGTCTTGTTACTGGAAAGTAAAAATCTGTGAAGACATTAAGTGTGACCATGGGCGTATTATATTGATGGGAAAAAAAGATGCCACCTCAATTTGTTAAACATGGGCAGCTCTTGACTTAATATACCTTTATATGGGAAATGTGGATGTCGCTTGGAATATTATGTAACACCTACAGGATACCTTAGGGTATAACTGGGCAGTCACACACACACACACACACACACACACACACACTATGAAAACAAGACAAAAGCCAGAGAGGTGCAAAAAGTGGGTCTGCTATTGGGGTGCCTATGGGCTTTATAAGGGGGCCATATGGCACTATTGGGGTCAATGAGAATCCACAATGCAAGGCCTTACAAGCCACTCACAGCTGTCTAAATTCGGCAGAGGCAGAATCATTGGGATGTTGGATACTGGCCTTCCCTAGACTGAGATCACCAAGCTGACAAGCAGCATGCCAAGGCAGAACCAAGCTTGCTTACAGAAGCATGGTGGTCACAATCGCTATTGATGCGTGTAGCCTCCCAACAACAACAACAACAACAACAACAACAACAACAACAACAACAACAACAACAACAACAACAACAACAACAACAACAAAAACACCACCACCACCACCACCACCACCACCACAATCAACAAGTTCCTTTTAAGGACAACCATTTCCTCCCAAAAGAGATGTGAAAAGCAATGGTATAATAAAATAAACAAACTCCCCACACATATCCTCATAACACGTGCATAATGTTGAACAAAGGGGCTAGCATCTTTTTTCCCCAGGTGTATATATATCTGAGGTTGCATTGTTCATTTCCAGTAAGAAGAGTTCTACATCCTTGCTCAAGTCGTAAGTACGACATAGCTATATCGTAATTACGATGACCTTACAGGGTTACATGTAAATAACAAAAATATACAGTGTAGCAATATCTACAATTTAAGCCCAACATGAACCAAATCAGATCAAAATTGACCAAGTTATGGCTAGATAAAACTTTCAAAGGTCCAACTGATCTTGACATTTGACCTTTAGAGGTTACATGTTATTACATATATATGCAACCTTGCAATACCTACAATTTGGGTCAAGCATGATCAAAATTGGATGCAAATTGACAGAATTGTGGCTGGATGAAAATTTCAAAGGTCCAAATGACCTTGACCTTTGACCTTTAGAGGCTACATGTAAATTATGAAAATATGCAATGTTGCAGTACCGGTACCTACAATTTGGGTACCAGATAGTAACTCGTAATTACGAGATACTCTCTCTTAATCACGAGATATCTCGTAAATACAAGATAGTAAGTGGATCATGTCAGTGTCACAGTTTAATAATGTCATACACGTTAGACTTTTAGACCCCCTTACCCTCCCCCCCCCCCCCCCCCCCAGCCTTAGCGTCGAAATGATCCTTCCGTGACAATTACCATGTACTTAATGTCTATACCGGCACCAGAACCTGCGCCAAGCAACAGTAAAATCACGGTGTTCGTTAAAAAGTTCATTGGTAGCTTTCCTATTTGTACAAAACAATCAAAACCATCGCTCAGCTACAAACTAAAAAACTTGCGACAGACCACATAAGTATTCACCGTGAGCACTCGAGAGACGCGTAAACTATGTGATCGGTAGGCCTACAGTGTCTCACTTTACATTCACCACGTGTAGGCCTACGTTCATGGCACACCACACAACTTTTTAACACACTTTGTATTACATATAATGTGTAAGTACATGGACTGTCTAGAACAGAATTTCATTTTATTATTATGGTCGCTGAACACATGTTGGAACCCGCTGTTCTCAAGATTTTTTTAAACATGCAAATGAAATACACGAACTTACTTTCACGTTGATGTTTTTTGTGATATTTTGAGTAGATATCGAGTAGTTTTGGGGTTCTTTGATTTATTCTTGTGTAAAGTTGAGGACTGAGTCAACAGCTTTCCAAAATTATATGCTCTTGTCACGGTGTGACCAAAGTGCCTGAAAAATATATGCTATCAAAGGGGTGACAAAGATAGGTTAACTGCACATGCACTTTACACAGCATGTAGCTACTGTGTATGATTTTGCAAAGTACACTTAAGGGGGGATGTGAGATGAATCCACCACAAAAATAGCCCTTAAATTGATTAACCCTTAGCTCTAGAAACTTTTTGTCACACTTTTGTGAAATTAACGTCAATAGCTCTGGACGCCCTCAACCCCTAACGTCCTATGTCGTTAACTGTGACACTGACATGATCCCTAACATCTCATAATTAAGAAATAACATCTCGTAATTACGATATAAAAAATTACAGTAGGTTGACACCAATGAGCCACCATATTAACGTAATGTCCAACCTGGCCAAGTGCCTTCACTTCTCTGCCAAACATCACAGAAATATATACATATAATAAACCTGTGTACTTAGTTGACCACCAGACTACAAGGAATCTGTCTGCACTAAACATGGAACTCTCCATTCAAATTGTTCTGTAAACGCAAGCATTTTTGGCGAAAAAGAAGTTATTCTGAAATTTTGGATATTTCTTGAAAACAACTCAAGATAAAATGGTCAGTTTCGTGCTACTAGTATAATGATCTCAATACACGTATCTACAAAAAAGTATCAGGGATTTTTCGTAACAGTATCTATTTTTTTTACAATGGTGATATTAAAATATTAAAATTGGTAAAGTTGATGGACTATTCATTTTGACACACATTTAAAAAAGAACCATTCATTTAATCAAAAACCCTGATACGTTTTTGCGGCAGGGCATGTTGAGAGTAAATCAGTTTTAGCTCTGCTGACCAAAGGTCGCACAGCTTGTGCAATCACTCATGCCTGTCCGTTCGTCCGTCTGCCCTTCCATCCGTCCGTCCTTAAACTTTGTGTTTGTGAGTACGATACAGTCCACAGTTTTTAAGTTGACCCCATATATCTTTCAGGACTTATCATGACTTGTGTATAAATATCTAGGTCAAGTTCAATATAGGGCTATACCGTTTTTCCAAATCGCCTTTTTATATAAAATAATATGTTTAAATCAATATTAGTAGTGCTACTTGCAGTATTATGCAATTGCGGGTCAAAATGTGAAAATCGTGTGAACATACTTATGTTTGATAGATGTTCATGAAATTTAGTGGAAATGTGGAGCAGGTCAAAGACTCAGTTGCTTATGATACTAGTGGCCCCGGCGCTACCTATAATTTGACAAATGATGAGCCAAAATATTTTTAAAGATAAAAAATTCCATATTTTGAAAAGTAGTTAGATTAGACTTGCTAAATTTATGAGATGTATAGACAATATCCAATGCTGGCATTTTGTATAATATCAGTGACTTTGACCTATTTATGCTGGGTCACGTAGTCTGCATAGTTGAAAGAAGTGATTTTGTAATAGCCGGGTGTAGCTTGGACATCAATGGCAAAGAGAATTGAGCTTCCAGAATAAAATTGCACATGATTATGTTGTACACAAAACTGTACTTGGTGACGTAGTTTTAGGTCACCGTGACCCAATGATTATGGATTTTGGTGCTTGTCCAAGTTTATTATTTTTCTTACATAGCTCAAAATGTTGTTAATCGATTTAAAACAAAGAAACATGTATGTAAAGCTGGATGCAAAGCGTACATTTTAAACATAGCAATTTTGTCAATCAGAGTTGAAGATCAAGTTTAAAAGGCGTGTTGGAATATAGGGCTCATCTTGTGCATGCTCTGCACCACACAGTTTTTGAGTTAGGCCCATATAACTTTTAGGGCTTACCAAATGTATGAAGATCTATGATGACACTAATGTTGGTGGCGCCACCTATAGTTTTATGTAATGTATAGGTCAAAATGGTTAAATCTTGTACCACTCCAACATGCTCAATTTTTTATGGATCTTCATGAAATTGAGCGGGATTGTAGAAGAGGTCAAATCTCGGTTGTCTACATTACCAGTGCCGCCACATGTAATTTGACGGAAGTTATGAGTTAAAATGTCTCGAGAGATACAAATTTCCACATCTTGAAAAATGATTGAATTAGACATGCCAAATTTATAGGATATATAGATCATGTCCAATGCTAATTTGTTATGTAATGTCAGTGGCCTTGACCTATTTCGGTGAGGTCACCAGATGTTTTAAGTTGGAAGAGGTGATTTTGTAATGGTAGGGCGTAGTTTGGACATGAATGGCAAAGAGAATTGAGCCTCCAGATCAAAATTGCACTTGAGTATATTGTATATAAAACTTGACCTGGTGACCTACCTTTTGGGTCACAATGACCCAATTACTGTGTGACCTTTACCTATTTTTCCAGGTCATTAAGCACTCAAGAAAGGACATTTAATTCAATATCTTGATAAAGAATGAGGGGAATGATACCAAATGTACGACAAATGTGTATCGTGTGGAATTTTGATATTGTATAATATAGATGACTGATCAATTTTTGAAGGTCATGGGGGAAATCATTCCAGGAAAGGATTTTTGAGGATGGTGGTAAGCAGAGCATAAGGCCCATGGGCCTTTTGTTATTTGATCAAAATCAGATAATTAGTTTTAGAGAAATGTCCACATAAACGGGATATTTTGGTACCAATACCTATTGTCTATGATTAAGATTCAAAGGTTAGCACGGCCCATTTATTGCCATGGTAGCATTAAAAGTGTTTTTCTTAGTTTCTTCAGATTGTGTTGGGACCAGCGCTACCAAATTTGGATAAGTGATAGACAATGTATGTGTGTAGCAAAATGTCCCAAATTTCAAAATAAATAAAATTATCCAAAACTGTTTGGACAATACCTTAACAGAATTGCATGGTATTTATCAGAATATATTATGGCTAAAGGTGATGAACGTTTGTGAAAATGATGAGGATATGTTAACTTTTGACGAAGTGATGGGATATTGAACTTTGAGACTATATGTCAGTAAATCCTGCTGTTGTACTTGTATGCAACAGCACAGTGCATACATTGCAATATTGTCAAATGGGTTTTATGGAATGCTTTGATTTTACACACGTTTGTTCCCCAGATGGCGCTCTGCCAGGCTTGTGAAGGAGGTACTGATGCAATATTTTTTTTCTATGAATTTTAAAATTATTATTTTTTTTGAAAAAAAAGGCAATTTTTTCTCAGGTACTGGGTGACCTATTGCTTTGGTATTGCATACAGATCAGTTGGGATCATATCCTTCACATTTTGGCTTCCAGGTGCTGCCAGCTTTCCCTATTATTGCAGTAAAGGTTTCTGTGCCACAGCTATTATCGACTTCTGCAGAATTGCTGCACAGAATTGCACAGGATTTTATTAGAATATAGTCTGACCAAAAGTTGTGCACGTTTGTAAAAATGGTGGGATTATGTTAAGTTTTGATGAAATTATGCACATCAAACTTTGGGACCATGTGTCATTAACTGTCACTGTAGGTATATAGGTGTATAGGTATATAGTAGCAGTACTATGCATCTATTGCAATATTGTCAAAACTCTGTTATGGAATACTTTGCTTTTGCACATGGATGTTGCCCAGGTGGACCTCCACCAAATTTGTTGAGGAGATGAGGTGTAATAATTATACATTCTCTGACAGAGTATGCCCATATAGTGTAAAGTAAAAGTCAAGCTTTTTGCTGAGTCAGCAAATTTGACATAGTGGCTTATCGCTCTGTAATGGTGGTTTGCCAGAGCCATTAAAGTGGAATTTGCTTTCTGCATAATGTCATGAACTTTTTTAGTTAGGGCATTCATATTACACAGGATTAGTGCACGGTTTTGTTGAGGACGGGTGACCTTGAATTCTTTTCTAAGGTCACAGGACCATTTTTCCGCATGATATGTCAAAAAGGTTTTGAGCTGTGACTTTGATATTATACAGGATGACAGTCCTCTAAAAAGGCAAGGTCACATTTGAAGATGGGTGACATTTACCTAATTTCCAAGGTCACACAGCTTTGATTTTTGAACAAGCTTAAGTTATATGAGCACAGGCTGTTCACACAGCCCTATTTTTTATGAATGGCTTTGCTATGGATCCCTGATTTTTAACGAGTTTTTTTTTTTTTTTTTTCAATTCGGGTACTTATCAGTCAATACATACATTCCTATTGATCGCAATGTAAATGAATGGGGATTGCTGTGGTAATTTGCATTTTGACTTCTCAAAAACCTTTAGCCAGATTCACTTCAAACTTGATGAGTGGGTGTCTACCAAGTGTGCTAAAAAATCACGGTCCAATAATTTTCTGTATTTTTTAAATGAATTGTGTTGTTCATTTTTTTGACAATTTTTAAGAAATATCCGAAAACACTTGGCGAATTACTTCGAAATTGCATTGGTTTTTATTTATTTATTTTTATTTTTTGGGGGTGGGGGTGTTGGTGTTCTTTTTGGGGGCAAATCTTCAAAAATCTTTTCCGAAACCACTCACCCAAGTGCTTTGACATCACACACTTCTAGGGACTCCTAGTTATTAATATGTTCACCAGGTGACTGAAAATTGGTATTAAAGCTCCTGATTTTAAACGATTTTTCAATTCGGGTACTTAATAGTAGAGGCACCTTTCCTATTGATTACTATGTAAGTCAATCGGCATTCTAATGCTCAATATCATGTTTTTGCTCCACCAAGTAGCAAGGTTCTTTTTAAACTTCTTTCTAAATATTCTTCAATTTCTCATGCTCCAGATAAATTTGTATTTTTAATGAAATTTTCTTTAGGCAAATACTTCTAAATGTCATGCACTCAGCTACATATAAAGCTCAACACAGGTCTATTCAGTTGCAACTTTGATTTTGTGAACAAGCTTAGTTCAGCTGAGCACGAGCTGTTCGCACAGCCCTCTAGTTAGCGCAGCTGACCTGTCAGTCACCTAAAGTTATGTGGTGGCTAGGCATCCGTCGTCCGTCCGTATAAGTATACTTAACCCACCTAGAGAATTTTCTCTAGTCCGTCTTTAGTCGGAAAACCATGATCATACTCACTTTTTGCAGGATTTCTTTCGTTTTAATCTTCATCCAGTACAGTGGAAGAGGTGGCTTTCAGCTAATACCTTCGTACACTTTACCTCACAACACCTCTAGTCAACTTTATGGTGCTAAAAGTTATATTACTATTTACCTGTTTATACCAGTGTCGGTATGGTGGAATAGTGTATGAAGCTTTTAAGTTTCAAAGGAGACGTCCGTCTCATGACCGTCGGCAACCACGATTCACATTTTTGAAACTTCTGCAAAACCACTGGCCAGATTCACCTCAGACTTGGTGGTCAATTCCTACGAAAGTGTTTAGGGAGACTTCTGGCAACACCGAGACGTTAATTTGTTCAACATGTAGCGCTGTGATTTTTCAAATATTTTTCATGTAAACAAACGTGTTTTCGCTATTTTCGACATTTTCTTCAAAATCGTCCATCAGATTATGCTGAAACTTCGTGGATATGTTCCTTGTAAAAGGGTCAAACAAACTTGTTCAGTGGGTGGCACACTACTGTGGATTCCTGATTTTTAACATTTTTGTTTTCAATTCGGGTACTTATTGGTAAATACACCTTTCCTATGAATTTTCTTAGCTCAGCTGACTTGCTAGTAAGGCTGAGCTTTTAGGAGGCTCATTCGTCCGTCGTCAGTCTATTCACAATTACATTTTCGACTTCTCTAAAACCGTCAACCAAATTTACTTCAAACTTGGTGGCAATATACCTCGGGTGGATCTCTACTTGGCGGGGATGTACCTTAGGCGAGTCTGCATGAACTTTGTTCAAGTAGTCATGCTCCATTGATTTTTGTTTTTTCTATGGATTTCTTTGTTCATTTTTTTGGAATACCTTAAAAATCTACCTCTCTAAAATTACGAGGCCAATTGCTTCGAAATTCTGTAGGGATACTTTTGGTCACTTCTGGGAACCCCTAGACATTTGTTCAACAGGTGGCGCTGCAATTTTTTCACTTTATTATGATTGTTTGCGTGTTTGCGTAATTTTTGACTTCTCCAAAACTATCACTCAGATTATGCTGAAATTTGGTGTTAATGTATCTTGTGGAAGGGTCACACAAACGTGTCCATTAGGTGGCATTGCTGTGGATCCCTTATTTTTAACGAATTTTTCAATTTTGGTACTTATTGGCATAGATGCATTCCTATTGATTACTATGCAAGTCAAAGGTGAATGCAATGGTAATTCACATTTTTGACTTCTCCAAAACCGTCAGCCAGATTTAATTCATACTTGTTGGGAGTTTACCTTGGCTGGGTCTCTACCCACTATGTTCAAAAGGTTACGGCCTGGTGAATATTAGGTTTTCTGTTAATTTTTTTGTCCCCCCCCCCCTCCCCGTTTTATTTGGGCATCAATATGGATGCATTGGTAAACCACATTTTCGGATTCTCCAAAAGCATAAGCCAAATCCACTTCAAACTTGGAGGACATGTTTCTTGGGTGAGTCTCTACCAAGTTTGTTCGAATGGTTATGGTCCTGTGATTTTTTTTTTTTTTAATCCAGTAAATCGTTTTTCGCCAAAAAGCACTTGGGAGCTTTGAAATTGCATAGGGACACTAGTGGTTATACGGGCAAGACTTACATGGTACATCAGTGGCCCTGACCTCATTCTCAAGGTCACAGGTCTACTTACATGAATTTTACTGTTAGCGTCAAACGTAATCTATGACTTTAATATTGCAAATGGTGGTGGTCCTGTATGGAGGCCAGAATTACCCAGTATATGAATGACCTTGACCTTATCTCCAGGGTCACAGGGTCACTTTTCTGAATTTTATTGTTCACCTGATAATTTGAGAACTTTTTGAGCTATGACTTTGATGTTGTTCATGGTGGTGGTCCTCTGTTAAGGCCATACTTGCACAGTACATGGATGACATTGACCTCATTCTCAAGGTCACCTTGCCACTCGTAAGATGCATTTCTTAGGTCAGAAGGCACGGGCTGTTCACACAGCCCTTTTGTTTCTGAAATTTTGTGCGTTGTTTGCTATTTTCGACTTCTCCAAAACTGTCGTTCGGATTTTGCTGAAAGACTGCGAAAATGTTCTTGTGGAAGGGCCAAACAAGTTTGTTCACGAGGCGGTGTTACTATGGAATCCTGATTTTTAACACATGTTTCACTTTGCGTACTTATCGTAACTACATACATTCCTGTTGTTTACTATGTAAATCAATAGGCTTCTAATGCCTACTCACATTCTGGACTTCTCCGAAACCTGCAACCAGATTCACTTCATACTTGGTGGCAATGTTCCTCTAGTAGTTATCCACCAATTTATTCAAGCGGTCACGTTCCATTGGTTTCTGTATTTTTTATGAACCTTTTTATTATTTTCGTTGGCCAAATCATAAAAAATCTTTTTCTCCGAAACCGCCCAGCCGTTTGCTTCGAAATTGCATAGGGACACGTCGGGCGATCCTTAGACCTTAATCTGTTCAACAGGAGGCGCTCTGTACTTTTTAGCTGGGGTGATCTATATCACCTGAGCTTATAACATAGTCTGTCGATCTGTCATCCGTCTGTCCGTCGTTCGTCCACAATTTCGGCTTTTTCTCTAAAACCATCGGCGAGATTCACTTAAAATTTGATGCCAATTTACCTCTAGTGGGTCTCCACCAAGTTTGTCCAAATGGTCACGCTCCAATGATTTTCGTATTTTTTAAATGAATTTTTTTGGTTCTTTTTTCGGCCAAATCTGAAAAAAAAAATCTTTTTCTCTGAACCGGTCATCCAATTGCTTCGAAATCACACCGGGACATTCCTAGTTGTTAATTTGTTGACCAGGTGGCACTGCATTTTAAAGAAATGAGTTTCAGTATTTTTTGCTATTTGTGACTTCTCCAAAACAGACTTTCAGATTATGCTCATTGGCTGCTGGAATGTTTCTTGTGGAAGGGCTAAATAAGTTTGTTCACTATGTGGTATTACAATGAATCCTAATTTTTAACGAATTTTGCATTTTGGGTACTTATCGGTAAATGCATAAATTCCTATTGTTTACTATGTAAATCAACAGGCTTCTAATGCAGATTCACATTTTCAACTTCTCCGAAAAAACCGTCAGCCATACTCAGTTACTTCATATTTAGTGGCAATGTTTGTCTAGTGGGTTTCCACCACATTTGTTCAAATGGCAATGCTATAGTGATTTTATGTATTTTGTATTATTATTATTTTTTTTTTGCCAAATCTGAAAAAAAAATTCTCCAAAATCGCTCACCCAATTGCTTCTCAATCACACAGAGTCATTCCTATGGATCATTAGTTGTTAATTTGTTCACCAGCTGGGGCTGCTTTTCCTTCATTTTTGTGCATGAATTTAAGTCTGTTTTTGCTATTTGCGACTTCTCCAAATTAGTCTTTCAAATTTTTCTCATTGGAGGCAGGAAAGTAAACCAGTGGAAGGGCCAAACAAGTTTGTTCTGTATGTGGTGTTATGGAATCCTGATTTTTTAACGAATTTAGCATTTTGGGTACTTATCGGTAAATGCAATTATTTCTATTGTTTATTATGTAAATCAATAAGGCTATTTTACAGATTCACATTTTCAACTTCAGCCAGATTCACTTCATACTTGGTGGCAGTATTCCTTTAGTGGGTTTCCACCAAGTTTGTTCAAATGATTCATCTGAACGCAGTTTCAGCCCTGATCCTGTAGTTTATGATTTTATTTGTGTTGAGGTTATTTTCGACTTCCTCTCCACAACCGTCACTCAGATTGTTCTGAAACTTGGTGAAAATGTAGCTTGTAGGAGGAGTAAACAAGTGTGCTCACAAGGCTAAGATACTCTTGATGTCTGATTTTTTAACGAATTTTTCAGTTTGGGTGTTTGTCGTTTGATGCATGCATTCCTATTGATTACAACCGTATTCATTCCAATTGTAGCACACGCCCTAATGGAAGTACACCCCTACTTTTTAATCTTGGAAGTATTATTAAAACTTCCGTATTTTTCAATATTGTCAAAGATTAACTGCTTCTGATGAAAGAAGAGTTTATTATTGTTATTTTATGCCACATGGATTCTACAATAAGTGTAATTGCTTGTGGTATTGTAAATTAAGACATATCATTGTCACAAAACTCCACGAAAACCATGTCTGCTCCAGGAAATCTTTGCATTAGCACAGCGTGCTACTATTAGAATAAATACAGTATGTAAATGAATTGGGATTACAATGGAAAATCACACTTTTTACTTCTTCTCCAAAACCATCAAACAGATTCACTTGAAACTTGGTCGGGATGTACCTTAGGTGGGTCTCTATCATGTTTTTCAAGTTGTCACGGCCCAGCGAATTTTGGATATTTAATGAATTTTGTTGTTGATTTTTGGAAAAAATGTTAAAAAATCTGCCTTGGAAATTGTATAGGGACACTTTAGGGAACCTCTAGACCTTAAATTATTCAACGGATGCTGCTGCAATTTTTCTGTACTTTTTTTTCTATCGGTAAGGGGATATGCAGCCTACATGTTAGCAACAGTTATCATTGTCTGGAACAGAGGTGACCTTGATATCATATTTCACAGGACCATTTCAGTCTGTGCATGTAAGGTCAACTGAGCACAGGACTGTCACGGTCTTCTTGTTGTGTGTCAAGGGTATTTTTAACTTCTCCAAAATTGTCACTTAGAATGTTCTGAGACCTAGTGAATATGTAGTTTGTGTGAGGGGTAAACACAATTATTCACTACGTAGTGATAGTGTGGAACCCTGATTTTTAATGAATTTTTCAATCCGCGTACTAGTTGGTTAATTCACGCATTCCGATTGAGCACTGTTCAAGTCAATGGGAATCCCAAAGGAAATCACATTTTTAACATATTCTCGAAAACTGGAATCCAGATTCATTTCAAACTTGGCGGGAAAGTATTTTAATTGGGTTCTAGCAAGTCTTTTCAAATGGTCACACTTCAGTGATTTTTAGATTTTTTTAATGATTTTCAGCTCTGCTGAATTGTCAGTCAGCAGAGCTATTGGAATCCGTTTGCGTCCGTCGTTAGACTTTTTGTATTTTCGACTACTTCTCAAAAACCGCTGCATGGAATGTTCTGAATTTGTACATGTATGTTCCCAGGTGGACCTATACCAAGTTTGCGAAGGAGATGATGATGCAATAATTTTTCAATTTCTTATGAAGTTTTTAATTTATTTTTTTTTTTGTAAAAAATTAAAATTTCTTCATCTCAAGAACTACTTGGCCATTTGCCCTTATATTAAAGATAGGGTCACCTGGGATTAACTAGTTCTTATTTTAGCCACCAGATGGCTCCGCAACTTTTTCTTATTTTTTTAGAAGAATTTTTGTGTGTTAAGGCTATTTTTGACTTTGTCTTCAGAACGACAAAACAGAACTGGAATGTTCTGATTTTTCACATGGATGTTTCCCAGTTGGAACTCTACCAAGTTTACAAACGAGATGATGATGCAATAATTTTTCTATTTTTTATGAATTTTTAATTGAAGTTTTGAATAAAATAAAAAAATTTTCATCTAAAGAACTAATACGGGCGTTCCGAGTTAGGGATTTTTTTTAACACCAGGCTTCGCATGGTAGATTTTTTCCCTCCGCGCATGCCTGACATGCCTGGTAACGCAATTCCGCGGTCAAGCTTTCCCGGGGTAATGGTAAGCCGTGACCAACACAGCGTGACAGAGAAACCCATAAGAGAATCGACATGCAACAGTGATCGTTCTGGGATTGCCTCATTCAGGACGGTGGCCACTAGGCTCTACCCCCTCCCCCGTAACCTGCATGAGGGCGCCCACGCCCGCGAGGAACCCATATTACAAATAATTATGATAAAAAAAAAATATTAAAAAAACTCTGTCTAGCCTGTGGAGCGGGTTTGTCTTTCAGGACGGTGGCCACTAGGCCCTTGCCCCCGTGGCCTGACGACTTCCCACTCCCGGTACCATACAATCAAATATACTCAAATTTTCTGCACTACCGGAACCCATAACCTACTTAAGAATAACAAAACCCATCCTGGCTAACTTTGTCATATCGACAGACAGCCCAAAAAATCCCACCACAGAACAGAACAGAACAGTGATCGTTCAGTTTCAGTGAACATGGCGGGAAATACGGACGACGGAGCGGCGATTAACGTGATTGAACAGACGGAAAATGAACAACACGACAAATTCTCAAAGATGAAAGTGGTTGACCTTAAGAAGTTTCTAAAGATTGCCTATCTAATAAGCAAATGTGACTGGACACCCAAGAATGTTCAGAAGTGCCGCGAATCAAGGGGCTACCAACTTGCGGAACAGGGGCGCATCCATGGGGCTAAGTTACACGTGCGGTCGAACTTTGTTCCATGCAAACTTTTGTATGTGAAGGCACTTTGTACAAGACCAACCTCGCAAGGCGAGGCACTGAACCAGGTCTCGGGAATAGTCACGGAAGAAGGGGTCATCCATACTGGCTTTAATAATAATTATTCGATATTGATTTATTGCTTAATGTCGCCAATCTTAAACAAATAATAACAGCTGATTTGAAAGTGCTTGAAGGCCTACAGTGTGCTAGTGATCAGGTAACAAAGTTTGCAGACAGTGTATTGCGAATTTAAGTCAGGTGCTTTACTGTTCATTTCTGATTGCACCCGTCAAGCGCTAATCTGGTTAGTGGTCAGCCAAGCGCGAGGATCTTCAAAGCACTGGCAGAAGTGCGCCCCAGGCTAATCCCTCAGAACTCGCCGAGTCAATCAAGGGTGACTTAATGCATGGTTAGTTGTGCCACAATGCAGGCCCCAATTTGTATAGGTTTTGTGTCAATATTTTTCATAGTGACCGTGTTTTCTGCTATCTTTGGTACATCCTGGTATCTTACAGTTGTACACTGGCATGCTTTCTTGTAGTTACACTTGTAGGTTATTGAAATAACCGGCGTTAAAAAAATGACACCAACTTTCCCGTGTTAACCCAATGGGGAAAAATGGCGAGACTTGAAAGTGTCCCCCGAGACTTGGAGAAACGTCCGTGACTTCGCGGGAACATAGTAGTCAGCGCCACCGGTGGCAAAAATTGTCCCTATCTCGGAACTAAGCTATTCTGCAATTACATTGATTTTACACATAGGGTCACTTGGGGTCACCTAGTTCTTATTTTTACCACCAGGTGGTGATACAATTTTATTTTTCTTATATTTTAAATGAATTTTTGTGTGTTAAAGCTATTTGTGACTTTTTTTCCATGAAGACTGAACAGAATTGCTTGAATTTTTATCAGAATATAACTTGACTTTAGACAATGAAAGTTTGCGAAAATCATATGGATATGTTACAATTTTTTCTATTTTTTTAAAGAATTTTTGTGTGTTAGTGTTATTTTTGACTTCTTCTCCAGAACGGCTGAGCAGAATTGCTTAAAACTTCAAACAATGAAAGTTTGCGAAAATGACATGGATATGGGTTTTTTTCACGTTTTCTACGTAACGTCGGTTGCTATGGACGTGCCCCCCCCCCCTTCATGAAGTTACTTTTGACTCAGTGACCTTGAAAGGGCAAACTATCATATTGGCTCATCACAATATATCTCGGTAATTGTGGAACCTATGCCCCTTGTTTCTGTTAAATATCAATAGTAAATTGCATTGTGGGGTTTGTTTTGGTGTATTCCTTTGTGACCTTGCAAGATCAAATTAAAGTTCAGTGACATATATGCTTATATCTTGACAATGATCGACCAAAAGGCTGTGGTTACCACATGCGGTCACAGGCCACATGAATGACATGTAATATTCACCACACCACAAAATGGGAGCAGTGGATAGTAACAAGCTCCCTTTGTCCAGAACATGCACATGATCATCATGGTTCTCTTCTTCGAATTTTTGTGTGTGTTCAGGCTATTATCGACTTCTGTTATGATATATCAAACTTTGGTACGAGTGTTCACGTATATAGGTATATAGACTACAGTGCATGTGTTGGAATACTATAAAAGCAGATTGCAGACAGCAGAGCACGGGATCATCGTGATCCTCTTGTTTTTGTTTAATCTTAAAAATATTCTTCTCCGAAACCGCAATTACTTTGGCATTTCATGATCACACTTCTTGGAACCCTCAGACGTTGATTAGATCAACAGGTGGCGCTGCACTTTTAAATTTTTTTTTTCTTTACGAATTTTTTGTTCTTTCCATTTTTGACTTATACAAAGCCGTCACTCAGGTTGTTCTGAAACTTGGTGGAGATGTAGCTTGTGGGAGGATTAATCAAATTCATCACTAAGTGGTGGTACTCTGAATCCCTGATTTTAATGAATTTTTCAATTTGGGTACCTGTCGGTTAATGCATGCATTCTTATTGATTGCCATTAAGTCAATAGGGATTGCAATGGAAACTCACATTTTTACCTCCTCTCTAACATCCTCATCCCCTAGACTAGAGTGGGACTTATCAAGGGTTAAATGTCAAGGTCAGCTGAGGACGGGCTGTTTACACAGCCCTCTTGTCAATGTATCTTGGCATCCAATCTGTAAGCATCTCATTTTTACTTCAGCTGACTTGTCAGTAGCTGAGCTTATCTTATGGTCCTTCGTCCGTTGTCCATGGTCTACAATTCACATTTTACACTTCTTCTCCAAAACCAATGGGCAGATTGACTTCAAACTTGGTAGCAATGTACCTTGGGTGGGACTCTTCCAAGTTTGTTCAAATGATTACGCTCCAATGACTTTTGGATTGTTTATGATTTTGTTTTGTTCTTTTTGTGGCAAATCTTCAAAATCTTCTTCTCCGAAACTGCTCATCCAATTGCTTTGACATCAGACAGAAATACTTCTAGGGACTTCTAGTTCTTAATTGTTCACCAGGTGGCGCTGCAGTTTCTTCTATCATTTTAATGATTTTTAGTGTGTTTTCGCTATTTTCAACTTCTTCTCCAGAACCCTCACTCTGATTAAGCTGAAACTTGTTGGATATATTCCTTGCAAACAGGGCAAACAAACTTGTTCACTAAGTGGCACTGCTGTGGATTCCTAATTTCCTGAATTTTAACGATTTTTTTAAAAAGTCGAGTACTTACCGGTAAATGCACGACTCCTATTGATTACTGTGAAGGTCAATGGGCATTCTAATACTAATTCATATTTTCGACGTCTCCTCCCAAACTGTCAGTCAGATTCCCTTCAAATTTGGTGGCAATGTACCTGGGGGTGGGTCTCTACCAAGTTTGTTCCAATGGATACGGTCAAATGATTTTTGGATTTTAAATGATTTTTAAAAATTCTTTTTGTGGCCAAAACCACCTACCCAATTGCTTTGAAATTGCATAGTGACAAGTTTTGGGACCCCTAGACCTTAATTTGTTCAGCATGTGGCGCTGCGATTTTTTTTTTTAACGATTTCTTTTGCCTTGAGTCAATTGTTTCGAAACAGGTAAGGGCAAGAACAGAAAGTTCAGAAACTGCCCAAAAGACGGCCCTGCAGTCAGTGGAGGGCTAGGGTGGTGTATTCCCATTACTTTACATTGTAACTTGCAACTTGATAACTTGAAAACTACTGCACATAGAAACACCAAATTTCAGACAGTAAATGTAGATGCATAACTGAATACCTCACAAAAATAATATAACCACAGCTACAAAAGTAACTGGTTTATTTAAGGTTGCTTTAACATACAAATTAATGGGAATACACAGCTCTAGCCCTCCAAATGTTTGTGTATTCAGCTGTGTATTGAGGCAAATACACCACACCTAAGAGCTAATTCTGATTTTTCTTATTGCATAGGGACAGTTCAGAGAGCCCCTAGACCTTAATTTGTTTAACAGGTGGTGTTGCGATTTTTCTGTATTCTTTTTCGATCAGTAAGGGGGTATGTAGCCTACACGTTAGCAACAGTGATCATGATCTGAAACAGAGCTAGGTGACCTTGATATCATAGTTCACAGGACCACTTCAGTCTGTGCATGTAAGGTCAGCTGAGAACAGGACTGTCACAGTCTTCTTGTTTAAAACTAAGGATGACTTTGGTGATCGTTGAGCTTGACCTTGACGTATTTATTAAATGTCCACGGGCGTGCTATACAGTTAAGTTCACAAGGTTAAATACCGGCGATCGTGTACATACGAAACCTTGTGTTGCCAACAGAAAATGAATGAATGAATGAATGAAATGAATGAATGAACAAATGAAGAAAACACCCTACGTGGGCCTTTTGTCCGCACAGTATTTTCCCACCGTTTGGGTTTCAAAATATTGATCAACTCATTCTCATTTCTGACATCAGTATTGGTCAAAATCTGAAGAAAAATATATCAGATAACTAATCATCTAATAGTTTTTTTCTTCTTTAAAGTTCCGTTATAGAAAACTGGCAGAAAGTCTAACATTTTCTACTTTAAGTTATGAATCTATTCCTGGAGTCTTATGGAGGAACTGCAAAGTGTCATCCAAAATTCAGACATCTGTTTTACATACGTTACAGCCGGTCTATCGTTCAGCACGAAAACACTGAAACTGAACGCAGGCGACCACCCCATGCTGCAGTCTGTGTTACCCAGGACAGTGGGTCACATCCCTGTCTACAACCACACGTGCAGGACCATTTCATCTCAGCATTGATAAATTTATGCCGCATTCATCAAATTTGTTTCTTCCCAATTTCAAGATGCGACATCTTGTTCACAAAGGCCTCTTGATCTCGTGCGTCCTTTTCGTCACAACAAACGCCTTGGAGAGAGACCACGATGACACAACGCGTAAAGGAACGCCCAGTCCAACTGTTGAGACAGACAAGCCATCGACTTGCCGCTTTTCGTTCACGGTCACGGATGCCCAGATGGCTAACTTCTGTCCATCAAGCATTTCGTCGGCGGCGGTGACTGAACTTTATAATCGACTTCAGACTGTAACTCAGGATTTGAAAGGGATCCGAGCAGAGAACACCAAAATTAAATACGACAATGCCAGGTTACAGCGCGAGTTTGCGGTGATGAAGGCTAAGTATGACAGGATGATCACCGAGGTGGCTCACCTGGATAAAATGGCAAAAAGCTGGAACGAAATCGTGCACTGGCCTGCTCTTCATGACCGCTTCAACCCAAGTAACAGCTCAGCCATTATGTCCAAGAAGGTTTATTCTGGTTGGTATCTATCTATCTATCTATCTATCTATCTATCTATCTATCTATCTATCTATCTATCTATCTATCTATCTATCTATCTATCTATCTATCTATCTATCTATCTATCTATCTATCTATCTATCTATCTATCTATCTATCTATCTATCTATCTATCTATCTATCTATCTATCTATCTATCTATCTATCTATCTATCTATCTATCTATCTATCTATATTAAAAAATCTGTCTGAAAGCATGCTTGACCGCACCAAGCATGAATAGAGTTAAGGTGAGAAAGTGAAAACGTACCAAAATTATATAAATTAAAATAAGATATATTATTGAAAAGATACATTAATACATAGGTTTGAAGAAATGAGTAGCTACTTAAAACGCTTTTATTATTACAAGCACATTAATTGAACTTTTGCCCATCCCATTCTTTGCAAAAGGAATGTTTTGTGGAATAAAGTAATCGCAAACTACTGAGAATTGCTGAACTCGGAACACTGCGCTCGACACATCACCAGAACTTGAGCATCGAAGACCGGGATCGAAGAAGCCTGGAAAAGGAATTTCCTCTGAGCAACAGTCCGACACCTCAAACTCATTACATCATTACCTCATAGTTTATAGTTTCAATTCTAACAGCGGGTTTTTGCACCCCGTACCCAATCTTTTGACATTTCTCAGCAGATGCGCCAGCTCCTTTAGCGAACACCTAATATACAAACTGTATATTAGCTGCTGGAAGTTTTACAATTAATAGGTCACTTACAAAATTCCTTTGACGTCTGATGAGAATAACAATCAACATGATACAGCCTCTTTTGGGGGTATGAGAGATTCGTGTCTTCTTACACACATACATACATACATACATACATACATACATACATACATACATGTACTGGCATATATATATATATATGTAGGTGTGTGTACATATATATATACATACATAGGCATGCATACATGCATGCATACATGCATGCATACATGCATACATACATGCATACATACACACATACATACATACATACATACATACATCAAATGTCACCTCATTTAAGAAAACGAAGTGCACGAAAGTACAAAAAAAACTATCTATACCTCACTTACACTATGAGATTCCGTGGCTTGCATACAATACCATGTTGGTTGTAACAATAGGATTAATAGAAAAACAGAAAGAAAAATATTTAGAACGAGAAAAGACAAGACCTGTTTACAAATGGTACCAGCCAGCGAGAGTCACCATAAATATGCCAAATATTTATTTATCTATCAATTGTACCTACCTACTGTGTATCAGAAATTTCGTTCATTAATTACCTACTTGGTATAATTTGAAATGGTATACTTACTGTTCATCGTGTGTGCCTTTATCAATAACATGGGCCCTACATGAAGAAATCCAAATAACACGCACAGCTATCATAATTAGGATATTGAACATTTGAATTTTGAAAGTAACTTAAGCATAATTTTAAAGGTTACAACTTAAAGGATTATTCAACATCACAAACCCGTGGGTGGAAGTTGGAATTGCATCTGTATGATACTTTTCAAGATATCAATTTAAATTGTTAATTGCATCTAATTAGCAAACATTTATACACTGACTGGGGTCATACGTTCGTTGAATATGCCTTAACCACAAGCGAAAATTGGAAATGTATCTCTAAAAATGTTTTTTTCAGTTTTTCAACTTTTAAACTTTCATCATTATGTCCCTAATTAGCACAACTTTAACAACTATGACATAGGTCATATATTCATTTAATGCGCAGGTGGTCTTTTCAAAGAGGTGGCTGCTAATGAAAGGGGGTTTTACAAGAGGGCGAAATCACTGGATTGTGCAGTTTGTATGACTTTAAACATTTTGACTTTTCCAAACTGGCTGCACATTTCGATTTATAGTCCTGTATTTTAGTTTCCGAGAAAAACTGTATTTCAATGTTTAAATGTCCATTTTTAGCATAAATTTTAAGACTACGGCTTCGGACATGTTTTCATTGGATGTGCCTATTTCACAATCTTTTACATACGTAGAGATTGAAATTATGTCTCTATGCATAATAAATATTCAACATTTAAAATTTTAAGTGTCTCTAATTAGCTTAAATATAAAGATTGTGACTTCGGTCATTTATACGCAATTGTCACAAACATATAGGCAGGTGTTGGAATTTTGTGGGGTTTTTTTCTTATACTTTCAAAGATGTGAAATTTAAACTCGTTTGCAAATAATTTGCATAATTTTAGACATCGTGACCATTTCAAATCAGATGCACAATTTTACCTTCGTGGCTAAAGTCCGTGCCAAATATCCAATATTTCAGGTGGTATGCCTATATGTTAGCACAGACATAATCATAGTTGCAACAGACGAATTGTAGCACGTTTTATGACTAATTTTTAAACTGCACAAAGCACATTTTACCTTTTTTTTGTTCGTTTGCTTATGGTTTTGTAAAAGAACCATTATGGTTTAACATGGCCCCCTGGTAAGCACGATCATTAATAGCTTCTAACTGATCCTAACCAAAAGTAAATGATGTATAATTTCTAAGTGTACCTCGAGAAAACACTGCGATTTTCACGATGGTATTGACAGTTAAGTCGCAATTGTTGCAATTCATGTGATGATTCAGTGTCGTCAGCATATAGTAAAACATAAAATATGAAGAAAACTTCATCACATCATCATGATCGATAAACTTATTCCGTACTTTCGTGGTGAGCAGGTTAAGGGCCGAGTAGTTTTAGCTAACATTTAAAAAATATATATAATTTTGATAAACGGCCAACAAAAGAGGTGAGACATTCTCACCTTGTCGCACTCCGACGTTGCACGTGAAAAAGCTGAACAGCGAACAATTTTTTTATGTCTGTGTGTCAACAAACAATTTTTTGTCCCAGTTATATCCGTGTGTAAACACAGACATGCTGTTTTTTCCTTGACATTCTTTCTTTCCTCTCTATTTTGTGACGGCTTTAACTCAGACACCGAGAGAGTTCAGAAGCTCCAAATTTGCCGTGAATGTAGTGCTCATGGTGAAGTTTTGCATGTGTTTCAAATAGTCAAGAGGTTGAAAAATATATGCATATTAGAGTTATTCGAAAATTCCAATCGCTTCTGGCCTCCTAAGTACTCAACCTAGAGGCTCAAATGTTGGTTCTATTATGTTTCTTGGTCTACGTATCTATTAAACACATCACCACAGTTGTAGAATTTAAATTTATGCGAATTATGGACACTTAAATCGCAATTTTAAAGTGGAATAGCTTCACAACTATTATAGATAGAAGTGCCATGCCAACTTCAATTTACAGCCTAAATAAATAGGCTTGTGCTGTAGATGCATGCAATAAACCATAAACAAAAATGGTAAAATTCACTTTGATGCTAAATAGGTGCACATGAAAATTTTATAGTTTAGTATCTTCAGAGCTACTACACATAGAGGTTCCATTCCAATTTCAATTCATACGTTTGTGTGATAGGCACATCCACTAAACCACAAACACAAGTTTTAGAATTTAAATTTATGCTAATTAGGTAAACTTGAAGAAGTTTAAGATTGAATATCGTCAAAACTATGGTACGTACATGTGCAATTCCAACTTCAATTTACAGGTTTGTACTGCAGGCGCATCTAATGAACTGCAAGCAAAATATCTTGAATTTAAATTTATGCTAAGTTGGCACTTAAAAAAGTTTACAGTCCAATATCTTCAAAACTATGGCACATAGAGGCACCATTCAAACTTTCATTCAAACGTTAGTGCTGTGGGTGCATTCGATGAACCACAAACAAAACATTTAGAATTTAATTCATGCAAATGAGGGACACTTGCAAATATTTAATATTTTCAAAACATTTATAAATCGACTTGCATTTCACAGTTCAATTCAAAGGTTTGTGCTATGGGCACATCAGACAACAATGAACAAACTTGCAGCTTTTTAGCGCAGCTGACTTGTCAGTCAGCTGAGCTTATAGGATGGTCCTTCGTCCGTCCGTCCATCCACAATTCACATTTTCGACTTCTCCAAAACCGTCTGTCAGATTTACTTCAAACTTGGTGGCAATGCACCTTGGGTGGGTCTCTATGAATTTGTTCAAATGATTTTACTCCAATGATTTTGTGATCTTTTTATGATTTTTTTGGGGGGGGGGGGAGGCAAACCTAAAAAAATCTTCTTCCTCGAAATTGCTCACCCAATTGCTTTGATATGACACATGAACACTCCTAGTTCTTGATTTGTTCACCAAATGGCGCTGCAAGCTTTTAGCTCAGCTGACTTGTCAGTCAGCTGAGCTTATCTTATTGTCCTCCGTCCGTCATCCGTCCGTCGTCCGTCAACAATTCACATTTTCGACTTCTTCTCCGAAACCGTCAGTCAGATCCACTTCAAACTTGGTAGGGATGTGCCTTGGGTAGGTGTCTACGAAGTTTGTTCAAATGGTCCTGGTCCAGTGATTTTTGGATTTTTAATGAATTTTTTTGTTCTTTTTTGGGAAAATCTTAAAAAATCTTCTTCTCCCAAACCGCTCACCCAATTCCTTTGATATCACACAGGAACACTCCCTGGGACTCCTAGTTCTTAATTTGTGCACCAGCTGGTGCTGCATTTTTTTGTAATTTTTTATGAATTTTTGTGTGTTATAGCTATTTTTGACTTCTTCTCCAGATCCGTCGCTCAGATTAAGCTGAAACATGGTGGATATGTTCCTTGTAGAAGGGTCAAACAAAGTTGTACACTATGTGGGAATGCTGCAGATTCCTGATTTTTAACGATTTTTTCAATTCGGGTACTTATCGGTAAATGCACCTTTCCTACTGATTACTACGGAAGTGAATGAGCATTCTAATGCTAATTCACATTTTCGACTTCTTCTCGAAAACCGTCATCCAGATTAACTTCAAACTTGGTGGCAATGTACCTTGGGTGAGTTTCTGCCAGCTTTGTTGAAATGGTCACAGTCCAGTGATTTTTTTATTTTTAATGATTTTTTTTTGTTCTTTTTTTTGGACAAATCTTAAAAAATCTTTTTCTCCCAAAACACTTACCCAATTGCTTTCATATCACACAGGAACACTCCCTGGGACTCCTAGTTCTTAATTTGTTCACCAGGTGGCGCTGCATTTTTTTCTAAATTTTTTTATGAATTTCTGTGTGTCATAGCTATTTTCGACTTCTTCTCCAGAACCGTCGCTCAGATTAAGCTGAAACGTGGTGGCTATGTTCCTTATGGAAGGGTCAAACAAAGTTGTTCACTATGTGGGAATACTGCAGATTCTTGATTTTTAACGATTTTTTTCAATTCGGGTACTTATCGGTCAATGCGCTTTCTTATTGATCACTATAGAAGTCAATGAGCATTCTAATGCTAATTTACATTTTCAACTTCTTCTCTAAAACCGTCATACAGATTAACTTCAAACTTGGTGGCAATGTACCTTGGGTGGGTATCTACCAGGTTTGTACTAATGGTCATGCTCCAGTGATTTTTGGATTTTTATTATGATTTTTTTTCAAGAATCTTAACACAAGTTTTAATAGGAAAGTTTAACATGGGAAAATTCTTGTTATGGTTATAACTTAAATAATGCGGGCCAGATTTACTTCAAACTTGGTGGAGATGTGCCTTGGGTGAATCTCTACCAAGTTTGTCCAAATGGTCACGCTCAGTTGATTTTTGGATTTTTTATGAATTTTTTTGTTCCTTTTGGGGGGCAAACCTTAAAAACTCTTCTCCTCTGAAACCACACACCCAATTGCTTTGATATCGTAAATAGACACTCCCAGGGACACCTAGTTCCCAATTTGTTCACCAGGTGCTGCCTCAATTTTTTTCTAATTATTTTATGAATTTTTTGTATGGTTTTGCTAGTTTTCACTTGTTCTCAGAACCGTCACTTAGATTAAGCTGAAATGTGATGGAAATGTTCTTGTGGAAGGGTCAAACAAAGTTGTTTACTCGGTGGCACTGCTTTGGATTCCTGATTTTTAAGGATTTTTAATGCAGGTACTTATCGTTCAATGCAGCTTTCCTATTGATTACTATGTAAGTCAATGGGCATTCTAATGCTAATTCACAGGACAACTGACATGGAATTTACTGTTTACTTGATTGAGTTAGTACTGTGATGCTCCACATGTTAATGTTTCGGTATGAAGGTCATGCTTAGACAGTACATGAATGACCTTGACCTCGTTTCTGGGGCCACATTGCAACATACATGAATTTTACTCTTCATTATAATTTGAGAACTACTTGAACCTTGACGTTGCACATGTTAGTGTTCTTGTATAAAGGTAAGACTTACTCAGAACATGGGTGACCTTGATCCTTTCCCAAGTTAATAGAGCTGCAAGTGTGATGAATGTCAAGATCAGCTGAGCATGGGCTGTTCACACAGCCCTCTTGTTTCTATTTTTTGTGATTTTTTGTGTGTTCTTGTTATTTTCGACTTCTTCTCTAGAACCGTCTCTCAGATTAAGCTTAAACTTGGTGGATATGTTCCTTGTTAAAGGGTCAAACAAAGGTGTTCACTAGATAGTACTGCTGTGGATTCCTGATTTCTAATGATTTTTGGTCAATTCTGGTACTGATTCGTAAATGCATCTTTTCTATTGATTACTATGCAAGTCAATGGGCATTCTAATGCTAATTCACATTTTGGACTTCTCTGAAGAAACTGTCAGTCAGATTGACTTCAAACGTGGTGGCAATGTACTTTGGGTAGGTCTCTACCAAATTTGCTTGAATGGTCATGCTCCAGTGAATTTTTTTATTTTTTATCATTTTTTTGGAAAATCTTTAAAAAAGTTTTAGTAGGAAAATTTAAAATGGGAATTTCTTGTAATGATTATACTTAAATATTTTTTGCCCGATTTTTGTCAAACTTGGTAGGGATTTACCTTTGATGAGCGTCTACCTATTGTGTGCAAGTGGTCATGCTCCAATGATTTTTGGACCTTGACCTCATTTCCCAAGGTCACAGGACAACTGACATGAAATTTACTGTTCATTTGTTTCAGTTAGCACCTTGATGTCGCACATGTTAATGTTTCTCTATGAATATTACGCTTGGACAGTACATGAGAGACCTTTGACCTCATTTATAGGGTCACAGTGCAACATACATGAATTTACTCTTCACTATAACTTGAGAACCACTTGAACTGGGACCTTGATATTCCACATCTTAGTGTTCTTCTATTAAGGTCAGACTTCCTCAGTGCATAGGTGACCTTGATCCTATCCCATGTTCGCTGAGCCACAAGTGTGATGAATCTCTAGCGCAGCTGAGCATGGGCTGTTCACTCAGTCCTCTTGTTTATTCATGCTTATCAGATAAAATCAGAATTTGAATGTTTTAAACATCTTCAAAGCTATAAAAGAGATGTCACTCCACTTCACTTTATATGTACTATAGACACATCAATAACAAGAGAAGAAAAGTTGTCCCGTCTTAATTCGTGCGAATATTCAAGACACCCAGTTTTTTTTCAGACAAAACTGCACTGTCATAATTACTGCATTGAATAACCTTCTGTCCTTTTTCATTTATACCACCCTATAAAAAAATTTACCACAAAGATGTTTGGTCAACCAGACGAAGCGCCATTTTTTCATTAATGAAGGCATGATATAACCCTTTATAAATAAAGCTTTTAAATTGGATGAAGTTGAAACAAATGATCAAGGGCAGAATACCTGCCTTCATTGAATGTACCAGCTCCTTCAAGGAAGAAAGAAAACATTGCCTATAATGTGACAGCAACCAGGTTTTGCATGAAGCTGAGTAGAGTAGCACTTCTCTAATCTCCTGAGTCATATGGGCAACCACTGTTCTTATATAATTGTTTGATTATGCCTGCACATCAGTCTGTTGGAATCATGTCAGGCTCTAAAACAGTATTAAACAGCCACACAAGTCCTGTCATCATATTACGATGGCAATGTTTCAAAAATAAATTCAAAAGATTATCTATGCCACTACCTTTATTTTTCTTACCTTTCCTAGGAGCCTGAAAATTTAGTCAACAGTTAAATGACCCATTCATAAATGTATTTGCACGGTGCTGTTCCAGTTTGGCTCATATCTCATTCATTTTGTTGGATTTTGACCCACTTTCTTAAAATTATTTACACAAGATTTAAGAGTGATGTTATCTATGAGTTCAAGTTTTTGCCATGATATGATAATCATGTCTAATTATCCATATGCGCACACGACCACACACCTGTATTATTTGCTTTTTAGCAAACCAATCTCTTTGTCTTAGCCGCTGTACTGGAGTGGAGAATAGGCGGAATTTATGACCCATTCAACATACAGGCAACACAACACTTGGAGAATAAAATAACGAATAGCCCACACACTGCCCGTACGCAACCGATGAGCTTGTTGTATGGTAACACCATGGTTCAGAATAAAGTTCACAGAATCAAGAACCGTCAAATCTTTTTCTTCTTCATGGAGTATTTTATTTGATCCATGAATCCATGAAAGCTGCACGACTGTTCCTATGACTTAAGGGTCAGAGATTCGTTGTCAATAAAATGGTTCATCACTTACTCACTTCGTCCCTACATTTTGCAAAAAACCCGCTTTTTTTTCTTCTCTTTCATTTTTTCTATCTTGTATTTAGTTCAGGTGCTTTTTTTGAAATTCTCCCTTTTTTCCTTGAGGAAAAATATGTGACAGCATAAATTAGGTTATGTGTTTATATGCGGTTGCAGTAATGTAGGCTAGCTGCTTCGGTTATTTTTTCACACACACTTTCAGACTTAAACGTCAGGGGCTGCACATATTGGCTTCATTAGAAAAAAATACATACTTGCCAATAAAAGAGCTAAGTACTTGGCCTTAGTGTATAGCCGATACCAGAAGTCTTGCATCAAATAAATATCGTCTACGTATCCCGCCAGATGATTTGTTTCCGTTTCACTGCATCTAGGGAATGTAGTTAACTGTAGGATCGACAGGAAACTCAACAGAATAAAAAGTTGCTGTTTGTGACTGTGAAATGGATACAGAACGGATCAGCACTGTATATTGACAATAAAATTGAGATTGAGATTGATTGATTCGTTTAGCACTTAGCCGGGGGAGGGGGTGTCTTGTTTTATTTGTTTGTTCGTGTTTTTTGTTGTTGTTGTTTGTTTGTTTGTTTTGCCTGGGGGCAGTGGTCAGTGTTCATAATATATCCACTAACTGAAATGAATATACATTCTCGAAAATCTCTAGCTTTATAACTCACCTGACTTTCCACATTATAAATACCAAGGTAGGATGCCTATGAGGGATCATATTATTTTCATAACTGTTTTTGTTACAGTTCATGACATATAAAACATTAATGGCACCGAAACAAGTCTTGCGCTGGTTCCCCGCTGATGACCCGATTTTTTAAAGGCTAATAATGCCTAAAACTTTCTTCTAAATTTCAAATTTTATGAATATGATTTGTTCCTTTCATAAATTAATTTGCTATTATGATTTAGAACAATACAGTTTTTCAGTGAATGGTACGGAATAGGACTTTGCTCTTAGAATATCGGACTTGATAGTGTTCAAACGGTACATGGGCTTACAGAATTAGGTTTGTTAAGTTTCTCTTTGTATTAAATATATATATATATATAGTTTGTCACTTTCTGATAGATATATATATATATTTCCTACCACAAGTATATGCGTGCTTCTTCCATGCAGACTGTTTTGACGTTTACAAGAAGGGGAACAGAAAAAAGGGCATTTATCACATTAAACCGAAGGGCTCTCCCGCGGCTTTCCTGGCATTCTGTGAAGACGGATGGACCATTATACAACGACGGTTTGATGGATCTGAGGACTTCTATATGTAAGAATTTGTCACACATATGCTTTTGTATATATTTTATCGTTTCTGTTAAATTGTTTGTGCAGAACAACCAATAAGAAAAGAAAGCATTGGTCCAAAGTGGCCGTAAAACACTGAACGCGGTTGCTGGTTCTATTTGGTCATGGCCTAGTGGGAGGATTACTTTCTGCAACACACGAAGTTAGCAACATCTCACAGATGGTTTAAATTATACAAGCATTGCTTGCTGAATAGACCTAGCTCCATGGCTTTTCACCGAACTTGGTTCTTATTCATTTGGTAAAGTTTGTCACTTTCTGATAATGTTAAATTACTTCATGTATTCGGTGTTTTACGAGACAGAACACTTGTGACATTTCCTAAACGGACCAAAAAAGAGCTGAAAGGTATTGTTCAACCTGGAAAAGGGACTTCACTTTTAGGCCAAACATCACACAAAGTTAACATGCACCTCAGACATAAACCCACATACTCAACTGACAGCAAGTTTTGCCCGATATCTCTGCACTAGAATAGAACTCTAAATTTAAAGAAACTGCATCAACACAAGCATTTTGGGTAAGAAAGTGTTTTTTGTAAATGTTTGGATATTTCTCAAAAAACATTCAAGATAAAATGGTCAAATTTGTTCTTTTATAATCTCAATACATTATATCTGCAACCATATCAGGGATTTTTCATAACTATATCTGTTTGTTTATAATGGTGATTCAAAAATTGGAAAATGGTTGTTCATGTGAAATTAATAAAGATGGTGGGACTCCTCATTTTATATGCGCAGTATATAGAACTGATCTTTTCTTACAGAAGCCCTGATACGCTCTTGTTCTGGAGAAATTTAGCGTAAATAAATTTTTACATGATTAACATTGGAGAATGCGTTGCAATATCCAAGTGAAACGGACATTTTAGAGCAGATACTGTCAGTAATCAAGAGACAAAAGTTAACACGGTCCATTGACAGCCACCTTAACATTGGTAGTATTTTATTCATTTATTCAGATTGTATTGGGCTAGAAATACTAAATTTGGACATATGATAGATAACATATATGTCTAACAAAATGTCCCCAAATCTCAAAATGAAAACAATATCCGAAATCAGTTGGACATTACCTTGAAGCCCACAGTAAAAGACCAGCCTTAAACTATGCGAGCCACCCAAAATAAATATATTTTGTGGAATATATATATATATATATATATATATATATATATATATATATATATATATGACACTTTTCTTGTCTTCTCCGTTAACCTTCATATCATCTCAAAGCAACACCACGCAAAAAATATGGAGCTTTCATCTCAAAGGTGTCATTTGCAGCATAACTAGGTACAAATGCATGCACTCAACGTTCTTTGCGAGGTAGCCATCCTGTGCTGGCCATTGTAAGTTATGGAGTAATGTACACCTTTAAAGTCATTGCTTGTTTCTCCATAACAAGGGTCAGTTTCAGACTGAAAATGCTTGTTTATGATGATAAAGTACCGGGCTGGAATTTTGACATGACTGGATAAGCAAGTCAAAACCTACAAATGCCATAACACTCTTTTAAGTCTACCATTAACTTATTTCAAACCCTTTTAATGGTGTTCTACAGACATGGGACCTCTACTTTTCCTCTTTTTTCCCTCATGTGCCTTTTTTTCCTTGTGCGCCTTTCATCTAAAAGGTCCGTTCTGACACCATCACTGTACATATGGAAATCTTTCTTGCAGGACCTGGGATGATTATACAGCTGGTTTTGGCAAACTGTCGGGAGAATTTTGGCTCGGGAATGAAAAAATTTACCTGCTAACCAATCAGGGCAGACAGAAGCTAAAAGTCGAAGTTCTCGGCTGGAATGACAAGATGTATCAGGCGGTGTATGGGGATTTCAAATTGGGCGATGAAGATGACAAGTACAGACTGTATATTGACAATGCGACTAAAATTAATCATAAGGATGCCCTCGCGCCATTGAACGGTGTTGGATTTTCCACCTTGGACCAGGACAATGACAATTGGCTGGCTGGCAATTGTGCAGAATATTACCATGGAGGGTTTTGGCTGGACAGTTGCGGCAGTGATGTGCATCGGCGTTGGTGCAAGGGAACTGGATGCATGTCATATGGTGGTCGTAACGCTAAGAAGTCTGTGTTCAAAATCAGGCCGGCAAAACACTAAGGGCCCAATCTACAGCCCTGGTATATGTGAGTCTAGGCATGGAAAATACATTATCAAGGGTAATTTAGTCCTATTTCAGGGTAGCTAATATTTAATCTCGAGACAGATCCAGGACCATGGCAACGCATTTAGCAGCATGGAATTAATTTAAACCCAGGATAATGCTGGGAGTGATTTCTTTCCACTTCTCCAATCCTAGGGCCTTCAGTTGAAACTAGATGGGGTCGAAGTCTTTGCATTCGTATGACCACGTGTAAGTTTGGGATGTTATATGGAGCAAGAACCATAGCAGTACGTACCCACTAAAAGTACAGTTAATATTGGTGTTACGTTTAAACTGCATTAAAATATGTCTGTTAACTTTAACATGGTCCAAAATGAAAGAAAGAAAGAAAGAAAGAAAGAAAGAAAGAAAGAAAGAAAGAAAGAAAGAAAGAAAGAAAGGAAGAAAGAAAGAAAAGTACGACAGTTATAAAGATAAACTTGCCATGGACATATGGTCCATGCAGTCTAAAGTTGAAACTGCTACAGATCAACTTCGCTTTTAGCATAGGTGCAATGCATCCAAGCCAGATGAGAAAATTTAATCAGTGTAGCGTTTTTTCGGCATTTATTTACATCCATGGTATTGATACTTTATCCTGTTAACACGAATCATCATTTATAATTCTGTTATTCCTGCACTTTGCGAGTTTTGATTTCATTCGTTTTTACCAGTTGCGTTTAACCTTGAGCATTCCTGCACAAAGTTATGGATAGTACAGACATAGCCTGTATGTCGCATACATTGGTTTGAACATTTTTTATTTTTTAAAAAAGCGATTGGAAAACAGAACTGCCTGTACAATTTATGTAAGTTCCTTTTCCAAAAATAAAAATAAAAGATACAATAAGTAAAGATCCTGTTTTGGTTGTAGGCTGCTCTTTGCAAGTTTGTATCTGAAAATAATAGGTACAAAAAATAAAGAATTTGTCGATGTGGTTGCCCGCAAATTGATAGTTCTGAAACACCGGTCACATAAGAATTCAAGTGTAACATTTTGCTTGTAGGCCTAAGATTAATTTACCCACAGTCACCTTTTTCCTATTACTACACAACCAGTGATGATCTGATTTGACGTGGATGTTTGATTGTGCTATAATACGACAGTATAAATCGGCTGTGCATAGCTATAGGTGCAAAACAGTGTTCAAGTACAGTTTGGTTCAAGTTCTGCCACTTGTTATTGCATAATCTATCCAGTCACGGACGTGCGACACGTTGGCGTAAACCCCGGGAAAACCTGGCAGCCCACAGCCGATATTCCACGACACAACACCCACCTGGAACCATCTGTCTCCGCGTTGGCACATCAGAGGGCCGCCAGAATCACCCTAAATTAAAAAATAAATTGATCATATTTATATGTATGTATTTATGTATGTATGTATGTATGTATGTATGTATGTATGTATATATATATATATATATATATATATATATATATATATATATATATATATATAATTTATATATATATAATTTATATACTTTGTCAACAACAAACACATTGCTCCGTGACTCTGGTCACGCAAGAACCGCACCAATCCAGATTGCTAGTGCTGGTTCCGTCACGAGGCGTCCCTTGTGTCAGTATATCCAGTAGGCCTACAAGTGCTCGCAAGCGTAGCAAAGTGGGTCTTGGAACCATCTTGTGCCATTGCTAATGAATGGAATGTTCTATATTTTCGATGCATGTGCGCTCCTTTTACCAGATTAGAAAAAAGAGGTTTTTCCCAAGAATGATTTTTTTATGATGGCAATATACTGGGCAGTACTTCTGACAGGATCGAGTACGGTATAGTCGATAGAAAATTACGCACAGGCTAAATACCATAGAACTTGCTGATAGATTTCCACCAAAGAATTACGCCACAATTCCACAGTATTAGGTTTACGCTTGGTCACGATGTGTCGGACACTTTGTCATGGTGGCTGTTCTGAAAACTTGGTACGTGCCTTGTTCGAATGTGGCCCTTGCTTGTTAAGAGATAAAGGAGTAAACAGACGGAGTGTCAATTTCTGAACCGAAGGATAATGTGAATGATATATAGGCCTAAGCCTAAATAAAACGTTGGTAACAACTTTTAAAACATTGGTTGCTGGAATACGAAGCTGATAAGTTTTCCAACCAGTCCAAAGTTAAAACTTGCTTCCGCAAACCCGTTCACACCCTTTTATTAGGCATATAAACTTACAATGCAAGCATCTCGACCGCCACCTGGTGGTGCCGCGCACAGCATGTCGGGCGTCAGTTGCAGGTGTGCATATCTGCGTTGGCAGTACGCTTTGTCAATAAGGGGAATACTGGCCTCATTAATACGTGATGGGAAGCCTGTGTAGAGAGAAAAAGAAATTAATTTTGTGCACAAGTGTTGCATATCAAAACAATAAGATATGCAACAAAAGCATTTTGAGCAATGGGGCCTATCCGGATAGATTGCCCGTGCTCAACAGCTTAAATCGTGACGCAGAATGGGAGTTTAATATCCACGCCAAGGAAAGCTGTTGACTCAGTCTTATTTTGTCCAGAAAAAAGATGCATCTACTCAGTTTGCTTGAACTCTTTCCCCACTGAACTATAGTGTGGTCCACTGCTTTTCATGGTGTGAATTGAGCGCTAACCCACGCAAGGAAAGCAGTCGAATTGGGGGCATGTTGGCACTGAGACTAGGCATAATTTATGGGACCGCTCTCAGACAGGTAACAATACTGAAGCGTCACATAATTATGCCTTTCAGTATATATTTTACCGAAAAAAATTGTTTTTCATTACTGTCAAAATTTGTCAAAAACATTGAAACAGAAGATATTTGACGACCTGCCGGGCCCGGGGTTTAGCCGCCTGGGGTGGGGGGATAAGGTGCAACTTAACATTTTTCAAGCAGTCTGACACAAAACCTTAAAATTCAGGCTACCTGACCCTCACAGCTTCACACCATTCTTTAAGCAATGACCATGGATGTCGCAGACCCAATTGAAAGACGAGAGATCAAGAGTTTTGTTTTTGGTAAGCCCTGCATCAATCAATCTGTATTTGAAACAATAAAACAAAACACTAGGAGCCGAAGGCCAATATCTTTATATATGTATATACATGTAAAACAAAAGAACAAACAAAAAACAAACAAACAGCACCAAAAATCCAGATCGCTAAAAAGGCGACTGAATTTATAATAAATGTATAGCAAAAGAACAAACAAAACAAAAGAGACAAACACAAAAACCCAGATCGCTTAAAAGGCGAATGAAGTTATATTATAGTAATAACAAATGTACCAGCATTTCATAGTCAAGATTTAAATCAATAGACTGGATTACAGCGAAAAGCTGTTAAAGTCTGAATCCTCCCATAGTACAACATCATAAGTCACTTAAGCTGGTCTCAACCACTTTACATGCTTTGCCAGACCCCCATAAAAATTCCATGGGTCCAGTGCCGTCACTATGCTGCTGTGTTCACTGACATCCAGGCCCTGTGGCGTGGCATAGCGCTCCCAGCGGCCGTAATGTGGCATAGCAAGCATGCGCAAATCAGTTTCCTACTCTGACATCCATTTGTAGTGGACGTGTTTCGTTGGAAGCTCCCGTTTTTTCTTACCTTTTTGGTTCCCTAGTTTCTTTTTCCGTCCTGTGGTAGTTGATAGGTTCCCTGGGAAACTGGTCCTATCACCGACATCGACAATCCAAATTTTTGGCGTCTGTGACGATCCTATGGATATGGATGTAGAGTTGGACATTTATTCGGATGCCAACCACCACAGGATGGCCTACTGGGATGACCATCCAGGCACCTGCGCTCCTGCATGTGTAGGAGTGACATTTTCTGCACTGAGGAGAGTCAGTGTGACCTTTGTAAACAACGAACGTCTTCCAGTGACAGAAAGTCCGTCCGGCAGATGCGAGATCTGCCAAATGGAGGCTCCAAGCATGCCGTGCACGTGAGGTCAGTGGGATGGGGGGGGGGGGGGGGGCTATGGTCTTCAAATCAAGGCAAGTGCTCTCGAGGTCAAGTTTCAGTCCTCTGTCACTTTTCCTAGGCCTTGCAGTGCATACAGGTTCTTGAATTGAGGCCCCCATGGGGGTTTACTAATCAGGCCAGGCCTCCTAGCCAGGCTCGGAGGAGTCCTCAAGTGGAGGCTCTATCTTGAATCAAGGGCCCTTTGGGGGAGACTAGGCCTTCTACAGATTCCACATGGCTGTGGTTGGGCGATCCCACTCTAGGATCCCCTCCACATCTAGCTCAAGTGAGTGGATCAGTGGTGAGTGGCCTCTCCCATCATGCTTGTCCTATGGCCGGCCGTTCATTCGTAGTTTGACAGCAGGATGGCACGTTAGTGATTACTAGAGCAGTGACGACCAAAAGGGGCAGGAAGCCAGCGGTTGCTGCTAGTAGAGCTCGGGTGACATTGTCATCGTTTCCTGTGGCTCCTGCTCTTGGTTTTTCTTCCTGTGCCCCACCAGAGCAAGCTATGGCTGTCCAGGCAGAGACGACGCTCAAGTGTTGGTGGGCAAGGTTGAGGCACTGTTTGCCCCTGTGGGTGAATGGCTGGATAGGCTGGAGCACAAGGTTTCCTCCAGGGATCCAGGCACTCTTCTTCCAATGCCCCCTCTGAGATGCCTGGCCCCTCTTGCCAAAGTGAGTCTGAGTCATCATCAGAGACAGCTGCACCAAAGCCTAAGGTGGCTAGTGTTGTCAGGGCGGTGGCTCCCACCAAGCCTCCTAGGGTAGTGGCATCTGGTCCCCTTAAGGGCCAGGGTTCCATCTCCTTGGTATTCCTCAGAGGTGAGGACTCTCTCATCATGGTCACATTTGGGGGAAAAGGAGTTGGCCTCCTGTCTGTCCCCTGCCTCCCTCCTCTGATTGTGAGCATTCACGCTTCTGCCAAGGGAGGAAGCGAGAAGAAGAAAAGGAAGAGGAGGGCTTGCTACTATTCCTGAACTCCTTCTTTGGAAGGGAAGATGCAGCCTCAGAACTGTGGTTCAGTCATGTCACCCACTAAGGATAGACAGTCATCTTCCTCGGCTGCTGATCTTCCAGAGGATGGAGCGCTAGCACACAAAGGGGTCCTCAGCATGGCTAGCCCAACCGCTGGAGCAGTTCCTGTGGAGCCGGCATCTCCATGGTCTGTTCCATCCCCAATGGGAGTTGATCCAGTGGTCAATCAGCTCTCCGCTAAGCAGGTTGCCTCTCTGGTGACCTATGCTGAAGTGGCAGCTGGCCAGGGTGCTTCAGTGGTACAGCCTCCCCCCTCCCACTGAAATGAATCACTTAGGTTTGGCAGCCACTTGGTGGGTGCAAGAGGCAGTGACAGTAGTTGTACTGGCCCACGGGCCTATTCGCCTTGTGGGTGCTGGTCGGCTAGTGTGTCACCCCCTGCATGTGAGCTCTGGTCGGGCATTTTACCTGCAAAGACTCTCTGTGCATGGGAAGAGCTGCAGATGCAGTATTATTCTGCGTCTGCTACACCAGCTCCTGAGGTCACTGCAGTGTCTGAGGCTCATGCTGATGCTAAGGTGAAGACTCAGGAGGAGTGCTTAGAGGGTTTGCTTCTCAGCTCTGGTGATGATCTGGAACATTGTCCCACTGCCGAGAACATTCTTGACCTTGACTGCTTGGATTTCTCGAGTGAGGATTCCGAAGTGGGAGAGGGTGGTGCTCACTTCTCCTGTCTGGCGGCAGAGTGGCAGGAGGTCAAGTCTCAGCCACTTCTTGCCACTGCGGAATGGGCAAAGACTCTCCAGTCATTGATTTTAGCCAAGGAGGTTGCAGTCTAGGGTGACTGGTCTCCCTCTAGCTGGGTTCGCTGTTCTGGGCAAATGTTGCTTTCATGCCGGAAACCCTCCCAGCAGAGGCAGTACCACAGACCATGGTGGCACAGCCCAGGGCTGTGCCTGTGTCAGTTGATGGTGTTGAGGCAGCCCCCAAATTGAAGGTGCCATTTGTGGCCTGAAAATTCTCTGAGCTTTCTGCCAAACTGGCAGGGTAGGGTGACACACTAGATAAGGCAGATCCCTGGATGATTGCTGGCTAAGCCGAAGGCAAGGTTGGAGCTGTACTGGACGAGTAGGTAAATGTACAACTTTGCTCCCATAACGGTTGATGCTCCATTAAGAGACGGGGCGTCAAGGATGCAGAGTTTGTTTCCCTGCCCCTGCCAACCCTTTGGCATTTTAAAGTCAGGCTCTTCTGGTGCCAAGGGCAGCCAGAATTCGACACCTTCCCCTTAGGGACACGCGTGGATCATCCAGTGCCTCTGTGAGCCCACCAGTCTGCAAGCCCTCTCCACTTTCTTGGCAAGGATTGGTCGGCAGCTGACCAGTGGGATCATATTATGGACAATGTTTTCAAGACCGTCTTCCTGTCAGCTCTGGCCATAGGTGCTAGGCATGGGGAGATACACATTTTGGATAGATTCCTCATTAGGTGGTCTGCTGATGGCAAGGATGTCTTTCTGAGGCCTTGTGTGGGATTTGTGTCTCAGACACAAGTGGTGCATGACCTTTCAACTGCCTGTATGGGTTTTTGGGTTAAGTCATTCTCGGTAACAATGGCAAGATCGAAGCCAGATCAGGCCCTTTGTCCCGTTTGAGCACTCTGGTTTTATTTGAGTAGGACTGCACCTTATTGAGCTGGGCTGAAACTTTTGTTTCTTCCTCTTAGGCAGATGGAGTCTGTGAGTCTGTCACCTTATATCATCTCGAGACGGCTAAGGAAGATAATTTCCTTGGCGCAAGTGGCCGGAAGGGATCAAGAACTTGCACGTCTTCACTGTCTTCGAGCTTATGAGACTATCACACTCTCCGCCTCCTGGGACGCATTACGCAACACATCAGTAAGGGATATTATGGTCACCCTTGGATGGTGCTCCCATAATACCTTTACGTCCTTCAACATAAGGGACTTAGTGGAAGTGCAGCAATGGATCTTGGCACTCAGGTGTTTCCAGACAGGCACTTCCAACCAGTCTTAGATTGTGCCTCACCCAACCCCTCTTACTCAGTGGAGTTAGAGAGAGGGCACCGGGGGTCCAGGGTGTTTTCTGGTCCATGGCTCTAAAGTGCTGAGTTTTTAGGCTAGAATCTTCTTAGGTTCCTCCAACCTCCAGTCTGACGTTTCTTCAGTCTAAGTGACCTATGGTGTTGTACTGTGTCCTTAATATAAAGTTTTTTTAGCAGTAAAACTGTTGTTAAGAAACAGTACTCACCATAGGTCACTAGAATTCCCATCCAACCATACCCGCTTTTCGGTTGCTCCTACACAGCATAGAAAACTGATTTGCGCATGCTTGCTATGTCGTATTACGGCCACCAGGAGCGCTATGCCACGCCACGGGGCCTGGATGTCCGTGAGTGCAGCAGCATGATGATGGCACTGGACCCACGAAATTTTTATAGGGGCTCTGGCAAAGCACCTAAAGGGCATGGAGACCAGTTCAAATGACCTACGGTGAGTATTGTTTCTTAATAATAGTTTTACTGTTGAAAAACTTCCTTTTTGTCTATTGTTTAAACTTAGTGTCCTGGCAAGCTTGCTTTGCTCGTAAGCCTCGAATTGAAAAAAGAACGTGTTAAATACTTTGAAGAAATGCATATTTACCAGCTTCGGTGTGTCCCCAGCCAACGACTGTGCACTTGTAACCCGGTCGGAAAATGTGTCCTCGATTGCCACGTATCAGACAAATCCTATTGACATTGTCTGTGTATTGAACTGGCTTCTCTAGTCGCAACAGCGCTATGTCGTTGATGTAGTGAGATATATCTAAAAAACAGGGACTTAATATTCAAAATGAAATATTATAAGTTTCAAATATTAGTTAAGACAGAAGATTTCAAGACAGTAACCTAGGTCATTCAAACAAATATGCACAATTTTGAAATTAACAAACGGACAACTTTTATTGCAATACACAGGGTTCGTTTTCCTCCTCAATGAAAGTTGTCATATATATATATATATATATATATATATATATATATATGTATATATATATATATATATATATATATATATATATATATATATATATATATATACATATATATATATATATATATATATATATATATCATAGCAACATAGCAACTTATTAAGTCACCCTAATTGAAAAGTTTTGGCCAGTGTTAATTTCGTATGTATACTGGTGTTTAGTTTCGTTTGCATCATATATTACAGAGCCAAAGTCAGAATATATTTTCTCTTTGGTCGTGAAAGGTTGACCAGCAGCATAACTAAACTTCCTGTTCACAAATTATCATTACTGATGTAAAATACGTGTTCTTGGGATTAAAACCATCGCCCTGTGTGTCTGTATAGTCATTGTATGCTTTTTCTCATAAAGATAAACTCATACATATTAATGATACACATCGACTATGTTTGCTAATTATCTGCTGTCTGGGCTATAGTATCGAGGCGTACTTGGGTAGCCTCTGGTTACGCCCCATAAAGCAATTTGCTAAATGCACTCCTACTGTACAGACCATCAAAAGGATGGGATATGCTGGAAATATTTGAGCGGCTAACCTGAGAGAACTGTCACGAACATGCTAGATCTAAATCCCGTTTACAGACAAATACAATAATAGCGGCAATCGAATAAGCTATCCTGTTTAAACTTGATCATATTGTTCGTTGGTAACATGCAGGTTGGTCAACATATTTCAATTTATCGTTTAAACAGTAGCTGTACGATACATGCAATGTTAACAGTTGGGCTCGATGTTTGCTTCATCAAAAAATACATGCGAATACTAAAGTTTAACATGAGGCCCATGGGCCTTGTGCTCTGTTCGCATATAATCTGATGACCATCACCCCCCCCCCCCCAAAAAAAATCCTAAAAAGCATTCCTTCGATGACTTTCAAAAATTGATCAAGGTCATATTATGCAATATGAAACTTCCACATAACACACATTTGTGGTTCATTTGGTATTATTCTTTATCAACATATTGAATTAAATGTACTTTTCTTAAGTGTTTTGTGACCTTGAAAAATAAGTCAAGGTCACACAATTATTGGGTCATGGTGACCCAAAAGTAGGACACCAAGTAGCGTTTTATATACGACGTACTCAAGTGCAATTTTGATCTAGCGGCTCAATTCTCTGTGCCATTGATGTCCAAGCTACAGCCTGCCATTACAAAATCACCTCTTTCAACTTTACCGGACTGGTGACCTAACAAAAATAGGTCAAGGTCACTGATATAATATAACATATTACACAAATATCTTAAGCTACTGAGATTTTAACCTGCTCCACAATCTCACAGTCACTGAATTTCATGAACATCTATCAAACATTGAGGATGCTAGAGTGGTCACAAGCTTTTCATATTTTGACCCATATATTACATAATACGCAGCTACGCCACCAATATCAAAGTCAATCTAGATTTTCATACATTTGGTATTGGTAAGTCCTGAAAGTAATATGGGGCTATCTTGAAAACTATATCGCGCTCACAAGCAAAAGTTGACGGCAGGACTGACGCACAGACATGAATGGTCGCATAAGCTGTGCAGCCTAGGGTCAGCAGAGCAAAAAACTCACCTGCCTTAAGACTAGCGATATCAAGAAGATGGACTCCAGACACCAAATTGCCTCGCTTTGAAATATCATGTGCTTCTGGTTATGTCGTGGTCACGACTTAATATCAGGTGGGCACGAGCAGCTAACTTGTGGCCACGAGTTAACAATCTCATGGCCACGAGTTAACGATGTCATGTTCACAAGTTATTACCTCGTGGTCACAGGTTGTTATGTCGTGGCCACGACTATTAAACTGGTCTCGACCCTTTTTTTTACCTATGTCCCTTCCAAAGCTGGATTGTGTGTGTGTGTGTGTGTGTGTGTGTGTGTGTGTGTGTGTGTGTGTGTGTGTGTGTGTGTGTGTAAGCACTTACTATAATCAGGATGGACTGTGATTCCCACTAAATTCAGATGAAACTGTGTTCCTTCGTCTCTCTTTAAACTGTGCTCTCCTAGACGAACCCGTACACGAGAGAAAAAATGTTCGGAATTCCACTCAGTAAAATTTGTGGAAAAGTTTCCCGTTCCAACAGAATACATGCTGCAAAATAACAATAATTATGATAATAATAGCCATGATGATGATGATGGTGATGATTCATTTGACTATTTCCTGCTCAACAATAGGCTCTACTAGGTGCCATCCAACATGAAGCCTGACAAAAGTTCCTCCTGTTACGACAACTTCACATCTACCATAACAGATACCTATGAGTTTCAGCTCCCTTGCCTTAAATGTGCGAAACCATCATCAATGTATCAAACTCTTTATCCGCGGATATTTGGTCAAGAAAACTACAATCTGTGCAAACTAATGCAGGACTTATCGGAAAAAAATTTGTGCAAGTAGCGATCCGGCGCATATTGTGCTGGAAGACACCGCTATTGTTATGCCGTTAGTTATCAAGATGTATATTTTGATAAGAATTAGGGTTGGTTTGTTGTTGATCCGGTGTCCCTTTGTCCATCTTGTTTTGTATGTTTACATATCAGTAGAGGCGTCCATCATTTCGGCCACATAAGTGTTATCTAAAAGGAGTACCAAGAAGATGAACAAGTTTCGAGCCCAGCCAATTCTTCGGGATGTCAAGCAGGCAAATAAATCTTACACATATGCACAATGTGCTGCGGTGAGTATCCACTGTGGATGGACCAAGGTACCACCACATACATGTTGAAACTTCTTGGCGGTGAATGCTTTCACTTCCAGGGAAACCATCCAGGGCCACGAAGCCGGGTGTTCACTGGGCCGCCCACCCACCACCCTTTTGTATCGTAGGTGTTTTCTCATTCCACATTTGTGCGTGATGCCTTCAATAATGATTATTGAAAAAGTTAGCATCTGAAGTTTACTTTGTGTGTTGATTATATTAAAAGATAAGCGAAAAAAACATTTTGCACTTCCCAGTTTGCTTGTTAACTTTCTTTGCAATATTTTCCATTTTGTGACATTTCCTTTGGATTTTCTTTTGAAGGAAATGGTTCATAACATGCTCGTACAGCAAGAACTTTAATGGCTAAACTACGTGTCCGCACTTGCTACTCGCCACATATATTAAGCATAAAATGTTGGACGCTGGATGTATCACATGCTGAACTTTGTGTGTGTGTGTGTGTGTGTGTGTGTGTGTGTGTGTGTGTGTGTGTGTTGGGGGTGGTGGTGGTGTCTGTAATGTGGAAAAAAAGCTTAATTATGTTGATCAGCAGGAATACATAATTTACTGAGATGTCCTAGACATATCCAATTTAAGGCCAACTCTAGACAACAACCAGATATAAAAGAAAGCCAAACCTACCACCACCGGTACCTGCAGGCAAGTAGAAAGAGAAAACTAATGACTTCGAATGACAAGTTAATAGAATGGCAGCAAAATACAGTCACAACAATTTTGTTTGCATTCATGTTTCATATTTATAAATATCTTCGTGGACACACGAAGCATGTGTGAAATCGATTTATAAACTGACACAAGAAAAGGGTCAATATGACACTGTGTGTGTATTTTTTATTTTTTTTACTAAAACTGATATTCTACAATTAAGATCTTGCCAAAAAAAAAGGCATTCATGTGCTCTGGCAGCCTTGCATCTAATTCCGGAGGAATTAGGAATGCCAACATGGAAAAGAAGTTTGAATCCTTTCAGTAAAGAAATTGCAAATAAAATGGCAAGGCAATCTAAGTCACGAACCAGGTGGTGCTCCAAACTTATGAACATCTATGCTTTGCCCTTGTCTGTTCATCAGACTAATCTGTTACAGGTTCTATGTCAGCAGGCGTAGAGATCAATTTTTGAGGAGGTAGAAATATACAGCGTGTAAAGCATGAAGAGGGAAAATGTGTAGAACAAACACTGTTGAAAAGTAAACATCGTCTATACATGCATGTATTTTGGGATATTTCGAGCTACTAGGTATTTTTTTTACCCGTTCATGGTGGGCTACTTGTGCGCGAAACCCAAAACTTAACACAGATACTTTCATAGCCTGCACTTCACAAGGAAGGTGAATTTTTTGTAAGCACACTTTAGTGGTGTTAGAAATATAGACCGTAATCCAAACGTACCGCAACCAATAAAGTTTCCCAAAAGTTGCAAACCCGTGCCACTGTAATTTGGATTGTTGGGTATCAGGCGTAAACACTGAGCTCGTATGGGATAAGGAAAGGGATTCCAAACGGCGCGGTTCCTGTCCGAGTAGCCCCTGAAAATCTGGGACACCGAAACATCAACTTGTCAGACATCGACATTGGGAAAGCATACCTTAAATCTGAAATGAGTTTAGTAAAGATAAAAAGGTGCACAGTTAGAATGACATATCAAAATGACAAGATAATCATGGCTTCTGTATGTAGTTTGGGTGACAACATTATTGTTCTGAAATATACTTTTATTTATACTATTCATCTAAATTTGAAATTTGTTAAATGGAAATTGTCTCACGATAAGCTGTCGGGAATTTGGAGACGTTAACATGCCATCCCACGTGTGGCAGTTGCGGCTAAACCCAATGAAAAAATGCCACGGAATTCCTGGTGTTGACGCATTTTTGAGGACTTGGATGACAGCTGCGAACAGAAGTTTCTCGGAGTCAAAGATGAATTCCGCGTATCCCCCAGTGGTGAATGTTGGGACAGAACTTCGGTTTTTTGGTTCCTTGCCCACGCGAAGTACGCCCCTCTTACTCTGTAAACGTGCAGAAAGGTGTTGGACAACTGCTTCTCGACAGACTCGCACATCTGAAACAGAAACCAGACGCGGCTGCATTCGGTATTATGAAATACTCTAACGCAGAGGGAAAGCACGAGCAACAGTATAACATGTCAAAATGTGACAGAACAGAGGGTTATTGTTGCCATACGAACAATTGAGCTCTCAGTATAAATACCAAATTTTGAATTAACATTAAAAATACACTCAAAGTTCAGTGATTTTTAAAATAATATTAGCGCAGCACATATGGTAACATATAGACTACAGAATTGCAGGAAAATTCCGCCGATTGCCCTCTCCCCACCCCCCAGTGGAGTGTAAAATATGCGGATACTGTACGTTTATATCATAGCCATGTGCATGTATATAACAGTATAAAATTAACTTGCAACGTGCTTTTGGCTTTTGTTCGTTTGTTTTTATACTTTATTTTCACATTTCTTGCATGCACCTGACGGTGTAATGGTGAACTTATGAAATTTTGCCAGTATGAGAAATAGTGCATTGACTCGGGACCCGGGTACGCGGGACCCCCCCCCCCCCCCATGCCAAAAAGTTGGGTCCCGATCCATTTTTTCCCCGACTACTTTCGATATAAATAAACAAATTATAGATCCATGTGTATTTTTGCCTTTTGCACTGTAATGTTCTTTATTTATTATTATTATTATTATTATTATTATTATTATTATTATTATTATTATTATTATTATTATTATTATTATCATCATCATTATCATTATCATTATCATTATCATTATCATTATTATTATCATTATTATTATTATTATTATTATTATTATTATTATTATTATTATTATTATTATTATTATTTTCTCAGGAACAGGCAACTTGTCGAATGGTGGAATTATGAAACTGTACGTGAATAAAAGCAAGTTAAAATATGTTTCTGTGGATCATTTGAGTAAGGGTTTTTGCCGCGGGTACCCGTTTCGGGTCCCGGGTATTAAACATAATTTATTTGCAGGTCGCGGGACTCGACTTTTCCCCTAAGTCAATGCACTAGTGAGAAGTGAGGGTCTCACCACAGCCCAGCAGTTCAATTCTCATGGCTGTAATATTTCCGTGTCGGGCCAGTGGAATGATGCGGATACATCTAGCTACTATCAAGTGATGGAAGAGGTTAGTGACGACGTTGTGCCTGTCAAAGTTTGCATGGAACACCTGTAGGAAGAGTCATATACTGTATGATTTAATGTAGTTATATGTAATTCATTTGTAAGTTTACTTTTTTTATGTATACATGGTGCTTCAAAACTCTTGTGGATGCACCTCATAATCGACAATATTTGTCAAAGCCTTCGAAATATCTTACAAACTCTTCACAGGGCCATAGACCTAGGTCAAAGTCAGGATGTGCTGTCCTCATAACACAGACCCAAGGAGGCAAGAAAGCGTTTTTCATGTACAACTTGAAACCGTAGACTTGACCCCCCCCCCCCCCAGCAAATCTGTCTGTGTGCCTTCAAAAGTTGAAAATATTAAATCCTACAACTTTTGTCCTTTGGTACTTCACATTCCCTTAAGCTTATGGCTGGATTCAGAGTCCACATGACCTTGACCTTTGACCTTTACAGGTCACATGTAAATTTCAAAAACATACAGTGTTACAATACCCACAATTTAAGCCCAACATGGACCAAATCAGATGAAAATTTACCAAGTTACGACAAGATAAAACTTTTAAAGGGCCAAATGACCTTTACCTTTGTCCTTTAGGGGTTACATGTTCTTACAAAAATGTGCAGTGTTGCAATACCTACAATTTGAGTCCAATATCATTAGAATTGGATGGAAATTGGCTGAGTTATAGCTGGATGGAACTTTCAAAGGCCCAAATGACGTTGACCTTTGAACTTTGACCTTTAGAGGTCACATGTAAGTTTCAAAATGTGCAGTGTTACAATAGCTACAATTTGAGCCCAATATGATCAAAATTGGATAAAAATTGACCAAGTTATGGCTAGAAGAAAGCCACCATCGAAAGTGACCTTTGACCTTGAAATGACCTTTGACCTTGAGATGACCTCTACCTGAAGTGAACCTTGACATTTAAAATGACATTTTGACATAAAATTGACCTCTGACCTTGACATAACCTTTAACCTTGACATAACCTTTGACCTTAACATGACCTTGCCATTTGAGATGACCTTTGCTTTGCTATGATCGAACTCCTATACACTCCGAACCACATCTACTATAGTATACAAGATACTTAAGATTTAAAACTTTAATTAGCCCTTATTTTCATACTTTTGAAAAGCATGACCTCTTATTATAAAAAGGCAAGACTTCATCTAAAGAAGTATAATTGTGCCAAGTTTGGAATTTCTACGTACAGGGACGTGCTATAGCACATCCCTGCTTCGTATAATACTTTTCAAATGAAATGTCGGACAAATTTGCCTGTAAAGAAAGAAAGAAAGAAAGAAAGAAAGAAAGAAAGAAAGAAAGAAAGAAAGAAAGAAAGAAAGAAAGAAAGAAAGAAAGAAAGAATTCCTAGAAAAACAGTATATCTGTGCTGGCACACAGACATAACAAAAGCAAAAAACAAACCTCCCCAAAAACCCAAACAAAAATATATGATACTGAAATCAGACAAAACAAAAGAGATAAAACTTTTCATTTCACTAAAACGCTTATTACAGGGACACATCGCACTTTAAAACTTTTGAGGGTCTGGGGTGACCGTTAGTGTTCGGAGGTCTTTTTACTTTAAATTGTGGCATTCTTCAGCATAATGCCTGTTCGCTCAAATGTTCTAAATTTGCACTGCGGTATTCTGGAACCAAAATGTAGTGTTTTTCAGAGAAGAACATCTCATCTCACTGGCCACAAGGAGCAAAAAAATGAAAGTCTCCCACTGCACTGCAAATCACTGACATGACACTGATCCATACAATTGTTTCACATCACACTTCTGTGTGGGTATTAGGCCTAAATTAGTGAAGTTGTCAAAAAAGTCATTATGGACTGGAAGACCTGTGTTGTGATGGGTCCAGCCAACTCGGACTACACAGTGGAGGCTAGCTTCTACCTGGAGATCCAGTGGTCGTTTGGGATTAACAACAGGCCGAGAGAGCCCCAGGCAAGGAGGGACAATGTTTCTGCAGTTTTGTGACCTACGAGACGCATGAAGCAGGCAACATCATAATGGGGCCTTGCATATCTGTTCCACGTGGACAGTAAGAGATTCTCTGTACTTTATTGGGAACCTAAGTTATAACACATTTGTTTGGAAATGGTTTTTTTTATCTGTTTTTTTTTCTCATTTGCCATTAGACCCAAGCCTTTTACACCAGAGAGTTAACTGTGTTCTGGAAGGTAAGTGACCCATGAGTCAGGTTCTGATGGCGCAATCATTATTATTATGCGTGCAAAATGGTTGCATAACAGCATTGAAGTAAAGCTCTGCCTCCACTATAACATAATGGAATTGACGCATCTACCTAGCATAGATTTGGAGATATAGAATATTTAAATTTTCAATTGCTTGTAATTTACATAATTTTGAAAATATCAATTCCTCCAAATCAGAAGATCAATTTCACCAATAGGGCTATGGTCACGCACAATTTTGGATTTTTAGCTAAACGGGCTCCAAAAAATTCTCACTTCAAAAGAAAGACAGAAAAAAGAACTGAGAAACAGATTTTGTTGACACACATAAATAATGAAATATAAAGCTCTACACGCAATTGTTTGAAAGTTTAATGGACATATGGCAGGAAATGCTGGGTGTAAACAATGAGAGAACAAAGTAACGTACTTGTATGTATGCGCATGCGTACATCAACATGCCGGTCACCTCATCCAACTTCTTACCCTCCGATAAATGAACACCTGTGATGTGCCAGCATTTCTGCTGGTCCCAGGGCGTTTGGCATTGACACTGACAGATGTTCTTGCAAAACCGCTCTACCGTAGGCCAAACAATCTCAAACTAGGAAAGAAGATTTGCTTCAACGCAAATCTGCCTGTGTGCCTAAAAAACTTGCATACATTTCAGTGCTACTACTTTAGTTTGTTGGATGAGCCTTCAGTGCAAACCTATGCGAATTTAATTTGAAATGGCACCTCTACCGATGATAGTCTTGGAGATATTCAACATTTAAACGTTTCAAGTGCCTCTAATTAGCATATAAATTAAAATTACACAATTGTTTGTGGTTCATTGGATGCGCCTAAAGCACAAACCCATGAACGTAAGGTGGAATGGCACTTCTTTTGAAGATATTCAACATTTAAACTTTTCAAGTGCCCTAATTAGCATAAATACTCCGGACAGACAGCGTCCTCTGCAGACCGCAGTCTGAACCTTTCGTCCTTGCCCAGACCTTGTTTGCCTTACAAACACGTCGCCTGTGTTCGTTTTGCCCTCAATCAGCCAGGCACAGCATTTCCAAAGGAAAAAACATCCTGCAAACGAGGTCTATCGAGTCTAGGAGTTTCCGTGTAGATCAGTGTTTGAAATACTATCTGGACAAAATTTGGCCTTATAGAAGAAAGAAAGTGCCATGAGGATACTGGATATTTGAAAAATCATATTTCAAACTACATGCATGTTTACTCGCTATCAAAATGTGGACACAATCAACAAACAGAGACAGATATATGCAAATCATTATCTTAAGTTTAACTGTTTCATATTTGACAAAATTCGGGATTGATATAGGATTTTATCTCGTCTGATTATGTATGGTTACTAACACTATGGAATAGCCACCAACAGCATATTAGCGGGTAATTAGAAGGACCATTATTGCTATCAACACATGCAAACTTCGCACACACCAACACACAGATTTGTGTTCAAGCAAATCTTTGTGTTCTAGTTCTTTTTACATTCACATAAACTTGGAGTTACAAACTGTAGCATATGCAGTTGTGCTTGTGTGAGTTTACTTTATTACTTTTGGAACGCCCTCCCCCCCCCCCCCCAGCACTGGGCGTGCAATTGTCAGCTAACCATGCACGATGAAACCCACACTTTGTGATCGAGTTGCCCAGATGAAAATTGAAAAACCAAGTTACAACTAGAAAATGTGATTTGCTGCATAGCAAATCAGTCTGTGTATCTTTAAAGTTTATTTGTATGGCAATGCAAAATTGGTATTTCAGTCCTACAGTGCATTATCGGTACGACAATGTGTGCAATGGGTACTTCAAGTACAACAGTGTATGATCTGTACGACAATGTTACGACAGTACAATGGGCACTTCAGTACCAAGTGTATGATCGGTACGACAATGTTACAACAGTGCACAATGGGTACTTCAGTACTACAGTGTATGATCGGTACGACAGTGTTACGACAGTATACAATAGGTACTTCAGTACTACAGTGTATGATCGGTACTACAATGTTACAACCGTGTACAATGGGTACTTCAGTACTTCACTGTATGTAACTACTATATTTTGATGACCGAGTCAACCTTCAGACTCCACTGCATTTTTAATTTCTCTCACCAGGTGTCACCACCTATCAGAGAGCTGAACAATTCTGTCTGTGTGCATACTTTTAAACATATTGAATACTTGAAATTTCAAGTGCCCTTAATTTGCACAATTCAAATTTGAGCAGCCTTCGTTACCAATTCATCAGATGTGTGCTAGCCCATAACATAGGAGTAGAAGTTGGAATGGCATCTCTATCTATTACAGCTTTGAAATTATTCAAGATTGAAAATTTCCAATGGTGTTACTTAGCATAATTTAAATTGCTACAAGTTTTGTTTTTAATTCATTAGGTGCACAATAGTCAACACCCCCCTTGTAAAAGTTGGAATGACATATCTATTCATTATAGTTTTGAAGATATTCAAGATTGAAAATTTCCGATGCCCCTAATTTGCATAATTTTAAACATCTTCATCCTCTGCATAAAAAGGCAAAGCTCCTTGTATGCAGGTATACCGCTGATTAGCATAATTTAAATCGCTACAACATTGTTTTAAATTCATTAGATGTGCAATGGTTGATAACCCTCTGGTAGAAGTTGGAATGACATCTCTATCTATTATACTTTTGAAGATATTCAAAATTTAAAGTTTCAAATGCCCCTAATTTGCATGATTTTAAGCATCTTCATTCTCTGCATAAAAAGGCACAGCTCCTTGTATGGAAGTACAATCATGCCAAATTTGGAGTTTCTATGTGTAATAGTATCAGAGAAAAGTGTCGGACAAATTCACTGGTAAAGAAGAAAGAAAGAACAACAACAAAATTTGCATCACAGCAAATCAGTCTTGGTGCCTTCAAAATGAGAACAGTTTGAAATGCTCCACTTTGCCTATGTTCAACATAGTCTAAATTTTGTGTATTAGCCTAATTTGCATGAATGAAAACGCTACAACTTTTGTTTCTGCTTCATTGGATGTGGCCATGTCACAAACTCATAAACCGAAGTTGAATGACACCAAAATCTATAATGGTTTTGAAGCTATTCAACATTTAAATTGCATGTATTTGCCTAATTTTCATATTACTAAAATTGTACAATTTAAGATCTTTAACTAGAATGAAGATTTAAAAGCAAATCTGTGTACGTTCAAAAGTTGTTAATATTAAATGCTACCACTTTTCTTCTTTGGTACTTCACAATCCATGAAGCTTAGGGCTAGATGAAAATTTCAGGGTCCAAATGACCTTGACTTTTGACATTTAGAGGAAGCATATAAATTACAAAACTGTGCAGTGTTGCAATATCTACAATTTCAGCCCGACATGAACCAAATCAGATGAAAATTGACCAGGTTATAGCTATATGAAAATTTCAAAGTCCAAATGATCTTGACCTTTGACCTTCACACGTCACATATAGATTACAAAAATGTGCAGTGTTGCAATACCTACAAGGTGAGCCTGACGTGACTGAAATAGGATGAAAATTGACCAAGTTATGGCTAGATGAAACTTTCAAAGACCCAAATGACCTTGACCTTTGAGCTTTAGAGGTTTCAGAAATGCGAAGTGTTACAATATTTACAAGTTAAGCCCAACAAGAAACATATCAGATGAAAATTGGCCAAGTTATGGCTAGATGAAATTTGTAAGGCCAAATAAGCTTGATCTTTGACTTTTAAAAGTCATTTGTAAATTAATGTACAATATTGTAATACCTACAAGTTAAATTACACATGAGTAAAATTGGACGAAAGTTATGGCTAGATGAAACTTTCAAATGTCCAAATGACCTGGCCCTTTGACCTTTAGAGGTTACATGTAAATCACAAAAATGTGCAGTGTTGCAAAACCTAAAATGACTGAAATTGGATGGAAATTGACCAAGTTATGGCTACATGAAATATTCAAAGGCCCAAATGACATTTGACATTTAGAGATCACATGTAAATTACAAAAATGTAGAGTGTTACCATATCAACAATTTAGCCCCAACATGAATCAATTAGATGGAAATTGACCAAGTTATGGCAAGATGAAAATTTCAAAGGGTCAAGTAAGCTTGACCTTTGACTTTTAGAGGTCACATGCAAATTACAAAAATGTGCAGTGTTGCGATACCTACAATGTGGGTTCATCGTGATTAAAATTGAATGAAATTGACCAAGTTATGGCTAGATGAAGTTTTCAAAGGTCCACATGACCTTGACCTTTGACCTTTAGAGGTTTACATATTATTACAATACTATGCAGCGTTACAATACCTACAAGTTGAGTCCAACATGATTAAAATTGGATGAAAATTGACCAAGGTATGGCTGGATGAAACTTTCAATGGTCCAAATAACATTGACCTTTGACCTTTAAAGGTCACGTGTAAACTACAAAAAGTGCAGTGTCGCAATATATATAACTTGAGCCCAGCATGGTCAAAACTGGATGAAAATTGACTGAGTCATTGTTAGAAGAAAATTTCAAATAGCAAAATGACTTTAACCTTTGACCTTTAGAGGTAACATGTAAATTACTGGAGAACCCCTAGATTTGTTATATTCTGTACTATTGGGTAATCCAGTGAAAATAAATATGTTTTAACTAACTTAAAAAACTGTGAGGTGTTACAAACCTATGAATTGAAGCTGGATTGGTTATCTGTACCTATAAAAATTTAGGAGATATTCAAGATTTAAGTTTTCAAATGGCCCAAATCTGCATAATTTCCCAAACCATTAAACCTCTTTACAAAAACTCAAGACTTTATGTATGGGAGTATAGTCATGCCAAGTATGGAGTTTCTTTGCCTGCTAAGACAGATTAAGTTACGCTATCGTTACTGTGTGGGCGCGCCACTGATCCGTAGAGCGCCGTCTGAGACGAGGAATAATTGTCAGTCTAGGAGGCAAGGTGTTTCTACGTATAATGTTTTCAAATGAAATGTCGAACAAATTTGCCTGTTAATAAAGAAAAAGAAAGAATTCCTAGAAAAACAATATGTCTGTGTTGACACACAGACATAAATGTGGTTATTAATGTTGACTGGATCAAGTTTACAAAGTTTTATCGAATACAGGATGTGGGACTATTTTGACATCGGAGGAACCTCAAATACTCTGCGACACACACACACACACCTGCAGACACACTCTCTCTCAGAGAGAGAGAGAGAGAGAGAGAGAGAGAGAGAGAGAGAGAGAGAGAGAGAGAGAGAGAGAGAGAGAGAGAGAGAGAGAGAGAGAGAGAGAGAGAGAGAGAGAGAGAGAGAGAGAGAGAGAGAGAGAGAGAGAGAGAGAGAGAGAGAGAGAGAGAGAGAGAGAGAGAGAGACTAGTCCAGAACACGAATGAAATACTTGTAAATCAGAGTCTGTATAATTCAATACTTGCTGCTATTTTGCCTTGGTTGTCAACGAGCTCCCTGAATTCTTCACAATTGTCACTGTATGAAACCTGGAAATATGTGACCCAGTAGTCCGTTGTAGGGTCTCCCTGAGTCATGACACCTGTCACCAGACTCTCTCTCCCAAAGTCTACCTGCCGCATAAAATAATCACATAAATGAATTTATCAGCCCCCAAATATAATTTGAAGAAAATTTGTACAAAGGACAACAAAAACGTGGTAAGCCTATTCGAAAGTATTGCAGACCTATGAAGTAATTTACTCTCATGAAGTCACTTCTTACGGTAACATGAAACACATTTTTGATAATTTTCCTCTCTGTAAACAGTCTTCTCTCCCCCACAAACTTCACGCTTGCGGTTCATCCGTATTACTCAATCCCATTCAACCTTTGCTGTGCTTTTGGGAGAAAACAACTGGAGGGAAGGACTTCTTCAAGTCTAAATATGCTTCAAACACTGCAAACTCGCCTGATGACTTTAGCCTGCAGCTTGAAGAAATGGCTCAAAACTTCTGAAACTTGACATGGTATTCAGTGGATCGTGTTGACAAATGATTACCCCAAAAATGTACGGATTCTTACAAAATAACTCGGATATATCGAAAAATTGTCGCGTTTGCTATAAGTTTCGTCATGCTTTTATTTGCTTGTTTTAATGAATTGACTTAATCATTCCATATATGGTTCTGATCAAATCAAAACACCTTGGTGGAACGGTTCAATATATTTGATATACATTTATGTTCGTTGTTATAATGGTGGATGTTGCAGATGTTTTGCTTTGGCACATGGCATTTTTAGAAGCGTGATGTTTAACTTTAAAGTGGCCGCTCTTGCAGTGGATGGTGTCCATGTAAACCAGGCAACAAAAGTTACTCCACATTTTCCAGATTCTATATTTTGTGTTTAGATATGTCACCAAAATTCTTTTTGACACAACAGTTTGGAGCTAATCAGATTTCAAGCTTAGCATTTCTCTGGGACAAGACCAAAATTGTGACTTCGCAGAAACTCCAGTTAGCATTATTGTCTGTTTTTTTTTGAGGTAAAACGAGACAAATGCAGCCCTATTAATTAATTTTGATTTCGTGCATCACTTAAGTTTCGAAACAGCCATTAGAATAATGCTGAAAGATCCTGCATTTGTCTGTGCGTAGCATGTTGGTCAGTTGTACCCTAGTAAAAAGTACATGCTCTGTGGTCGATTTCTTTCTTTCTTTCTTTCTTTCTTTCTTTCTTTCTTTCTTTCTTTCTTTCTTTCTTTCTTTCTTTCTTTCTTTCTTTCTTCTCTCTCTCTCTCTCTCTCTCTCTCTCTCTCTCTCTCTCATCACTCTCTCTCTCTCTCTCATCACCATGCACCTGCACTTTAGACCTGCTTCATCGATGGTCCTTCTCATTCTGTGACTAGATATACGTTCTGATGTTGGTATATGTGACAAAGCTGGTCCCTACTGTCCAAACCGGTTCTTGTTCTGAACATCGTTCATCTATGCAACGTCCGCGGCTGAATCCCCTACCCCCCCTTCCCCTCTACGTTAATGCTACAGTTCAGATAACTATGTCCTATTGTCCAGTGATCATCCCTGCAAACAGAACATCATCCACAGCCAGTCGGTTACAAGAAACTTTTTTCTGCCATTGTTCCTGAAAAGACGCCGAGTCCATTTGCAATGGTGCGACGCTTTTCCAGGCTTTCAGTCAACGCGCGGGACTTTTTAGTCTTTCTTTGAAAGCCAAGGCATGATGCTTCGTCAGCATCAACGCTGAAAGAATAAACAAGAGGGCTGTGTGAACAGCCCGTGCCTCAGCTGATCTTGACATTCATCACACTTGCAGCTCTATGAACTTGGGAAAGGATCAAGGTCACCTATGTTCTGAGTAAGTCTGACCTTTACAAAAGAACACTTACATGTGCAACATCAAAGTTCAAGTAGTTCTCAAGTTATAATGAAGAGTAAAATTCATGTATGTTGCACTGTGAGCCCACAAACAAGGTCAAGGTCATTCATGTACTGTCTAAGCATGACCTTCATATAGAATAATTAACATGTGCAGCTAACGCAAAACAGATCTCAAGTTATCAAGTAAACAGTAAATTTCGTGTCAGTTATCCTGTGAATTAGCATTAGAATGCCCATTGACTTACATAGTAATCAATAGGAAAGCTGCACTGAACGATAAGTGCCTGAATTGGAAATCCTTAAAAATCAGGAATCCAAAGCAGTGCCACCTAGTAAACAACTGTTTGACCCATCCACAACAACATATCCATGATATGTCAGCTTAATCTGAGGGACGGTTCTGAGAACAAGTGAAAAATAGCAAAACCATACAAAAAATTCATAAAAAAATTGCAGCGCCACCTGGTGAACAAATAGGGAATTAGGTGTCCCCTGGAGTGTCTATGTACGATATCAAAGCAATTGGGTGAGCGGTTTCAGAGGAGAAGAATTTTGAAGCGTTTGCCCCCAAAAAGAACAAAAAATTCATAAAAAAATCCAAAAATCAATAGAGCGTGACCATTTGAACACACTTGGTAAAGATCCACCCAAGGCACATCCCCAACAAGTTTGAAGTAAATCTGGTCAATATTATTTAAAGTTATGACCATTACAAGAAATTCCCATGTTAAACTTTCCTATTAAAACTTTTGTAGAGATTTTGAAAAAAAAATCATAAAAAAATCCAAATTCATTGGAACATGACCATTGCAACAAACCTGGTAGACACCCACCCAAGGTACATTCCCACCCAAGTTTGAAGTAAATCTGGATGATGGTTTTTGAGAAGAAGTCCAAAATGTAAATTAGCATTAGAATGCCCATTGACTTACATGGTAATCAATAGGAAAGGTGCATTTACCCCAAAGGAGCCGAATTGAAAAAATCATTAACCACATAGTGAACAACTTTGTTTGGCCCTTCCATAAGGAACATATCCACCATGTGTAAGCTTAATCTGAGTGACGGTTCTGGAGAAGTCGAAAATAGCTTTAACACACAAAAATTCATAAAAAAAACTGCAGCGCCACCTGGTGAACAAATTAACAACAAGGAGTCCCTAGATGTCTTCCTGTGTGATATCAAAGCAATTGGGTGAGCAGTTTCTTCGGAGAAGATTTTTTAAGATTTGTCCAAAAAAAGAACAAAAAAATTCATAAAAAATTCAAAAATCACTGGAGCATGAACATTTGAACAAAATTGGTAGAAACCCACCCAAGGTACATTGCCACCAAGTTTGAAGTTAATCTAGATGACGGTTTTGGAGAAGAAGTCGAAAATGTGAATTAGCATTAGAATGCCTATTGACTTCCATAGTAATCAATAGTAAATGTGCATTGACCGACAAGTACCAGAATTGAAAAAATCATTAAAAATCAGGAATCCGCAGCATTCCCACATAGTGAACAAATTTGTTTGACCCTTCGACAAGGAACATATCCACCATGTTTCAGCTTAATCTGAGTGACGGTTCTGGAGAAGAAGTCGAAAATAGCTATAACACACAAAAATTCATAAATAATTACAGCTCCATCTGGTGAACAAATTAAGAACTAGGAGTCCCAGGGAGTGTTCCTGTGTGATATCAAAGCAATTGGGTGAGCGGTTTCGGAGAAAAAGATTTTTTAAGATTTACCCCTAAAAGAACCAAAAAATTCATTAAAAATCCAAAAATCACTGGACCGTGACCATTTGAACAAACTTGGTAGAGACCCACCCAAGGCACATCTCCACCAAGTTTAAAGTGAATCTGGCTGAAGGTTTTTGAGAAGAAGTCGAAAATGTGAATTGTGGACGACGGACGGACGACGGACCCTCAAAAAACCTCAGCTGACTGACAAGTCAGCTGAGGTAAAAATGAAAACAACTTCAAATGTATGCCCCGGAATGACCCTGTTTCTGGATATCTACCACTGACTGGAAACTAAAGACCGAAGGCATGATGAAAAGATCGGCAGTCATGCGTTTCGCGAACTCGGACTGCATCATGGAGCTCAAGGCCACTTTCTGGCTCCATGCTTGCATCCAGTGAAAATGCTGCCAACGCTTTTGAAAATCACAGGAACTGTAGAGAAGATGCTATGTCACACGTCAACAATAAGTTTGTTGATGTATCGAGAAACTTACAATGTAGAGTCCAGAAAAGGCGGAGATCGAGTTACGTTTGTTGTCTTGTTTATTTTTGACGCGTGATTCATATTCCGTGTACACTGTTGTGTTTTCCTGCAAATGGTTGTAAGATGATGATGGATGAATGATAAGGAGACAAACCTGCAACCAGGGTCCATTTTCTTGCTTTACGGTGGGACCAAGTGGTTTTTGTGACCGCCAAGCTTTCAGTCGGGCCAAGCGTCCATCTGCAGCATTCCCGTCAGACGCATACATGTAGTATTTGGTTGTCAGCCCCGGTTTTGACACACCTAGTCTGGCATGGCAGTTCAAAGAATCTATAAACGTGTAATCGACAGACAAAATTAATGTTGATAAGAGCAGTTGAGTTTTTGTTGTACATAAGAAACGATATTTTCCTTTATCTTTAATTTCCTATAATTATATTATGGGGACATACCTTCAAAGTTCCCTAGGTACAAAAAACTTCGTGAAAATTTATCATGACAGAATAATGGTCGTTCTTATATTTTCCTTTTAGTCCGTCTCTGTTGGCCTGCCCTTAAAATCCATCCACCGTATATATATATATATATATATATATATATATATATATATATATATATATATATATATATATATATATATATATATATATATATATATATATATATATATATCAATGCATGGCTACAACAGAAATTGAGAAGGATATATTCAGATGGGAAATGAACATTTTCTATATGTGGTTGTCATTTTCTTGAAATGTTAATTTGGAATCTTTGTTTAAAATATTTATTGAACAGATTTTGTCATTTGATCCAGTGAAAGATAATTATCTTGTGCAGATAATCCGTTTTGAAGATTTTTATGTGCATTTTAATCTGTCACATGTGGGAAAAGGTTGGATTTTTTTCAGATAATCTGACGGAAGATTCCTTGAATAATATTGTTATATCAGGACTAAAATGACAAATCATCTTACTGACATTAAAAAATGTTCAACTCAACAGACAATATGACAGTGGCAAACAAATTAGGCATAATGTCTTTTTACTTCTAATTAATTTTGTTATTGAAAATCTCGCTTACCATCGCCTCACTGTTATAGCGTCGCATCAGCTTACATTTTCAAGTATATACTGCAGCAACATAATAATACTGGAGGCGACGTTATACTCTTCCCGTTTTGTACTTTCAGAATACATATACTTTGACCGTTATTGTAAAGCGTAAGGCGGCAGAAGCCTGCGAAAAGCTTAAAAAAAAAAGTGGCCACGAATCTGTTGTGAGTCGTGAAGCTCACTTCCAAAACATGTCAAACTTTGTTGATTCAGTCATATTCTGGGGCGAAAAAAGATATGCTGTCCTGAAAAAAAAATTACACTCACCAGATTCTCCCAATTTAAAGGCCTGAAAAATATTTGTTCATATTAGCATCATTGACACAGTTAATGTTTGAGGACGATAATGATCATTGACGTATGTACAACTTTTAACTTCCGAACCCAAAATCAAACGTTTGTTCGCTGCCTGTACCAAAGTTTGTTGACTTACACAGCAATATCTTCGTAGACCTGGCACATGGCATGCTTACATGACAGGCGATATTTCTTTGCAATGTTTGGACACATTGGTGTTGTTTCGTAATATGATACATAAACAGATAGTTGCCCTAAAATTACGGTGTATTACATGCTGTGACTGCATGCAGAACTGTCAGGGATTCCAGCCAGTATATACTTTTCCAAAGGTGTGCAACTAATTACGAAGACAAACTTTAATATTCTATAAATACATACATACACACACACATATATATGGATATGTATATATATATATATATTCATGTGTAGCTGCACATCAGCCTGTTGCCTGCGCAGGCAGACTCTGTTCTGCACCGGGGGCGCTCAAAGCAGAGCAGTCCTCTTCGCAGGCAAACCTGACTGTGAACATAGTCATGACATGCCATGGCATGAATCGGAAACTGCCGATAGGCCCTGACCGTTTTGCTTTGTAAACTGTTTTAATTTTCGAATAAATATGGTGCATTGTTCACCGGTAAACTTTGATTGACAGAATGGTTATTATACATACCTCACACCCTAAGGTATGATACACAAAGGCATACCATATGAAGACCCAGGCTATGTTATTTCTCATTGTGAGGGGTGAAGTTGTAAGACGTCTTATGTTTTCGTTCTGAAAAAAAATCCACACCATTAGTGTTCATCATACTTTTCACAGCAAAAGCCAAGAGCCATGAATAATGTACTTCTAGTGTGCCAAAGCAAATGCTTTTTCTTTCGTTGTACTCATCCCTATTCTCCACCACGGAGTGCAGATGGGGAACGTCAAACATGCTAAGATTCAAAACTTGCAACATGTATGATGTATAGTGCACATATGTAATGTTGTGTTAGAAGTTGTGAACAAAGGCTATATAACTATTGCCATATTACATGCTTGTTAGTATTCATTGTGGTGGCTCCCATAACACCAAAATATATTCATGTAAATGTCCATGGCCATCGGTTATATATGATTCCATTTGTTGTAAAAATAAAATGTACGTATTTATGTGCTTCACGCTCACACAGAGTGAGTTTACTCAGAGAACTGCGGTACAGTGTTTACTTGTTATCATGAACATTGAGCAATTCGAGTTTTCCGAAGGAAGTCATAAGTTCTTTCCTGCTGTCCATAACTTTCCAGTGATCCTTTAACATATAAATGATTTGCTCCAGGTGTAATCCGAAAAAAGCATGAGCCAAAAAAATATTAAATTATGAATATAAATTTAGAGTCCTCGACTCCTATAACTTACCAACTTCATCGGTTATCCTTCTGTTCCCATAAGTTCACATTCCTCATGACCGTCAAGGGATAGAGCTCATTTTTCCCTGTTTATTTAGGATTTCTACTCGTTGAGGTATATGTCAAGTTCCATTAAATTGTCAACGGTTGTCCTCAGTTGCTACGTGTTTCTCCTTGCCTGTGCTGCCTATTTTCCATGATCGCTAAGTTGATCTCAGTTGGCAAAAACACAGTGACTCCGCCTCTGCTAAATCCGAGTCATTTTGCAGTAGTTGGTGTTAATAATTAGGATCAGTATCGCACAATACGCACCATTACAGTATACAGAAGTCAAGGTCTCACGTGTATCTGACAGTTTTCGACAGCTGGCGAAAAGACCGAGTAACATAGTATCTCAAATTGACGAACTCCCGGACGTTCGCGCAAGAATCCTGCTGTGCTGCTCTCTCGATTTCTCTCTCGGGTATGCCCACCACACAGGGTTCCGTGTATCATCTTCAGCCGCAGCTACACGGTGAGAGATGCATCCAGAGAAAGCCTTCAGTCACCCAAGCTGCGTGACATTTAGACCTAGATCTGGAGTGGTTTATTGGGCGAAAAAGTTGCTTTATTTCTTGAAAAGCCATTAAATGTCAAGATCACGGGACTCAGGTCAACATGGGGTATATTTCTATCAATCTTACACCGTGGGATGTATATGAGAACATGCACTTTCAGGCCATGACTTTTTTCACTTTTTTAAATTGGGCCATTGTTTCCAATTTTCGTTACCATGCCCACTGCACTGGCTGTGCAAAAAAGTGCCACATCACATTAATTCTGCTTTTGGTATTTGTAAAACTCGATAAGAAACACATGTATATGTATAGCAGATAATTTGTCAGATCCAATTTTTGGTTTTTGTTTATTTTCTTGGTTTGTTTTTGCTTTTTTATGCAATTACTTTGAAGCATAACGATTTTGATTTTATTTAAAAATCGTTTGCCATGTTTTTGTGAGTGATGGTCTACAACTCCCAGCAAATATATTTATGGGCTAGCTTGGAAAGAAGAAATTATAATTTTCTTTCAAACAGACATTTATCAGAGCCAATCGTTTCATGAGTTCAAGTCTAGGCGAACACTTACTAGACTGGTCCAAATTACACCAAAAAATAACACAAACCTGAAATGAAATAGGAAGAACTTTTGCTCGGACTACATTCTGCCACCAAAAAGTTCACAGAATTAGCATCCTGTCAGAAATTGACGCAGGTCTCTCAGGGACAGAGTAATTTCCAATTATATGTACGTGTCCGAGAGAGCTTTTTAATATGTATTCTTGCTTTTGACGCGACCCACTACCTTTCAAAATAGGGATCAGCAATACTTGTATGAAAACAAAGGCAAACCTAGATTACAATGTTTCAGGGGGAAAAACATGTAAAAAGTGGAGTGACCATTTAATGTATTAATTTTTCAGAGATAGATAGATAGATAGATAGATAGATAGATAGATAGATAGATAGATAGAGAAGGAGAGAGAGAAAGAGCAACAACATCATCATCATCATCACTAATATTGTTATTTTTGCTTTTCAGAGACAGGAACATCTCTGTTGCATTCCTGAAATTACATTGTTTTCCAATTGTAGCCTCCGTTGCACCTGAAGCGATAGGTACTAGTGTACCAAATTGACACCAAATGGATTTTGTTTCCATTTAAGCCCTGAGACGTTTTATGTCAAATACGTCCGTCAGGGTAAGGTATAGAACCAGAATATATGGGACCTTGAAAAGAGTGATAAGATAGTTTACATGGGTCCTTCATGTAGGAAGCAAGGACACGGCCGGTGAAAAAATGCCAAATTTGAGGTACATAGTTGAAAAAAATTGATCCATGTACCAAGTAATAATCTTTTCCCCTTATTTGTTTGGCTTTCTCTGGTGCACTGGTAATTAATGAAGAAGTGTTGTGATGCCTTAAATTGGGAGATGAGGGTGAATGGGTTGGGTGGACAGACGAGGCGGGAGTCAATGGGTTAAAATCGCAAATCACAGAAAATTGAAAACCCCAATCTCACACCACAAAAAAAAAAAAAAAAATTATGTTCCGGAAGAGGTAACAAAATTATGTGCCATAAGAGGTCACACGAAATTGAGAACCCCAAACTATAAGTCGTACAACATACAAGAACACATCACTTGAATTGAACATGGAAGCTGCGAAAACAACCTATTACCTACCTATGGTTTGTCCCTAGGAAGATTGATGAAGTACCGAGGAAATACATTTGAGAAAACCAAATGCAAAGGTATTTGTAATTTTTGTATTCTAGTAGGCACACCACCATACTATTACAAGTTCTCTTTTTGATCACTATACAAATTATAGACAATCAATGATCAGGATATTATAACAACGCCACCAAATGCATAGATATGACAGAAACGGAAGGAAGGTACATTTTTATAAACTTTGAACAGCCTCTGGTTCCAGGGAAAAAATAAAAAATTGCCCAGCTTGAAACCTGTTGACCACATCGCGTTGACTAGCAAGTTTTACAGACGGGTGGACGGACACACGAGTGATCGCATGAGCTGTACGACCTATGGTCAGCGGCACCCAAATCTTGAGGTGCCTTTTATTGAAGAATCTAAGCACCAGATCCCCATCCCGACCCACACCAAATCAGTGAAGTGTGACCATTGAACATCTTAAGTTGATACCCACCCGAGATACATTCCCGCCAGGTTTGAAACGGATGTAATCAATTTTGAGATTTTTGAGACAAAGTTTAACATGCGAAATACTCATTGACGACAACGGAGTGAAACTGTATACATAAGTTCAGATGACGTAATTGTCAGTCGACTGAGCTAAAACGACTGATCAAACTTCACAGGTATTAACTCTGCCCTCCCCCCCAAAAAACACCAACAATGGAACACTCTTTCCATCCACTATGGGGCATTCTAGTCTGACTTCCTTCATGCGATGGTCTCCATACTCTTGCAATGGATTCATTATGTCTGTGTTGGCACACAGACATATTGTTTTTCTTTCTTTCTTTCTTTCTTTCTTTCTTTCTTTCTTTCTTTCTTTCTTTCTTTCTTTCTTTTTTTCTTTCTTTCTTTTTTTCTTTCTTTCTTTTTTTCTCTCTCTCTTTCTTTCTTTCTTTCTTTCTTTCTTTACAGGCAAATTTGTCCGATATTTTATTTGAAAAGTATTACACGCAAAAACTCCAAACTTGGCATGATTATACTTCCTACATGAAATTTTGAGTTTTTGTAAAGAGGTTCATCGGTTTTGAAAATTAAGCAAATTAGGGCGATTTGAAAATTTAAATCTTGAATATCTTCAAAATTATAATAGGTACAGGTAACCAATCCAACTTCAATTAATATGTTTGTAACACTGCGCATTTTTTATAATTTACATGTTCCCTCTAAAGGTCAATGATATAGGTCATTTGGACCTTCGAAATTTGCATCTGGTCATAACCCAGTCAATTTTTATCCAATTTTGATTATGTTGGGCTCAAATTGTAGCTATTGTAATGCTGCACATTTTTGCAATTTACGTGTGACCTCCAAAGGTAAAAAATATAGGTCATTTGGACCTTTGAAATTTTCATCTAGCCATACCTCAGTCAAATTTTATCATTTTTTGAGCATGTTGGGCTCAAATTGTACCTATTGTTACACTTTACATTTTTGTAATTTACATGTGACCTCTAAAGGTCAAAGATCTGGGTTATTTGGACCTTTGAGATTTTTATCTAGCTATAACTCGGCCAAATTTTATCCCATTTTGATCATGGTGGGCTCAAATTGTAGCAATTGTAACACTGCACGTTTTTGTAATTTACATATGACCTCTGAAGGTCAAAGGTCAATGTCATTTGAACCTTTGAAAGTTTCATCCAGTCATAACATTTCCCCGAAAGCATGTCTCACTCTCTCTCTATCATGTGTGTGTGTGTGTGTGTGTGTGTGTGTGTGTGTGTATAACAAATAGTACCACCAAAGCGTTACAGTCTTAATTCCAGTCCACATGACTGTTTTCATAACTTTGTAGATTTTAATAACCACAGATAAGAGTGTAAGACGATTAGTGTGTGGATGAGGTATGTAGACAGGAGCAACAGTACCACATCTTCCTTGTAGTTCTGAAAACAAGAGGCCCGTAGGTCTAATGCTCTTCTGATCACCCTCACCAACAATCATTTCCCGAAATTTATTTCCTCCATGACCTTGAAAAACTAATCAAGGTCATCCATATTATGCAATATCAAACAAAGGGATGAGAACACCAAATAACAAGAAAGGAGGAAAACACCCCTACATATATCTACCTTTCCATTATTTCATCACATTTGTCCCTTTCATACCAAATCCACAACCTTTTAGAACAAACAATTCCGACCAAAAAGGAGAAAAACCTCTGAAAAGAGGGGAATTCTCATCTCTGATAATTTAATGTCCAAGCTACACCCTGCCATTACAAAAACACCTCTTCCATCTTAACAGGTCTGGTCACCTAACAAATATAGGTCAAGGTCACTGATCTTATATAACATATTAGCATAGGACATGATCTATATATTCCATAAATTTGACATGTCTAATTCAAATACTTGTCGAGATATCAAATTTTGTATCTTTCAACACATTTTAACTCCTAAATTCCGTTGAATTATAAGTGGTACTACTAGTATCATAAGCAATTCAGATTTTGACCTTTCGTACAATCCCATTAAAGATTCATAGAAATTAAGGATGCTGGAGTGGTCACAAGATTTTCAACTTTTGATCCAAAAATTACATAATACTATAGGTGGCGCCACCAACATTGACGTCGCCATAGATTTTCATACACCTAAAACTTTCATGGGCCCAACTAAAAAAAATGGGGTGCAGAACATTCACAAAATGACCCCTATATTCCTGCAGGCCATTTGACCGTGACATTCAACTCGGGTTGAAAAATTGTTACTTATCAGAATGTGTGTCCCGCATTCATCTTTCCATATGTATGTATGTATGTATGTATGTATGTATGTATGTATGTATGTATGTATGTATGTATATTTTATTGATTATAGTGACATGTGCATCGATTAAATACAGAGTATATATAAAGCACGAACAAAATCACCCAGCCTTCTTGGCTTATATGTCACTTGAAAATAAAATACATAATAAACTAAGAAACGATTCTATACAAAGTATCCTTCCTCCTTCTCCAAGCTTTATTTAAATATCTTGCTGCCCGTTTACCTTCATTTACCATCAAATGTTCAAAATATGGTCTGTTTGTTCAAATAATCAATAACCTTTTGAGGTATTGAGGAAAAACAATAAACTTGGACAAGCGCCAAACACCATAATCTTTGGGTTATGGTGACCCCCCAAAAGTTATCACCAAGTATTTTTCCGAGATGTGGAATTGTACATCTTCCGTTTCTTCTTCTACAACACATTGTTGCAAACGCGACACCTCAAGCAAGCTTTGACTTGGGAAGTTGAATTTTTTGCGAATATGTTCCTATATAAGACCTTGCTTGGGATTGCAAAGTGGTGACCTTGACCGATTTCTCAAGGTCACGAGTTATTTCATCTAAAGTCGACACGAATGCGATAACTCTACAAAGATTTGACTCAAAAGGCTAAAATTTGGCATGATTATGTACCAGAATACACATTAGGTTGGGATTGTAGATGGATAACCTTGACCTATTTTCAAGCTCACATGACCACTTTTTAAAAAACATTGCAGATGCACTCGAGAAGGATTTGACTTAGAAGGTTGAAATTTTGTGTGATTATATTTCTACATCTTGTGATTGCAGATGCTTGACCTTGACCTATTTATTCAAGGTCACAAACACTGATGAAGTTGCAGAATGCGAACGTGATAACTCAAGAAAGATTTGACTTGGGAAGTTGAAAATTTTTATGAATATGTTCCTATATAAGACCTTGCTGGGATTGCAAAGTGGTGACCTTGACAATTTTTCAAGGTCGCATGGGCATTTCATCTAAAATCAACATGAACACAATACCTCCACAAGGATATAACTTAGGAAGTTAAAATTTGGCATGATTATGTACCATAATACAATCTAGGCTGGAATTGTAGGTGGGTGACCTTGACCTATTTTCAGGCTCACAAGACCACTTTTCAAATCATTATAGACACACTTGAGAAGGATTTGACTTAGGAGGTTGATATTGTGTGATTATGTTTCAATACAAGACTTTTATAAGACCTTGCTTGCGATTGCAGATGTTTGACCTTGACCTATTTTCCAAGGTCACAAGAATTTCTTGATGTTGCAGAATGCAAATGCCATAAGTCAAAAAAGATTTGACTTAAGATCGAAGAGCTAGGTTGAGATTGTATATGGGATGACCTTGACCTATTTTTTGATGTCACAGGGGTATTTATTTGAAACAAATGGCAGATGCGATAACTTAAGAAGAATTTGACTGAAGAGGTTGATAATTCGTACTTCAATACAGAGTGTACCTTGACCATATCTGTAGATCATTGAAATTAGTTTGACCAATTTGTAAAAATGAGGGTGACAACTGGTAAGGAAACACCGAGAGGCATTTGATATTTTCTGTTGGAAAATCAGCCTGTTCTAGTTTCTGTTAAGTCATAGGTGGTGCTACTAGTATCGTAGGCAACTGAGATTTGGTCCTCTACAATCCCACTAAATTTCATGAAGATCTATCAAACATTTAGGATGCTAGATTGCTATTTTTGAAACTTTTAGTGATTTCGGTATTAGTAAGAATACTTACCTCTTGACCACCATTGCCAAGACCTCTGTGTTTGGGTCAAACGCCCCAAAACTCCCATGGAGTTCACTCAATTCTCCAACTGGTGCACCAGGCTGAAAGCACCCCCGAAGCCGAGTAAACAGTCAGAGAAGAGGATTGAAGCTGCCTCTGGCAATTCTATCTGTCACTGATTCCAAACTCTCTTTCAGTTGTGCTGTGCAACAACTGCCAAAGGTGGAGGTTGAGCACTTGAGGGTTCCTGTCAAGCACACTCATCTGTGGCTGCACCAGAAGTTTTGGTCATGCTGGTAAATGTAGCTGGGGTTTGATGCTTGATTCCAAGAGGTCTATCTACCAATCTGTCATTGGTTGCCATGGGACCACCAGGATCAAATTGCAGTTGTGTGACTGAACCTTGGGCAGTACCCTTGGAAGGATCTGCCAAGGTGGAAAGGCAACACCCCCCAAAAAAAATTGCTTCAGTCCATGGCTGGAGCATATGTGCATGACCGTTGTGTTCAGAGCACCATAGAATGATGCATCTGGATAACTCCGTAAGCTTTGGGAGTGGGATCTGCCTTGTTGGTTGAAGTAGGTGATCATGGTCCTGTTGTCACACATTATAAGGACATGTCTGTGCCCCACCGGGTGCTGCAACTGGAGAAGTGCCAAGCGTATCACCTCCAATTCCAACCAGATTATGTGGTGAGACAGGAAGAGCAGCTGCCAAGAGCCTGATGCAGTCTGGCTCTCTACGTGAGCTCCACATCTGAACTGCAAAGAAGAGTCCATTTAGATGGTAAGCTGGGCCCGAAAGGGAACCAGCGTCTGTCCCAACAAGACATTCTCCAGAATGGTACACCACCGAAGGTGTGGAAGGTCCTCTGAGAGGACCCGGACTGGGGCATGGTAACACTGGTCCCTCGACCATCTGCCCCACAGAGGGTGCTGCAAGGCGCAACAGTGACGGTGACTGAGTGGGACCTTGGAGTCCATTGAGGACATAAAGCCCAACAGGGCTTGCCATTGTTGCAAACCTTTCGAGACAGAAAGTCTCTAAGCAAGGACTGAAGTCTCTCCCACGTGTCTTCTGAGGGGCAACAGATTTAGGTAACCAGATCAAACTGGATGCTGAGAAAGATGAAAGTCTGCTTTAACCAAAGACTTGACTTGTTTGAATGCAAATGGCAGACTGGTGGAAGTAAGCAGCAACAGTCCACGTGAACAGGGTGAACACCAGCAGTGCTGTGGCAAAGCTAAATAAAGGTCCCCTGAACTAGAAAACTTGGCCCAAAATGCGAAATGCAGATACTTCTATGAAGTGTTTGTGATTGGCACTTGGAAGAATATGTCCTTGAGATCCAGAGACATTGTCCACTCCATGGGCTGCAGGGCCACTGCCACCAACTGAGGGGTCTTCATCTGAAAAGACAGGACCACCAGGAAGGTGTTCAGCATTGACAGGTCTATGACCAGCTTCCATCCTCCTTCCTGTTTGGGGACAAGGAACAGTAGGTTGTAGAACCTGTAAAATCATGATTGTCAACCCACTCTATGGTGCACTTGCTCCAAAGCTTCTGAACCACCTCTAGGAATGCCAATGCTTTGGGTTCTGCTGCAGGCAACATGAACCACTTGGGTTCGCAGCTAAAGGGAGGCATGTGTTCACTGAAGGGCAGCGAGTAGCTGTATCTCAGGATGTTTAGTATGAATGAACCATGAGAAAAGTGGAAAGGCAGCTTTTGACCACGCACTGTGAAGAGTCTTAAGGTGTGGCGGAGGGGGATCCTGAGACAAGATGGTTCAGCATGCCAGAGTCAGGAGACCTGAGGCTTGATTGACTTCTTGGCTTTTCTGAAGTGCTTCCCTTTCTTGGCTTGCTGCTTGTACTTTCTACAGCCTCATGTCCCTGAAGATGTACAAGCCAAAGGGTGAGTAGGTGCAGTCTGAGAACCATGCTTTGGGGCTGAGGTGGCAAAGGAAGAATTGACTGAACAGAGTCAGTCAATGCCTTGGTGTGGGTCTGATTGGCAGAGGGGGCCTGAAGGTCCTGCGCCTGGCAAATGACTTCCACAATCTCTTTTCCAAACAAAGTTGGTTTAAACATATTTTATTTACAAAAGTTACAGAGACTGCAAACTAACAAAGTTTCCGAGCATATAGCTGCCCAGTTTGGGCTCTGCAAAATATTAGGTCATGTTGCTTCTGACCCTGGAGGCAGGCATCCCTCTGCAACATGTGATGGTAAGCATCCAATGTGCAGGTGGTTCTCACATGGTCATCAACCACTTGCAACAACGAAGTGGCAATAAGTGATGCCTAGTCTAGCCAATCCTGCACAGCCTCCTTGATATGCACAGAACCCTTGAGATCCTCCAGAAGAGACCTCAAGGTGGCCAACGAGATATCGAAATATGCCTCCATAAGGAGGGATCCCCTGGCATCCTCTGCCGGTCACTTGAAGGCCATGGCAGAAGTAGTGATGGACTTTAGCAGCCAAGCATCAAACTTCTCCCAATCCAAATCCACCTCCAGTGGATGGGAAGGAGAGATCTGCTATGGCTCAAAATTCCATCTCCCCTGTATGTCTGGCTTTGGGAGGAGCCCCCCCTTGCCTCAGGCAGCTAGACATCGGTGGCTCTTTGGGAACCCATGTGATGCGAGTCTTAGCTGTGAGCTGGTTGTAAAACTAGCTACAAAAGGCCAGAAAGTGGATAGGGGTCTTGTGATGCTTATCCTCTAGGGACAAGCCCCGGCAGAACAATGCGACTGCCCCATACCTCTTCTCCTCTGTTGGGACCACAGCTTGGTCTCCCACCAGGCCCTGAATAGGAGCTTTGACATGGTCATAGCTTTGTGGTGGGGCTGGAGTGGTGTAGAAGGCTGTTCCTTAGTCGCCATCAAGCTCCGCCACTCAGAGCGACTGCCGGGTGGATGCCTTGACCTCGGCCTTGCTTCTGGACCCATCTGAGAACAGAAGCTAATCCTCCTCCTCGGTGGTCTGAAGACTCAAGACTAGTGAGGACAGCGGTCAGGCCCAAAGCTTGTTGAATAATGCATTGTTCAAGGGTGATTGGATGGCCCCTTGTCACACCAGGGAGTCTGTCACCACTTCAGCCATAGGGGTAGCAACGACTCAAATGCTGCCTCCATTTGCTCTGCCCATGTGGGGCCTGGAGAGGGGGGCTTCTGGCAGACCTGTAGGAGGGGACATGGGCCACCAACTGAGGAGTCTGCTGGCTGGAGGGTGCCTGCTGGGTCTCTAGGAGGCTTGGCGCAGGGGCCACAGCTGCCACCGAGAAATCTGCAGTCAGGAGCAAACCTGAAGATGTTCTGGAAACTTCTCAGCCTTGGGGCCAAGAGAAAGCTGACTGAAAGCAGAAGTAGCAAGTTGCCCTGCTGACACAGTTTGCTGGCCCTCAGCTGCGGTGGAAACAGCAGAAGACAAAGTCTCCAACCACAAATGTTGTTCCTCGTGGAGCTCAAATTTGAATTGCTTCTGAAGAGACGGAGGCAGGGCACCCAGCTCAAAAGCAGCAATCAGCAGGATTGCCAGCTGCTCACTTCAGTGACAGAGCCAATGAAGATACAACAGGCAAAACCGGCACTGCAGCTGGAGGCAATAAAAATGGCCTTTGGGTCACCAGAGGGGCTACTACTAATGGCAAAAGGTGCCTCCACAGACTTGCGAACCTCCCTTTTCTCTCCAGCTTGCCTTGACTTCTGACCTGAGCTCTCAGAACTGGAGCTTGAGCAGTTCGTCCCAGCTTTGGTGGCTTTCTGGATTAATCAGACTCACTATTTGAATGCTTGAACTGGCCGCAGTTCCGGAATACCCAGACGAGAACCCATGGGTCTCCAATCCAGCCACACTCACTTGCACCATTTGTGCTCTGAATGCTCAGACCTGTAGCCCTGAAATCTGGAAAGCTTGAATTGGCACTTTACTGCCCTCTCTGAAGGGGACTTGGAAGAAACAGCCCAAGAAAAAGTGATCAGTGCACGCAACATATCAGCCTGCAACTGTGTACTTGGAGCCACAGACCCTTGGGTCAGTGACTAGAGATGTACCGGTCATCTTGGGTAAAGCTGGGCACCGTGATCTGCTGAAGGAGATCTCTTGCTGCCCTGCTTGTGACTGTGTTGCCTCTTCTCTTTACTCCCCTGAAGGGGGTTTCTGGAGTGGAGACAGCAGCCACTTGAGTGTGCGAGCAAGCCTTCGCTTCTCTTGTGGTGTCGCTGGTGAAGACTCAAGAGAGTCCGATTCTAAAGCTCAGCATTTGGCAGCTACGGCCTGCCACCTACACCTCACTCTACCACTCTTTCTCCATGCCTGCTCATAGAGCAGCCATTTGTCTTGTCCCAATCCTTACAGAATTTGCACGTTTATTCACGAGAACAAACATGACCCAACTGGAGGTGACAAACAGAGAAATGCTGACGATCATCCCAGGCTGCCATATAGCGGTTCCAGGAGTCCAGCTTCTGCCCTCTATCCAACAAGAATGTGGGCGAAGTGGTCACACTATCAACACCCATGGCTTGCGGCCAAAAGGGAGCAATTTCCTGGTGTGCACTGTTTTTCCTCTCTCTGTGATCTGTACTTTGAGACGCCATCTTGAAAATCCAGGTTTCAAGCCAAGCGACCAGCTCTACTCCCAGCTATTTCAGAGGTATTCTCTGGACAGATATCAGCTATTTAGGTCTCTGAAGAGTCCCATACAGATAAAAACTGATTTTTCACAGAAGGGAAGGTGTGTAAAACACTAGAACAGTGAGTGTGAACGAAAGTTCATCAAGCTTCAACTCGAAAGGGCAAGCCAATAAGGGCTCCCATAGGAGGAAGGATGATTCAGGGAGCATACACACCAGGAGTCACCACCACATCCCTAGGAATGGAGAGATGGCACCATGGGACAGTCAGGTTTTGAAATCAAACGAGTGACCTCAACTCGATTTCTTAGGAGTTTCACCCAGACACAGAGGTCTTGGCAATGGTGGTCGAGAGGTAACGATACATAACTAATACTAAGGACACTTTGTGATTTCACCTGAGGCAAGACAAAATCAAAACCACTTTTGTGAGTATCATATCTGTCAAAGTCAGAAATACTTGTTATATCAATCAAATAAGATGGAGCTAAACCATGAAAGGTGTTATAAAAATGACACACAGCAAGGTAATCAATACTGCTACGTACATTAAGCCAGTTTAATTTCTTGAAAGTATCAATACCAATATTTGTACTTGTTACCCAACATATGTCATAATTTGTTCTCGGAAGTCTGGAATTTATGCCTAAAGCTGCCGTCATGATTTCTGTACCATGAATAACATCCAAAGTCAAGCCTAGGTCGTACCAAGGAAGAACATTAAAGTTTCTTTTCTTTGAAAGGAAAGACAAAACATGCAATACATTTTTATCTCGGTGCCCTATTTTATTAATCCACATACAGCACAGACAAACACCTATGGCACTTATCACAATATGTCATTACATATTTTAAACACTCTGAAGTTAAAATAATTCTCATGTGGCCCACAAATAAATCTTCAAATACTTCAGTTCAACTGAATTGGCCACATTTACAGAGTGTTTTTTTTTTTTTTTTAAATGTGCATCATTGTACTATAAATCAAAGCCTGGGCAGCACTCTTTGTCTGCTGAGCTGACTGAGCTCTGGGCCCATTTTTTTTCCCTAAACCATGAACAAGTTCTTATCTGAGTAATTACTCTTTTTCATTCCTAAATGGCCATATTCTTCTCCTTGAGTTATTTAGCACTGCATACGCTGACGTCAGATTACTTAGTCAGAAAACATTTTTGAAAAGCTGGGCCCTGGATTTTTATGCTACTTGGAGAGAAAATACATGTTGGTCTGCTTAGCAAGCAAAACATACTATTCTATTCTATTCAATAAGTACTTGCACATATGTATAAATTTTTAAATGCCACTTGCTTCTTGTATAGGCCAATGTATGTGCTATTTTGTGTCTCATGCAGACAGTGTACGTGGGTAAATAGCACCCTAAGACTATGATCTTAAAATAGCGGTAATTATACATCTCTCTGACTTTTACTACACGCTAGGACCAAACATCCAACAAAATCCTTACCGTGAACACATTTCTGTTATGAAGACAAAACTGACTCAGCTTTGTATGTACCTTAGTACACACCATTAAAATGGGCTATTAAACTTGAGGCTAGTTTTTTTTATAAAGTGACAGTATGTATGTTTACCAAAAGCATTAATAATCTGAATAATGTTTTGTCGGATACAGAGAATTGTGGGACTATTTTCCAAACCATGCTGTCATTTCCAATACTTTTTAACGCTGAAAAAAAATTGGATTTTTTTGCAGCGTTCTCCTCATACAGACATAAATGCAACTGATAAACAAATGTACTTCCTCATCAAATAAAATTCAACTGCTATAAGCGTGTAATTCCATGAAGTTTCAAAATGGGTTCCACAGTAAATGTTATTTCACATTGCCATTACTTCAAAAAAAGCCTTAACAGAACCCAAGTGCAAATGTACCCTTGTACCACAGTGTATGCCACAACACATACCAACCATTTAGAGGCATGAGGGTGAACAACACCGCCATCAAAAGTAATGTTACAGGGTGAGAGAGAGCCGGTATTGCATTGCAATTTATTACACTGAATGGGTGTCGCTGCTACACATTTTGGAATAAATTAACATGGAACGTCCTATCTTGTGTGGCAAATTGTTTAACAAAAGTTAAAACTGCTATATACTAATAAAATTGTATCTCCTACACGGTGTTAGGAAAACACCCAAAACAAATGAGTACATGCTGATACAGTGGCTCCTCTACTGAAAAAAAAAAAAAAGAGAGTCTAGAATGGGATCATTCTAGCCTCCTTGTTCTACTTCAAGATAAAACTCTTAACCCTTCCCCCCTTAAACCAACTGGAGGTCAAGTGCTGTCAGCTTCAGTGTTTTGAACAATTTCAATGGTAATGACAAATAATTTGAGAATTACAGATGAGACCTATCAAGATCACATGCCCCAGGTCAACAGCTTTCCTCGGCATGGGTTGGGCACTTAGTGCCCAACATGCCATGGAAAGCTGCTGACTCAGTCTTAATTCAAGAGGGAAAGGGTTAACCTGTCCCTGGTTAAATGAGCAAACAGCTTTCCTTGGTACATGTTTGGTGAGATGCACCCAACCTGCACCAAGGAAAGCTACGGATCTGTAGCATGCCATCAGGACGGATCTTATCTATCATTTTTTGGCAAAAATTGATTTTCATAAAGATTAACCCTTTCCCCCTTGAATTGACACTTGAGTCAACAACTTTCCTTGGCATGAGTTGGGCACTTAGTGCTCAACTCATGCCAAGGAAAGTTGTTGATTTGGGGCATGTGATCTTGATTGGGCTCATCAACAATTCTCAGTCAAAATTGTTATTCATTACTGTTGAAATTACTTGAAAAGACTGAAGCAGAAGACATTTGACCACCAGCTGGTTTTGGCTGGTTCCAGGGGTAAGGGGTTAAATTTCAGTCAAAATATTATGGCAGAAGACATATCAAGGCTTTATTTGAGCAATTTGAGAAGGAAATGGTTAATGTTTTAAAGACAGGCAGATCGGAAATACGGTCGGACATAATCTCTGTTCCAGAAACTGAAATCCACCATTAGTTTTGTACAAAGTACTGGATTCTAATTGCACTACATGTATAAGTGAAGTTAAATTTTCAGAGCTTTCAGAGCACCAATAAGGGTGTGAACACCACAGGATCATATTGGCAAGCACCAGCATATTTTGCAAATTCAAAATGACCTCCAGTATGGGAGATAGATTTTGCAAGTTTTGCCACTGTAATAACAATAAACAGTGATAAAATGTAGGATACTTTACACTTTAATTTTTCTGTAGATGAACATGCAGGAGAATCAAAGACCATGAAGCTCCCAGTTTAGACTGCCATTAGTAATGGCCTATCATACACTATTGTAATGTACAGGTGAAAAAAGAAAGGCAGAGATTTGTAATGCCACTTGTGTAATTGTTAACTGTTCCACTGCTTAGTTGGCAGACTAGGTCCCTAGCTTTCCTTGGATGCCCTTTGGGTACAATGCGTCCCCAAAGGGTGTCAACAAAAGTTGTTAATCTGGACATTTGGTATCTTTTCTGAAACCACATGCATGCTGGTATATAAATAAAGTCTTTTTGCAAGAAATTTCATCCTGCAATCATTAATACCTACCATTTGAATCATGTATCTGCTGTGAAAATAAAAACTTCTTTTGCGTTATACTTTAAAAATACTTATTTATGAGTTACTTCTTTGCATTTCTGGGTACTTTGTATTTAGGAATAAAAGTGGTGTAAGTCTATATTTGTGCACATTGTCCTCCTCATCATTTATGATTTTGTAAAAAAGTAAAAATAAATTTTCAGTTGGCAAATTTTAAATAATCTTTCCTCATTTATCTACAACACAATCAGTGCAACCAAGAAATTATACACACAATAATATATATTACTTTTGTTCTAAATTCATTTTACCCGATTAAAAAAAAAACATTTATCAGATGTTAAGTACTATAAAAGCATTTTTTTTTCATTTTCTTCCATGCCAAGAGCTTACATTAATTGAGTTAGCCTCATTGCCCAGTGAACTTGCTAGTGACATGCTCATCATGATTGAACAAAATCATTTAAGACACCAGAGAGCCAATGAGAACTCATTCTTAGACACCAAAACATAAGGCTTGAATCTCTCTTTTCCTGTGTCCAAGATCAAGCACGTTACCCATGGGAAACATTTACATTCTGTGTGCATAGTGTTAGTCTTACAGATTATGATGCAAAATTTAGACTGGATTGAAAATCAGGAACAATAGTGCCATCTGGTGAACAATTTTGATGGAGATGGTCACTCAAAAATACAGAGTATTTTTTTTTTCTTTTTTCAAACTAATCTGTTTTGAAGAAAATTCATCAGCCAGACATTTTTCACATGATTGGTACAATATATTTAAACATGTTACTCAAAATGCCTAAACAGCAACATCATTTTGCAGGACATGCTGAAAACTATAGTTTTGGTTGTCTCAAATATTGTGCAACACAGCCTATAAATTTACTTGTCACAGTAAACAGTATGACACAGCTGCTGGTATGAATTCTAAATGTGCAGTTATATTCACTTCTATGGTATATAAACATAGGCCAACCCTCTGACAATAATGGCACTCCATTGGTGTATGTACAAAGCCTGCAATATACTTTCTAATGCACATTTTTTCCTAATGAACAAATATGTACAAATATAGAATATTCAACACACATAAATGTCAGTACGTTGTACAAATACAGTGTTCCTGCTTCATAACTCTATACAATAAGGTGGCATTTACAGTACAGAATCAGTTGTGACCAAACTGCTGTATTTCACTTTCTCTAAAAGTGGAGAAATATTTCCATATGGACGTTGGGAAGAACTTGATAGCATGCTGTGGGTCCTCAATTTTTTTATCATGGTAAATATGGTGTATAGGGTTATAAAGACAGAACACTGAACATACAGCAAGGATACGAGGTACATGTACACAACAGAATCCTGCATGAAGAACAGTTTAGCTGCACTGGTGATTTGCCTTTAATATACTTTAACTCATTCCATACTATGGTCACAGACCTTGGTCAGTGGTTCTGGTATTGCATGGGAAGTCATACTGCAGCTGCCCTTGAACGACTGACTTGAGACTATAGGCATGTTGGTACTTGAATGAAAGCTCTCTTCATGAAGAATTTAAATGTGCAATTGTTGTCTTAAATCTAGGTAAATATACGGAAAAATCAGGGACTGGTATGGAATGAGTTAATAATCATGCCTTCTAACCCTCAGCCCCTTCAATCAATGCCGACCCATTTGCTTTCCTTGCCACAGTGACCAACCCAACGCACAGCTGGTGGATATTGAACATTACTAGCTCCCCCCCCCCCCCGAAGAACAGCTTGCCCTCCAAGTTACCAGCCAATGAGTATTAATGTTTTAACCAAGCTCACTTATGTTTTTGTTCTAGTCTACATGACAGGTTATTTAGATATTTTGGTTGACCCTGTTGTTACTCATCTGTCCATCCATCTAGAATTTCCACTTGTTCAAATCAAATTTTGTTGATACCCTGTGGTATTGTGCTTTGAAATATACTTGCCCTTACAAGGATTTCACTTGTCCTAGGTTAGTGGATATACAACCTGATGACCCCTGTGTTGCATTCAGATTTATTTATCAATCGTATTAATGATACTGGTCTGAAAAAAGTGAACAGTCAAAAATATTTGAATTGCAGCATAATTGACAAGATAAATCATTTTGTATCATGGGGTTTCTCTCATCATTATCGTCATCATGTCTAAGTTTGAATTTTGTGGGGGTTACTTGCTACCTAATCTCAAAAGCTATGAAACATGTTTGTGTCTCGAGGATGTTTTTCCCATCAAGTTTTGCAAAAACATTCCGAAGGACTTTTGAAATATAGTCCTACAAAATGGACGTGTGGACGGAGCACACTGTAAGAGCCCTGCACTGCTTGTGACTGGGCACAAGAATCTTATAAACACTATATCCACCATGTCTGACAATGACAAGTCCCCATCCATCATGGCATGTCCAATTTGAACCACTATTCCTCGCAGTATACAGACATTTAAAACCCTACACGTCTTCCACAAAAACATCAAATAAGACTCCTTCGGTGTAATCATGGTAGCACACATTTTAATATCATCCAATTGTATTTGATACGGTCAGGTTTCTTTTGACCATCTGTTTCACCTTATGAAATACATCTTGATATAAAAATACACAAATGGACACATTTTTCTTTGTAAAGCAACTTAGAGCTTTCATGATATGGACCATATGCAAGGCAGCAGACAATTTATAATGTAAGTATATCGTGTTCCATCTGTCTAATGACACAGCAAGAATGATCCTGATTAACTGGTCCCAGGGCAAGCGTCTTTTCTCTTCAATGCAATTTGGTTTTCTAGTTTTGTGTACTTTCAGAACTAAAATCTTTTCCAGCAAGAATACTTTACTGTACAGATTTCTGATTCACAAAGAAGTGGGAATTTTGACAAGTGCACACAAAAACATTGCAATGAGCTGAAGAGCCAAGTGGCATGGAAATCAGTTGCAAGAAATGTAAAGGAATGGCAATAACGTTTAACAGCAAGTCGGTTTCATCAGCAACTGAATTTATCAGCTTAAATGTATGACAAGTCTTTGTTTCCCAAAGACGAACAACAAAAATGTTCCAAACCTTTGTCTTTGAATAAAACTTGCCAAGAACCCTTCGATCTTGATGGTGTCTGGTTTCAATGTTTTCGTTGAATTTCTCATGACTAAAAAACATTCTGAGGATTAATTTTAGACAAGACTTAACACAAAGTGTTGTCAATGTCAGCAGCTTTCCTAGACATAGGTCAGTCATTTACTGTTCAACCCACACGAAAGAAAGCTGTTGCCTCAGTCTTACTCTGACAAGTCAAGAAGCAATGGAAAGTCACAAGTTTCCAGCACCATGCATTCATCAAGTTTCAACTCCTTTCAAGTGTATTTTATGGATTTCTGCTTTGGTGCACTTATATATTTTCCCATAAACACTTTCAACTTTTAATGATTTTCCAAGTGCAACGCTTATATTACAGCACTAAATAAAAAGAAGAAAATAAAAAGGCAACTGTCCTGTATTACTTTTCTGTTGAACCATTACAACAGAATGAAAAATGACCAGGCAAGGGCCTGACAGCGAAAATGATAGCAGAAAAGTCAGACCGGTTTCACCTCTAGTGGGACATCATCAGGGACCACAACAGAAGCTGATATGTTTGCATGTCATCTGCTACATCTGTTTCTTAATCTCAAAACAGAAGAAACAAAATACATGCAGGTTTGAGTTAGTTTTGGGAGACCATCAATGATAACATGGCTCAGGTCAACAGTCTTGCTTACTGAGTTCTGGGCACTGGGAGTATGCTGAGGAAAGCTGTTGATTCAGTTTTACCAAAAAGATGATGCGTCACCTCAGGCTCACATTTTCATCTGACTTCAAAAAGTGCAGGAGTACACAGTGAGGGTGAGAGTAAATAGGCATGGCTATTTTCAATGATGGTGGGGAACTGATCGACATATTGACCTAAACTATGGGGAATTGCCATGCAAATGTATTATTTTTGAGGAAAACTGCCATGTTTTTAATGGAGCCACTGAACTGCTCTATTAACATTGAAACTGGTCAGACTTTAGTCTCCTCACTGTTTACACCAATGCTGGCCTTTCTTTTTTTTCCCCATCCTTTGGGTTCTATCATTGAAAATTGAAATGTTGAATCTAACTGGTAGTCAATTATCATAATTAAGACTCCAAAGAGACACAAATTTCACAAGTCCACTTTGCTGACACAGATGTCACCACACAACATGAAATCAACTGTTCAGCCACCAGGCATAGCACCATTTGAAAAAATATTTTTTCAGCCATTCACATTAACATATTCTTTAACAAGTTTAATTCATACAGACCTTCACTTGTTAGGCACTTAAGAGTGATCACTTGGCTCACAGCAACTACATGTGATCCCCTTTTTCATTTTCCAAAAATTAAATGCAAAAAGCATCAATTCAATAGCTGCCCCATTAGCTAAGACAGCTTCACAATTTTTGGACAATAACTTGCAGCTCACCAGTCATTAAATATGTAAAAGCCAGTTCCTTAAAGCTTAAGTGAACTTTAATGATGAACAGTTTCTTTATTTTGTCCATCATGTTTCAATAATTCTAGTACCTTGCTTTACTGAACACATTCCGTCTGTGCATAATTCACACTTACAGTTCCCTGATTTTTGATGAACAAATATGAATCTGTACATGATAAACAAATGACATTTCTAAACATTTTTCCAGTCAACCTTTGTGTGTGCATGTATCATGTGCTTCAGCAAAGGATTGCAACAGCCAGGATTCAAATGTAGCAAAACACAACAGCTAATTTCTTTATGCAAAATTTAAATTTTTCCAGTAAAATTGCATCAAAGAGTTACAGATTTCCTCATGTGTCTGTGTTTGCCAAAAGAAGTTACGGGGAATTTTGAAAGTCAAAATGTTCAGAAAAACAAATAGAACTGCTAGTCAAAGCAACCTTCACAAAATAGGGGGAAGGGGGAAGGGGGGGGTAGACATGACGCTTGCTTGTATTTTTCCAGTCAACCTTTGTGTGTGCATGTATCATGTGCTTCAGCAAAGGATTGCAACAGCCAGGATTCAAATGTAGCAAAACACAACAGCTAATTTCTTTATGCAAAATTTAAATTTTTCCAGTAAAATTGCATCAAAGAGTTACAGATTTCCTCATGTGTCTGTGTTTGCCAAAAGAAGTTACGGGGAATTTTGAAAGTCAAAATGTTCAGAAAAACAAATAGAACTGCTAGTCAAAGCAACCTTCACAAAATAGGGGGAAGGGGGAAGGGGGGGTAGACATGACGCTTGCTTGAATTAACTCTTTAATGGTCTGAAGAAGGCTGAGGCAAGTTTTCCCTGGTGTGGGATACCCAGTATACACAAGGTGTTCAACCTGTGCCAAGGAAAGCTATATTGGCCTTGCATGTGACATCAGGTCTCATCTACAACTTTCAGCCAAAACGTTTGCCAGTAACATGAAATTTAAGTGAAAACATTAAAACACATGATAATTTATAGCCAGGCACTGTTGGGTGACTTAAGTGGGAAAGGAAACAGGGTTTAGTTCAAGACTCTGAACAACCCCCAGAAGGCAAAAGAATATTTGTGCCTCTGATAACCAGATGAGAAATACATGTACACGTACTAGTCTACAGCTGGTAGATCTTCACGATCAAATGACAAGGTAGCATGAGTTCTGTAAATCCTCATGTTCCTAGGGCATTTTATTCATCCAATATCAATACGTATGTCTAAAGGGAGGCTGTGCCCCTATTTTCATACATGCCCTATGTACTTTTATTTCCACTTAGCTTCCCAGGACAAAGTAAAGTACTGTGATAACCTCAAAACAAAATTTACATATGCAACTTTGAAGTGACAGAGTATGCCACAGACATAAGACACATCAGTGAAGGTAAAAGCTGGTCACTGCGTACACACATTCATTCATCAAATCACCAGGGCAATATAGCATAGGAGTTTGGAAGGCATCATTTTACCTGTTTACCTTCAAAGCTGATATTTCCATTTGGATTTTTACTATATACAATGCTAAAAACACAACAAAATAATCTGATCACAGCTGTTGAACCAAACCAATACAGTAGATAGAATTTGTTTCAGAACTGACACAAAACTCAACCTTGTCATCTTGTTTTTTAAAAATACTTAAACTTTTGGTGCAAAAACTCCAAAACATAAAGAAAAGAAAAAAAAGCTTGTTCTACCCTAATTTATAGATGTAAACCAATGGTATGGAAGGTCACTTTCACAAGTCACCTCTATCCTGCTTCATCATGGCAGAGCAGGAGGCTTTATGCACATTCAAACATATTGCTCTTCTTTTTTAATAAATGAAAGGAGAAAAAGGAGAAACACAAAGGAACCCGTTTCTGACAAGGTTGGTTGGCAGGTTTCTACTCAAATTATTCCAAGGCATACATCACAACAATAAACCATAATGTGCAAACTCAAATCAAACGTGAAGGAATTCTACTCTCTTTGTCTTGTTCATAATAGTACACCCACACCCACACCCACACCCACACCCACACACGTACATACAGATATACATAACTCACTACAACTCAGCTTCACAAGGACAGTATTGATAAGGTTTCACCGGGGTACAATGGGAACAATCTGTACCCACAGCATAGGCATGCCACAGGCTTTACTCAGTCACATGACCTAAGAAGGGCTGGTCCAGGAACACTGCAACTAAAGACCACAGGGAGTGTTTACTAGTACATTTTCACAATGACACAAATAATCTCATATTTACTTTTCTTCCACTGCTTTACAGACTGGAAGACTGGAATATTGTGTTCATCAGGTCCTCGGCATTTTTAAATTCTGAATAAAGCCATCTCACCGAGGCTACAGCTCAAATCTGTCACACTTTTACTCTCCTTGGATTAGTTTGGTCAAACTTCGTTTCATGTCAAAGAACCCCACCCAGTAGCTCAAACGTTCCTGCCAAAACAGCGCCCTGTGGGCGTGATCGAAATTATGTCCTCATGTATGACCCTATCACTTGCAGAACCCACATGCAAGAGTGCTTTGTCTGTCCAGCTTATTTCTTGTTGTCTTTACATCAAATCAAATTCAAATTTTCACCTCAGAAAGAGATGTATATGTGTGACACAGTCATGATTTTTTCCTTTTGTTTCATTCAGTATTTAAATGTTGTTAATCAGTCATGAATTTTTAGAAGTCCTCCAGCAGACAACATATAACTTGTTTTGCTATATTCCCCTTGTTATATATATATATATATATATATATATATATATATATATATATATATACATATACATATACATATACATACATACATACATACATACATACATACATACATACATACATATATATATATATATATATATTGTATTTGTGTCTTTTTGCCCAGAACCACTTCCTAGTAGTCAATATCCTATTCCGCAGTTCGAACTCTTTACTCTCCATAAGCTAACCTGTCCCTGTCTATATATATATATATATATATATATATATATATATATATATATATATATATATATATACAGTGCTCCCTCTTTAGAACGCTGGTGTTGGGGTCCAAAGAGCAGGCCGTGTTATATATAGCAAAACCGCCTTATAACGAGGGACTTTTAACATAGAAGTAATGAGAAAAGTATTTCAGTGGAAGCCATGGTACCCACCGTGTTGTATCAGAAACCACCTTGTAATGAGGGGTGTTAGCGCACTGTATATACATGTGTATATATATATATATATATATATATATATATATATATATATATATATATATATATATATATATATATATATATATATATATATATATATATATATATATATATATATATATATATATACATATATAATATATACACACACACACACACACACACACATATACAGATATATCACAACAACCCTACTGCATAGATGCTGACACCAAACAGCATTGCAGAAGTCGTAATCTACATGGAGCTGGGAAAGATTCTCTCATGATTTTGGCTCCCAAATTTGTTCAAAAAAATATCTTATCTACTTTGCACTGACAAATTTCTTCATACATTCTGTTGTTCCGCACATAATGTACTGTGACCAGATATGTCAATAACTTTCTCTGTATATTTCTTGATTGGATGAACTTCACTTGAGACAACTGCCCACTTGAGCACTACTTATACTAAGTTTAGTTGGTGAACCATCAGAGACATTCAAGAAATCTTAGCTGTGGTTACCCACTATTACATGTTGATACACGCCCAAAATATTCAATGACAGAATCTGACTCAAATTTTTTTAAACTCTTTCAGTGCCAAGTTTTGGACTGCATCAATAGCTTTCCTTAGCGTGTTTTGAGCACCTTGCATCTAGCGGGCCAACGAAAGCTGCATACCTGGACCATTATATTCTCTGGAACTATGGGCATGCTGGTACTTGAATGAAAATCTTTTCACAAGGAATATGAATCTGGCACCTGTATTATAATTGAGAGCCGTCAGTCAAAGTAGTTGCACTTTAGTCACAGCCGGCACTGAAAGAGTTAATGAACTGATATTTTGTAAACATTTTCAAAGGTTACAACCTCTGTAATTAAGTTTTCATTTTTGCCACCATCCATGTTATCTGAGATTTAAACCACGCCTTTTCCATTTCAATGCCAAAAAATGCAAAAATCTTGTGCATGTATGCATGCAAATAATATTTGATATAATGAATAAGAGATATAGATGCCAGGAGGAAAATCCTTTTCCCTGAGAGTATTCCTTGGAAAACTTATTTTACAAGTGAAAGACAAGCTAAATGCTGCACAGACTTGGCCCCTGCTGTCACAAGGAAATTGTGTACAAAAATAACTGCTGGGCGCTTCCTCCTTTAATGCTCCTTTAATCCTCCTTCAGGTTTGTCTTTCCGTATTTGTCACCATATGAAGAGCCTCTTTCAATCTCTGTCACAGCTATCATTAACCGCACACCAATGGACACTGAAATGAAGTGACAATTTGGAAACACTGACAATGAGTACAGATGTTAATAAAGATGATTAGTTTTCTGATCTTTATATCATGTGTGCATAGGAATAATAAATGCACTTGTGAACCAAAATCACAATGAGAAATTCTACTGAACCATACACATCTTATCAACAAGCTGAAGTTAATGATTTTTACAGAAAAAGTTAGAATGGATGCTAGAGTTCCCTCTACATTAAAAATCCAAATTTTCCTGCAATCTGCTGTGACCTTTATACTATACAAAGTAAATACTAAGTCTCTATAGCCCCATTGACATACTTTTGGAAAGACAGGACAGGTTTTTGGCAAGTCTCGCGTCCTTTATTTGCACATACCGGTAAATTGTTTTTCCCATATTATTAAAACTGCACCATATAAGTATTTGGTCAATTAAAGTAAGATTCCCTTCACAGAAAAATTGGTTTGTGAGAAGCTGAACAATTTTTTTTTTTTTTTGGCTTGAAACTTGGATGACAAATTACAAACCAGAATGGGAGAAAATCAAATTACTGGGATAGACATAAAAGACAACTTACCTAATATGATGAGAGCAATGATGCCTAACTGTAGAGCCAATGACCCTGAGAGGAAGGCAGTACTAAGCCATTTGAATAAAGGTATACAAAGCAACACAGTCCATGAAATCATTATAATTAAGTCTATGGGCCTCCTTGGCACATCTAGTTTGGTGCCTATCTTGTAGGTACCATTTTGTACAAAGTTGTCATAAATTTCATCCTGAAAAAGAGGGCAAAAATGACAAATAAATTTACATCTGATTGTATTTCTATAGCTACTTAAACAATTTGAAATTAACATATATGTATTACTTATTACGGAGAATAATATGCAAGTCTAAGGACCTCCTTTGTACATTTAATTGTGTACCTATCTTGCAGGTACCATTTAGTAAAGCTGTCATAAGTGTCATCCTGAAAAAAGACCAAAACAGCAAGAAAATTACATCTAATTGTGTTTCCATTGTTACTTGAAGAGTTTGAAATTAACATATCATTTAATACTTAGACTAATATGCCTGTCATATAGGCAAGTTGTATATGGTGGTGCCCTCTGTTGTCAAGCTTCAAAAGCTTTCATTGGTGCCAAGTTTGCAACTGGCATGCAGAGGAGCTATTGAATATAAGCATGCTGTCCTATTAAAGTCTCATCTACACATTCATATTGTTTTTCGTTAATGTTAAAACTAGCAAAAAACACGGAAGCAGAGAACATTCGACCAGCAGCCAGTTTTGGCTGGTTTAGGGAGGAAATTGTCAAGCTGCTAGAGTGAAGCGTGCTGCACTGGCTACCAGCCATGAGTGACTGTCTAGCCTTGTTTTGGCCACTTGTCACTTTGGCTTGCACAAGGGATTACCTTCCATGATAAAAACCACTGTCTGTAATTCTGCCATTTATCATTACAGTGATCTTTATGTCAGTCAGTATAAGCACAAAAGAGGGAACACCAAAATTGTTTACTTTGGCCACAGCTCTCTGTCACCCACATTACTATGAGGTTTTTGCTCAAATTCTTCTGCTGTGTAAAAACAAATTCTCTCTATTCAGTATAATCTGAGTGAAGTTACAGGACCTTTTATCCAATTTTTCTTGATCTATTGCACAAAAACAGTTCAGCTTAATTTGTTTCAGTGACCTGTAAAATAAGGTCAAGGTCACCATCTGCAATGACAGGCAAAATGTTGCTCTACTTTATACACTGCGACCAAGTTTCACAACTTCACCACACCTGTTTCACATTATTGTAGCACCTTTTAAATAGTCCTGTAACCCTGAATGAAGTCAAGGTCACCCTATCACACTCCATGGTTAAACTTACTGAAATGGTTTACATTCCCATGTTTGACAAAATTTTGTGAAATCCTTCTGTCAAAGAAATATGTTTACTGTCAAAATCCCTGCGAACTTGTGAATGAGGTCAAGGTTATCCATTTGTCTATCAAAGTGAAGCCTGACTAGACACAAGATGTGACCAAGTTTGATATTATTGGATGAAAAAATCCCTACATTTAAAGCAGCCCTGTGATTTCAAAATGAAGTCAAGGTCACCCATCTGCATTCCCAAGCCAGGTCATATTCAGATACACAATGAGAAAAGTTTAATAAATTTTTGTCCAAAGAATTATTACATGGACACTGATTTTGTTTAGATGTACAATGAGAGCTTGACAAAAAGTTGAAGGTCACGACCATCTGGAATCTCATATTAGGTCTCATTTAGACATAAGAAAATCATAGAAAAACAGGAAATTTAGGAACGAGGATGCAAAACACCTTGTCCAAAATTCACTGCAGGCTTTCTCCAATGGCATTGATCAATTACATACAGCTCTTAAAGCACTATCATTTCGAGACATAACAAGAATCAATGAATAATTGGGTCTTACTGATTCAGAACATGCATTTCCGCAAAATTTTTGTGAAATTGTGTATGCTTACACAACAACTATTCAGAAACCAGATTCTAATAACAAAAACTTAGATCAAATGTTTTGCAGCCTTCTTTGAAAACAAAAAATTATTGATTCACTGAAGATTCAGTCCTTTTTCAAATTGAAATTTGTTTGCAACATGATTCCCAAGGAATGCAAAATAAAAGATCCCCTCATTATTTCCTATAGTTGTAGCAACAATATTGGACATTTGAAGTATCATGAATTACAAGAAATTTCTGGCTTCAATTACTCTTAAGGATATCACAGCGAATCAAAATTGTGACTGTATGTCTAACAGTAAATATTCTAATTTTGTTGATGCATACCACAAACATGTATTCACAGGTAACTTGGATATAATACAAAATTCAAGTTTTAAAAAAATTATGAAAAAAGGTACAAAATTTGGATATGTCCCAAGTTGAACATCGACAGTATTTTTCAGGATACATGTGATGCATTTGATTCCTACGGTTGGAAATGGGCAAAGAAAGAAAAAATGGAATTTCAGAAATTTGAAGGATGGTTATGAAACTTGAAAAGAGTCTTTAGAAACAGAATTTATAGTTACAAATCCCACACTAAGAATGTCAATACAGTTCCTCTCATACAGCCTAAAGTTTCAAAAGCAGTCAACGAACTACAAGAAAGATTTGTAGTCACTACCATAGATAAGGTAGGTAACTTGACAACTTTGGGATCATCTGCAAAAAATATTACCTGGACGTTTTGAAAAATGAACTTGGTATAAACAATATTTCAGACATAAGAGGAAATGACGTATATATATAACACAAACAATCCATTGATAATTTGATAGATACACATAAAGTTGAGATGAAAAGGAATTTTAATATCAAAATTTCTGAAGAGGACTCCTCTATTCCACTTTTGTTCTGGATACCCAAATTACATATAAACCCTTCCCTTTTAAGTTTAGATTCCTAGCTGGTGCTTCAAAATGTTTAACAAAACAATTATCAAAATAAGTAACACTGTGTTTGACTGCAATTAGGAATCATTTTAGTAAATACTGTAATGCAATTTGCAGAAACTGAAATAAATTGTTTTTGGAGTATTAGCAATTCTTCTGAATTTGTATCGAAAATCAAAAAAGTAAAAGCAAAAAATATCAAATGTTTTGATTTTTGTACACTGTACAAAAATCTACCCATAAATGAAGTCAAAAGTTCACTTTTCAGAATTTATAAGCAAAATGTTTAAACATAATGGTAAACCATACATAAATATTAATTCATATAAAAAGAAAGCATGTTGGTCACACAATAAATATTCAAAAAGTGACGTTAAATCTTACACTGTTGAAACTTTGATAGATGCTATAAAATTTCTTTTGGATAATACTTTTGTTCAATCTAGACCATTGGTTTTCCAACAAATAAAAGGCATTCCAATGGGTATCAACTGCTCCCCTTTACTGGCAGATTTATATTAAACCTGGCTTGAATTTAAGTATATGGATAAGTTGATGAAAAAGGACTTTCAAATGGCTACAAAATTATCAAACAATGCAAGATATATTGATGGCACTGCTTGTGTAAATGTACAAAATTTCAGTGAAATTGCTAAAGAAATTTACCCAAAAGATATCACTTTGGAGGGTAACAATTCAGATGGTTTCAGAGATGTGTTTCTGGACTTGGATATTCAGGTCACTAATGACAGGTTTGTATTAAAGTTTATCACAAAATAGATGAGTTTACCTGTGAAGTAGTTAATTATCCTTTCCTGGACAGTAATATTTTGGAAACTATTGGATATAGTAGAGTATAATATGTTTTTGTCCCAGATTTTGAGATTTGGTCATATTTGTTCTAAATTTCAGGACTTTGCATCTAGAACCAAATTTATTTACAAGAAACTTGAGTCAAGAGGATTCAAAGATGTACTTTTGATCAAATATTTCTACAAATTTTGCTGTAAATATCTAGAGACGGTTAGAAAGTTTGGCTTCAATAATTTTAGAGATTTTAGACTTGCCTGTTTTGCTACTTAATTTTATCTTTTGCATCATTCTGTTTTAATTTTCACCTTTCAGACATTTTACGCTAATTTGTTTTCTGTTAGGTTAAACCCCCAGGAGCTATTGGTAGCAAGTAGGTGCCTATGACAGTTACAAGCTTGCCTAATTGTACATGATATCTGGTTAAGAAATATTATATTTTCATTGCATTTTTCTTGACTTAAATACAAATGAATTTCATTCTTTTCTGACTTGCCCTATAAAATTTGCTGTTAATATCCAAAAATTATTAGAAAGTTTTCTACAATAATTTTACAGTTTTTAGACTTGTCCGTTTTGCTAGTTAATCATCATTCTGTTTTAATATTCACTTTCAGACATTTTAGACTTACATGTTTTCTGTCAGGTTAAACCCCCCTGGGGCTATTGGTAGCAAGCAGTGGCCTACGGCAGTTGCATGTTTGCCTAATTGTACTTAAAATCCTGTTAAGAAGAATTGGTTTGATAACATGTTTTTGGAATAAATGCTAATGACTTTGATTCTTTTCTGACATGCCTGACTGCACATTTACTCAATATTAAAAAATTGCTCAAAATTGACAGTATTTTCTCAAATGTCACAAACCTGACGCATTACGTTGACACATTGACTCAGGGTTGGCAGTGAAATAGAGCTTAATTGTTTGTAGACTTTCAAAGTGAGGAGTAGGTGTCATCATGGAGTTTGTTTTACATTTCTGGTGCAGGATGTCCATTGTTGCAGTCCTTGTTAGGATTCCCCTTAGTTTGTACAGGTGGTCTAGCCGCAACTGTTTATTTTACAATCACTGGGACTGAATATAATGCCTCAGTTTGTTTCCACTTCAGTTATCACTGGCGGGTGGTTTACCCAGGATAAGCTATCCAGCTAGAAAGGGTATATATTGGTTCAGGGGTAAGTCAAATTGTTCTTATCTGAACCTGTATTATACAAATTTAGTAATTATGGTTTGTTTGACAGGTATTCTTCTTTCATAATGAAGCTCTGCATTTATCAGCAAAACTTCACATATTTTGCTCATTCATCATTTGCCACGTTCATATTTATTCATTAATATGTGGGTTGTCTTTGATGAATATTTAGCTTAGACAAGAAGCCTCTACTCAGAGAGACATGTATGGGTAATAGGCTCTGAAACATGTTATGAGTAGTTACCTGCTGAAGACCCTTTAATTTATTTGGGCTTATACAGCCTATGTCAAAATTTTACAGAGGAAGGTGTGCAATATGGACAATAGTACTTCCATATGTATACAGGTTAGACAGGGACAGGTTAGCTTATGGAACATAAAGAGTTCGAACTGCGAAATAAAGTAATGACTACTAGGAAGTGGTTCTGGACAAAAAGACACAAAATACAATACAATTTGATCAAGTTTGATCTTCTTTGTTAAATCCTTTTGACATTATCACACCGACATCAATTCCCATTAAGTAGTCCTGTAAGCTTGAGAATGCAGTCATGGTCACGCATCTGTGACCCCAAGTGAGCTTTTACCTGGACACACACTATGGGCAAGTTTGAACCATCCTTCTCTTATTCTAATGTGGTCACTGCACTGAGATACACTAACATTAAAACAGAACAAGCAGAAGAAAGTTGAAAATAAGATCCCCCATACAATATATGGAGATAATTGTGATACACACCAAAGCACTTCTTTTTTACACAACACATAAAGGAAACAAATACAATGGTTTTCTGCACTGAATTATACCCACTCAGTCAGCTGACTTAACCCTTTCCTGGGCAGAATGAAATCCAGTCAAAATTTTTCCTTGGCAAAATTTGGGTGCTAAATAGGCCACCCACACCTTGGACAGTATGTGACAAGGGGACCACTCTCTTGATACCTTTCATCTATAACTGTGAAAATCTTTTTTATAAACAAAAAGTTGATGCCATTTGGCATCGGGGCAGATTTTGTAGTTTTCTGTGAGGAAGAGAATAAAAAAGGGGGAAGCAACATCCCTCTTTTGCAATTTCCCTCTTATGCAGTAATAAACTTTACATATTTTTGGCTTAAATATATTTTGGGTTATAAAAAAAGCCACCAAAGCAAATATATGTTGCCCAACATTCGGTGCAATTGTACTTGAAAAAAAAAAAAAAAAAAAAAAAAAAAAAAAAAGAGAAGTGCAACACTACTTTTGAAATGGTTCTAATTTGGGGAGTCCAGAAAGAGAATAATTCATACATGAAATAAGGTAATGCTCTGTGCCTAGCCCGACTCTTATCATATTTCCGTATCTTTAAAATGCAGAATATGCAGATTCTGGAACAAATAAATGTGGTAAAAGGAGGAAATCTACTCTCATAGTGACATCATAATCTCTGTGCTTGTACTTACTTTTTCTTGGTACATTTTGTGAAGCCATTGAGCACAAGCCTCGTCCGTATCTGTTGGTATGCCGTCTGTTTCTATCCTCCTGCAAGAAAAATGACACATAACTCTTTCAGTGATGAATCACAACAAACGTTGCACTTACCTGAATAATTAAAATGATTCTAGGTTCAAATTACTTAACTACTGAAGTTTCTGTATTGGCTGGTAAGTCACACTCTGTCTCTGTTTCCCGAAGCTCATACCAGCTGGCTTCCTGTATATCATCGCAAGGGCTCACTTTTATTGTGCAACAGTACGAAAGGACAAGCCTTTCCAACTTTGCAGCTAGATACCAAGTCTCTGGGGATTGGATCAAGAGCTCATCTCAACACAAAATTTACCCAGCATGCACTGAGGAAAGCTGTTGACTTGTTCCCTATACCATTCTTGATTTAAAAAAAAAGAAGATGAAATTAATGACATGGAACCATTTATAATATACAATGGGCAAAAGTTACATACATTGGCATTAGGTCCCAAAAGGCTCAACGTACCTGACATATACTTCTGCTTTACATTTTTTGCCTCTGACAATGTTCATTAAGGTGGGTGCTGCTCCATCAGAGCGGAATGCTATGGTCAAATCTATGATGGACGGAACTGAAAAAGACAAAAACAATTCACAAACCACACTACCAGACAATATAAGACAAATAAATCACTGCTTTTCAAGCATTTAGCAAAACCGTAACCAAACACACAAGTATTTCACTGACTGAGCTGCTTGATGACTTAATATACATGTAGGTACATGTGCATGTATTTGAATATTTCATTTTACAAAATTTGCAATTTGAACTAGTTTATGAAGATCCAACTGACGTATTAATGGCCCTGCGGTATGAATCTCCTCAAAAGCAGGGGCCTATCTTAAATTTCAGTTTGAGATGCTTTCAGTATGACTGATTTGCATGTGTGAGTGGCTTCCCATTACGAAGCTATGAATCTGTGCTTGTTGGGGGTTGGGATGGGAGGGTAGGCGTCCATAGACACCAATCTGTAATTCATACTTAGAGCACCACACAGTCATGTAACTCAAAAACATAAACCTTCTCCTACATGTTTATTTTTCCATTGTATGCCTACTTTTTCCTTTTACCCCATGCATGGAGAGCACAAAGCCCTTGGTCCTGGGAAGCAGGTGATGTTTCAGTTCCTTCAGTCCTTTCTTCCTGGCCACCTCGTTGCTCGCCTTGTGTTTTGCCTCTGTGAATCTGGTTCCCTCACAGAACAGTAGCAGCTGAAATACACATTCATAATGCCAGCTCACTCTGATGATGAATTTCCTACATAAATTACAAATTTGGTTTCCTTTTAAATGAAAAAAGGATAAACTGTGAAAACAATTTTAAATTGAAATGCAATCAGAGATTGCTAGATCTATCCCCCCTCCATCCTACAGCTGCCAGTACTGACAGGAGTCACCTTGGGAATTGGGTCAAGGTCACCCAGCTTCGAACTCATCCGAGACCTTATAATTATGTAGGACTATACACACTTCCAATTTGAAAGACCTATGTCAAACACTTTTCAAGTTATCGCATGAAAACCAAATTCACTAAAATGGCTCTGTGACCTAGGCATTTAGGTCAAGGTCTTCCATCTTCCAACTCCTCCGAGACCTTATATAAGATTAAAACCATATGTAATAAGACAGGTCTGTGCCAAAAACTGTTCAAGTAATCGCGTGAAAACCCAATTCACTAAATGGCTCTGTGGCCTTGGAAATTGGATCAAGGTCCCCCATCTTCGAACTCGTCTGAGACCTTATTTATGACTACAGTAAAACCTCTCCCTACCGAACACCCTGGGCGACTGAGTGAAAGGGTTCAGTAGTGAGAGGTGTTCAGTAGTTGGAGGTTGGGGTGTTCGATTGATTGATTGATTGATTGATTGATTTTATTCAGTGGAAGTCATACATAATGGATGATAAATACAGAAATGAAATGATAAATAATGATAAGGCAAATTATAAAGTAAACATGATATAAATAAATAAGGCACATTATAATACCAGATATCAAATATCAAATATTAGAACAGCAAATTATAATGGTATCACAGTCACAAATAATAATACATACTAATCAACTAAAATATATAAAAATATACAAAATATATATAAATATATCTTCAGCTGCTGGGTTATAAACTTGACATATTACAATATATGTGTACAGCTATTTCAGCATAACTATCCATTCATTCTTCACACAAATGAGACTACATGCATATGATGTATGCTAATAACACAAATTACATCTGTATTGTCCCACCTCATGCTATGAAAACATCAACCTAGTAAGACATCCTGTAACTGCTGGTAAGATCATATACACTGAAGAGCAAGGTCTTGAGTCACACCAAAATGCTACGAAAACAATACAGTTTCCACTGTATTTGGAGACAATTCCAGCATTCAGGTTTCTCAATTGCCTGCTTAGCTTACTCAATGGGCTGTTGGTTTTGATGGCCGATTGGTCAGCAGAGATACATGTACCAACCAAAGTCAGTTCTGAGCTAAGGCATTCTTTCACAGAAGATTAGACAATAATCTTGATAAATTGTACCAACCAAGGTGTGATCTGTTAACGATAGAGACAGGGTGGGAAGCAGAGCATAACAAAGGTATGTCTTATCAGCCTTCCTGTGTTGGCCCAGCATGCATGCAATGTGCCAACTTTTATCCTTAGTGACAAACAACCAGCAACTGACCTTGGGCCTGGTTATGTCTCACAGAGAAAGCACATGTTCGGATGTGGGAGGTTCATTCATGCCTTTGGGACTGAAAAAAGGTGTTTGGTGTTAAGAAGTGAGAGGTGTTCGGTGGTGAGAGGTTATGAACATCCAGGAACACCCAGGTGCCTATTAAATAACATGTAAACATTTGGGACTGACAAAAAAAAAGTGTTCAAATGTGAGAGGCGTTCACTGGTTGGAGGTGTTCGGTAGTGGAGGTTTTACTCTATAAGCATGTAAAAGATGAAAGCCATACGCAAAAAACTCTTCAAGTTCTCACCCCAAAACTGTCTGTCTGGACACACACACACAAACAAAGCAGTGGCTATATGCTTCCTCCTCCTTTGAGGAGGGGGGGGGGGGCATATCTAAAAAAAATTGCACCATGGGAACTCAACTCATGCCCTTCCACTGTGTGTGTGGGAGGGAGGGAGGAAGGGAGAGAGAGTCAATTATTTCAATTCAAATGAAATAATATAAATTTAATATTTGTGTTACTGTGACGGTTGTCATACCAATAAGTGATGAGTAAGGACACACAGATTTACTAAACTACAAAACTTTCCATGTAAGAAAAATCACATTTGCATGACCATTCCTTTTAGCAGCAAATACTTCAAAACAAATGTCAGTACATGTATATTACATTACCAGCTAGCATGTGAGTTGTTGCATGGACAGGTTCTAAAAGCAAATGACAGTATGTATACAGTTGTTTTAACTATTATGCAATGAGCCAGCATGCAAGTAGGTCCATATGGACAGTGGGTAAAAACAAATGACGGTATATTGTACTACACGCTAGCATCTGAGTTCGTACAATGGGATAACCTACCGTGACCCAGTAGCCCTTAGGGTAGTCTGTGATGTACCGTAAATCTCGTGATATAATTTCCTTGTCTTTTGTCCATTCTCGGCGCAGAAAGATACTCTCTGTGAAAGTCCATGCCCAGCCTATTAGGGGAACCAGCTTTAATGATGACTTGCCATAGATCTTTGTACCCTGTCACAAAAATATGGCTCACATAAAGTGGTATGCATTCAGTTTCTGAGCTGTCAATTTTTTTTTTTGACATATTAACCCCTTTGATCCCTTGTAGAAGAACTGTAGCTGTATATAAATCACTCTATTTGCATTTTAACCCTTGGACCCAAGGAGTTGAAATAAATCTGCTTCACATTCTCATTTCAAACGAAAGTACCAAATACAAATATCAATACTTCACTGCTTCATTCTACACGCAGTGAACAACATAGCAATCGTAGGCCACACAGAGTGTTAACTAAAGAAGTACACATGTATTTAATACAAAATTTTGCCAACATGTCAGTTACAGTAAGCAAGCTCTATGAAAGGTAGCAGTCCCAGCATTTTGTGATTTTTTCCTAACCTGTCCATCCAGACACTTTGACTAGCAGTGAAGACCAGACTTAGGTTGTTGAATGACAATCATGTGGAAGGTTCATGTACATGTACATGTTATATGGAATGTCAGGTTATCATCACATCGTCCATAGCTGATGAGGCCCATATTGGTTTTAACTGGTCCTAATTGTAACAAATTTAATATTTTGACCTTTGACTCCAGTTTGTAGATAGCATGCTTGAGCACTCGCGCCCAGAGGAACAACTTCCTTTTATTTTTTTTTCATCACTGTACTTTTTAATTGCCATACATATATCAGAGTGGAAAACTCGAGGAAATTAAAGGTATCCAATAATTGGCCTTTGAAGTTTAGAAGTATGGCATACACATTCAGGGCTACCGTATCATCCCTTTTAAGTGCCCATGGCACTTAAGAAAATATTTCTGCAGTAAGCCTCAACTGTAAACCTATTTTTGGAATATGAATCCAGTATTTATTGAAAATCAAGGTAAAATGAAGAAAATCTAGTAACATTTCCCAGTTTTTTTAGTTAAAGAAGAGGGGGTGCTTAAGAGGGTGGGGGCCTTTAAAAGGGATAATACGCTTACATTTATCTGCTGCTTACCCCCAACATGCCCAAACGTTCAGACACCACCCATGCCAGCAGCCAGTCAATGTCATATTTGTGGTTCATGATTACAATGGTGTGCTCATGTGCCACATACTTCATCATCTCTGGATCTTCCACAAAAACTTGAATTTGTGAACCTGACCACCATTGAGCCATAAAAGTGAACTCTGAAAATATACACAATGGCATAAAAGGAGACTGATAAAATTGCACAGTTCAAAGGCACAACAATGAGAGAGAGATATTTTACTCTTTAGTGCAAAAACTTCTTCTGGCTCTTCATATGTACAATGTGTCACACATGTCCACTGAAACAGTGGCCTATGAGAACACAACATCACAGGCAATTTTTCTCAACGTCCAGTAACCCCCCCCCCCCCCCCCCCCATATCAACCCTGTTTCCTGTGTCCCTCACAACCATTAACATTCAGATTGTCATTGACAGTTGCAGCAGAGAACAGATGTTCATGACCAAGTGGAACATCCAGTTATTATGTCTGTGTGCCAACACAGACATACTCTTTCTTTCTTTCTTCCTTCCTTCCTTCCTTTCTTTCTTTCTTTCTTTCTTTCTCTTTCTTTCTTTCTTTCTTTCTTTCTTTCTTTCTTTCTTTCTTTCTTTCTGTCCAATATTTCATTTGTATCACACGTAAAAACTTCAAACTTGGCATGATTATACTTCCATACATGAAGCCTTGGGTTTTTGTAAAGAGGTTCAATGGTTTTGAAAATTAGGCATATTAGGGCCATTTGAAAATTTAAATCTTGAATATCTTCAAAACTATAATAGGTACAGGTAACCAATCCAACTTCAATTAATATGTTTGTAACAATGCACATTTTTGTTATTTACATGTGACCTCTAAAGGTCAAAGGTCAAGGTCATTTGGACCTTTGAAAATTTTCATCCAGTCATAACTCGGTCAATTTTTATCCAATTTTGATCATATTGGGCTCAAATTGTAGCTATTGTAACAGTGCACATTTTTGTAATTTACATCTGACCTCTAAAGGTCAAAGGTCAATGTCATTTGAACCTTTGAAAGTTTCATCAAGTCATAACTCAGCCAATTTCCATCCAATTCTAATCATATTAGACTCAAATTGTAGGTATTGCAATATTGCACATTTTTGTAAGAACCTGTAACCTCTAAAGGGAAAAGGTCAATGTCATCTTGCCCTTTGAAAGTTTCATCTTGCCAAAACTTGGTCAATTTTCATCTGATTTGGTCCATGTTGGGCTTAAATTGTGGATACTGTAACACTGTACATTTTTGCAATTGACATGTGACATGTAAAGGTCAAAGGTCAAGGTCATTTGGACTTTGAAATTTTCATCCAGCCATAAGCTTAATGGAATGTGAAGTAAAAAAGGACACAAGTTGTAGCCCGTAATATTTACAACTTTTGAAGTCACACAGACAGATTTGCTTTGAAGCAAATCTTCTTTTCTAGTTTTACATTTGCATGAACATTGAACCTTGTGGACCTGCAAAATGTATATCATATTCACACGGCCTATGTTAATTTTACAGCTCTCACAGCAAATCAGAAGAAAACTGATAATTTCATTAAAAGATTAACAGAAAATGGTTGCAATGGGACATACCTCATGCACCCTTAGGTCAGGTAATCCAATTTTCACATGACATGTCATTTTGATTTTTGATCACGCAACAAAGCATGACTGCATAAGGTGCAAAAAGCATTTCACAGGATATTAAGGGTTTAAAGTCAATTTATTTTTGGACTCTGACACAACAGTCATTTCCTCTTTACTGCCACTTATTTTTTTTTTTTTTGGACATGTAATGGCATCAAGAATATGCAGAATGAAAAATATACACATATGTACATGTAACTGCTAGAGGGTGTATATGTCACCACAAGTAAATGTTGACACTGGGCAAACTGACAGTAATTTTTACCCAGGATATATTGCAACAAAGTTAAAACTGCACCTATTCAAAGAGATAGGTTTACATGTTGTTTGGTCCACTCAAGCCTTTGTCTTCCTGTACACATGTTTTCTGATTTACCAACCATAATCATTGGTTCTATGGTCTGGAATACAAGAAATTCATATGTATGACCTGGTGCCTTTTTGCAATTCCTCAGTAAAATATCTGTCTGACTCATATACATTAATAAAAGATCATTTAACCCTTTCCACTCTTAACAGGCAAAAACCAACTGGTGGTCAAATGTTTTCTGCTTCAATGTTTTTTTTTTTTACTAATTTCAACACTAAAGAAAAACAATTTGAATCAAAGTTGAGGATGAGAACCACCACGACCCACAGCAATTGCTTTCTATGACATGGTTTGGGTCCGTTAATAGTGCCCAACCCACACCAAGGAGAGTTGTTGACTCAGTCCTAATTCAAGGGGGAAAGGGTTAAAACTTGCAATTGCACATGGCATGACAGGTGAGTTCATGACTAACTTTATTGCTGGAAGCTATGACACACTTGGAACTTTTGAGTGCTGTTCAAGCTGAATGTGATGAATTTATGTAGAGCATCTGTGCTATGGTGCAGGGTGTTGTACATGTATATTTACCTTAGACCTATTGATCATCAGATGGTATCATTTTTAAAACATAATAGAATAATCTTTTTGTAAAACATATATGTGTCGCATACATGTAAAAGCATGTACAGTGTATATAAATATGAATAAAAAAAGCATATTGTATGTATAGGTGTGCATGTATGTGCCCGGTATGAATTATATCCATCATTTTGCAACTCCAAGTAGCCACGATGTTATTGTTTTCCTTAACCCTTTCCCCCTTACACCAACCAAAACAAGCTGGTGGCAAATGTCGTCTGCTTCAGTGCTTTCAACAGGAATGAAAAAATTTTTGACTGAGAATCGTAGATAAGCCCTAACAAGATCACATGCTCCAGGTCAACAACTTTCCTTGGCATGAGTTGGGCACTTAGTGCCCAACTCATGCCAAGGAAAGTTGTTGACTCAAGTCTCAATTCAAGGGGGAATGGGTTAAAGACTGTAGCTAAGAATATTGACTGCTAGATCCTCTATCCTCTTCTGTCAATTAACATGATTCAATGACCACAACCCAATCCAATGTTCATCACTTATTTAAAGTGCACCAGCCTGGCTCAGACTATAATCACTACATTACTTGTACATTCATTAGGCTTTCAAAGGGATTGATACTGGTCAACAAAATTAATTCCACAGATGGTAATATTATTTTTTAAAACCAGCCATTAATAAAACACACAACTGAAATTTGTTGCAACAGGAGTACAGATTGTATGTTTGGATGCAGATACTAAGGATTACCAGTAGAAAGAAAAATGTGACACATCTACATTTAACCCTTTTCCCCCTGAATTAAGACTGAGTCAACAGCTTTCCTTGGCATAGGTTGTGCACTAAGTGCCCAACTCATGCCAAGCAAAGCTGTTCACCTGGGGTATGTGATCTTAATAGGTCCCATCTACAATGCTCAGTCAAATTGTTTTACATTACCATTAAAATTATTTGAATACATGGACGCAGACAACATTTGACCTCTACCAAGTTTTAGCCAGTTTTATGGGAAAGGGTTATGTATCTTGCATTGAGGAACAAAATGAACACCACACGTTGACAGCATGTATAATGATGACTGTGGTTGAGTAAGTAATACAAAATGTATGAAAACTTATGCTTAGCCACTGGGTTCTAGAACTTGAAAATTTATAAGCTACTATTAGCTCCAAAAAAATACTTTGTGCTCAATTTGCAAGAGAACAGCAACATACATTTAAATCAATAATTCCTGTTTCAATACCACTGGTGCAGTATATAGTGCCCATTTTTAACAACAGAATCGTGCGACGCAAGAACCCGTTATTTTGCGAGAAGTAGGACATCCAGCTGTGCCAGCCATCGTGCCACATTGAAAAGTTCATAGACGGCTGGAAGAGGGTAGATAAGAGTTGTACAACTGCATGGGACTAGGCTGTTCTGCGGACACCAAGAAATATGCCACCAAAACGAAATATTCTTGGATGGAGGGGGTTACTTTTCAAAGTTTCCCCGCAAGGAGGACAAGCAATGCAGGAGAGAATATGGTTGAACATGGTCAGGCAACCTGTGGATTGGGAGCCATTCAAGTTGGACAGAATCTGTTCCAGTCATTTTGTTGGGGGTAGAGGTCCAACACTAGAATATCCTGTGCCAACACTATTCCTCTACAATAATTGGAAATTACCGATAACACCACGGATGTCGAACCAATATCTTCAGATAGCATGTCCTACCACAGCAACAAGAGGCCAGTGTAACTGTGTGGCTAGGCACGCCCGCGATCATCACGCCTCAACCCTGGAAGTTTGGAGTTGTATTTTGCACTGGCGGTATTCTCTCGTAAAAGAAAATTTCTTACTCGCATCAAAGTCAACTGTTTCAGAAAACATGCATTCCAATATAGTCATGTGTAAAAATGAATCACTGACTATAACGAAAAACATACTTTGTGACATGTTTGAAAGATTTTATATTTGTTCATTGACCATGATACAGGCTACTTTCAGTATTATTTACAAGTTTCTAGAGATAAGTGTCTGATACTTACCACACCAATGTGCATATGCGAGCGTGACGACAATTTTCCGGTAGAGTGCCTTGTTGAATGGCCATATCAATATGTAGGCACACAGCATGAGAAAACAGACAATAAGCCCACTGACAATAAACACGTAGCCCAGGATAAGATGTGTGATAAACCAGTTCTTGACTTGAGCTATAAATCCCATGCTTCTTGGTGGACTCTGGCAGGCTTACCTGCAATGGGAATATCAATTGAGTCTATTTATTATGTTGGTTGTGCTTTTCAAGGTTTCACCTTCCACAATCCTCAAACATGTTATGCAACAACCTGTATGTCTTCAGACCTCCTTGGCAACTTAAATATAATTATCACGACTCTGCCCATATATATTGCAGTGCATGGCACTGGATGCCAACTCCTTGCCATTGCTGTAATACATGCACTGGTTGAGGCCTGGAGGTGACCCTGCCTGATAGTGGCTTTGTGCTACGTTTTTTTGGGCAGACACAAAAAAGTGGACATGGATGCAAAAGCACAAAAGACACTATTCCACAGATATACCTCGATGGATGCAAAGTTGCTCCATAATGCCAGGTTCCTGGCAAGATCTGAGTATACAGTGGTGTTTGGACTATCCAATGCTCAAATCATACCCTCCCCCCCCCCAAAAAAAAATCCACAATTCACTTAATTTGGTTTAAATTTTGTTTTATTCCGCAATCAGAAAGACGGTCAAAGCCCTACATGAATTCCTCTTGCCAAGAACAAGAAGAGACAGGACAGATGAAACATCAAATTCCTGTCTGGGTAAATTATCTTGGAGAGGTAACATGATGAAGGAAGAGGGAAAAAACAGAATAAGACGGACAGTGGGGAATTACTGACTGAGTTTCATAATCGATACTGCATGTTATATCATTGATCCCATATTGTGGGTTATCTGTCCAATTTTAAGTTATAAATCTGCCCAATTTTTCAATAAATTCTTGTAGGGCCAGAGGTATCACAATATTACTATCCAAACTGCATTGTGCATGCCCAATGTGTGGATATTCAATGGAGCAAAATTAGAAAATCAACAGTGTACCATCCCAAAATACTGATAATAGTTATTTCATAACAATGTATTCATACATGTTGCTACTCGAGATAATAATTGTATAGTTGGAGCGGTTGGCACTTTGAAATGCCACACTGGATACATACTGATACACGCACCATTCACTCCTGTATGCCATGCCCCTTGGGCTGATAAGTCCCAGTAATAAATATAAGGCTAAGGGGAGTGAATCAATTTCTGTATTTTTGTAATGCTTGTTTATGTCTTTTTTATACCTTAAAATGCAACAGAATGCAGGATTTTGCTATGTTTTCTCTTTTTTTTTTTTTTTTTGGGGGGGGGGGGGAAGGGACCTACATTTTCATACACCCTATATGTCCTGAAAGTTATATTGGGCTTACTCGAAAACTGTGGATGGTATTACCCTAACGAGCAAAACATTATGGATTACGAAGACGGATGGACATGAACGGTGACTTAAGCTATACGACCTTTGGTCAGCAGAGCTAAAAAGAGAAAAAAATTGCAGTGTCATCCGTTCATTGAATGACTTGGATTTTTGATGCACTTTTTTGTTGTAATATTCTCTGAAACTGCTCAGCCAATCGCTTCAAAATTGCAGAGGGATGCACACACCTTGCACACATGGATAAATCTTGAAGGATCATGGGAAAAAAAACCCAGACCTATTTTCAAAGACTCGGCTCTGCAAGTGTTTACACAATAATTCCAGCAAACACAATGGGTGTATTAATGAAGTCTGTGTGCCAACAAGCTAGGATTCCAGATGTACAGATGTGGATACAGTGTATGGATATGTGGAAAACCACAACAAAGGTAGACAAACATTGTGATTCCATGCGCACATACACAGATGCTTTTGAAAACAATGCATTCACTGTATCTGCATCAATGTCTGTACAGGACAGTATCCATACATATGGAATCATAGGTTACCTCTTTCAGTGCCAATCACATCTTAAGTCCATTAACTTAAGTCAGAGAAGTTTCAATTTTCATTAGAATTCCAAATTCGTATTCCTCTTAAAAAGACCTTTCATTCAGATACCAGTGTACCTATAGTCCTAGAAAAATTTTCCAGATCAACAGCTTTTCTGAGCATGCATTGGGCACATTGCACCCAATGCATGCCGTGAAAAGCTGTTGACTCAGTTTGAAATTTGGCAGTGAAAGGGTAAAGTGTGTTTGCAACTCCAGCCTCCTCTAGGCTGCAGCTTCACCACTGCTGGAAGTTGTGCACACATGTATGAACATCAGGATACTTTTACCATGCTCATCAGTAACTACCTGTTGCTGCACATATGTCATGGTCAGATTCTGTGTGGCAGACTTGGAGGCTGTCTGCTTGCATTCAGGTGCTGGCATTTGTCTATTGATGCTAAGGTTGAAACCAAGTGTTTCTCCAACTGTCGACAGGCCTATCTTATTGCTTTAAACACTACTACATACTACTATCTCCCTTTGAACTATTTTTGGTACACACACGCACGCACACGCACGCACACATATATAAACTGAGAGGTCAAGTTAAGCCCTGGATAAATTTGAAATTCCATGAATTGCTACTAGGCCAATTGAAAAAGATATTGTGTAGAAAGGTACTCATGTATGCAATGATTCACCCAAGCATATTATAGGCTACCACAATTACAGGCATTCAATGTGGTTCCAACACATCACTCATAAATCTTACATATGTGTACATGTATATACAGTAATGTTTTATTCCATCATGCCTGGCATTAAATAAAGCTGTACCGACAGCTACATGTATGGATATGTCTGTCTATGCCTTTGTCTATGTCCAGGGAGTCAACAGAGAAAAAAAGATATGTCAGATGTGTAACAAGAATAAAGGAGAATCAGATACACACTATTATGCTTTGTGGGGACTTGAGATAATCACAATAAAGTATAGGACAGAATGCTTAGATTCTATTCACCAGATTGGACCCCAACTTCTAAAATTGGATAAGAACCAACACTTGTGTTATATTCTGCTACATATTTTGTTACAGAAAGCACTTGTCTTGTCCATGTCCACTTTTACGTCCAAGTCCGCCTCTTAGTGTGCCCCCCTTTTTTGATAGTGTGGCACTGGATGGTATTTGAATGACTTAGTACCTTGTCACTCAACACTGGGTATGAAGGCATCATGCTGCTTTCTGGTAATCAGCATGTCACCCAGCATTACCCAGATAATTAACTGCCACAGTGATCTACTTTCACATCATGACAAATTGTGTCTGCACACACTTGTGTCAGGTTTCATGAAAATGTTTCAAAGCACAATAAAGTTTCAGCTGGCAAACCAAAAATGCACATTGACACAGAAAGACATTGACAACAATACCCTCTTGAGGGGGTACAAAATAACAAGAGGCCCATGGCCCGAATGCTCTTCTGCCATATAATCTGATGACCATCACCAAAAAATTCATTTCCTGAAAAGCATTCCATCCATGACCTTGAAAAATTATTCAAGGCCATCCACATTATGCAATATCAAACTTCCACATGATCCACATTTGTGGTACGTTTGGTATCATTCGCCTTATTCTTTGTCAAGTTGACCTTTCTTTAAGTGCTCAATGACCTTGAAAATAGGTCAAGGTCACAGAATCATTGAGCCATGGTGACTCAAAAAGTAAGTCACCAAGTAGAGTTTTATGTACAATGTACTCAGATGCAATTTTGATCTGAAGGCTCAGTTCTCGTTCAATTGATGTCCTAACTACACCCTGGCATTACAAAATCCCCTCTTCCAACTTTGCAGGCCTGGTGACCTAAGAAAAAATTGGCCAAAGTCACTGATATCATATAACATACTAGCACTGGACATGATCTATAATCATACTACAAATTTGGTATTCAATAATTTTTTGAGATATAGAATTTTATATCTTTCAATACATTTGGCACAAAATTTCTATTAAATTATTGGTAGTGCCACTGGTATCACCTCCTCCACAATCCCACTAAATTCCATGAAGATCTAAATATGGAAACATTAAAGATGCTAGAGTGGAAAAAAATGTTCACATTTTGACCCATATATTACATAATGCTGTTGGCAGTGCTACCAATATCATACTCAACCTACATTTTCGTACACTTGATAAGTCTTAAACCCCTACATGTATATGGGACTATCTTAATAATGTGGACCATATTGCGCTCACAAGCAAAAGTTTATTGACGGATGGACAGAACGACACACAGTCATGAGTGATCACATGAGCTCTGTGACCCTTTGTCAGCAACTAAATGAACACATACTGCCAATGTCCTTTTGGACTTTCTTTTTAATTAGCACCAACAAAACTGTTCCACCGGCACTCTGTTGACGTACGTGGTGCTGTCTGCATCCCATGATGATATGTCATTTAAGTGTTGCATGGCGTTTGACTTTTTTCTTACATAAGTACATGTGTCTGCAAACAAGCAGCAAGCACATTCCATAGTTGGTATCCATGGTACATGATCGGCATTTCTTTCTTCTTATCACCTGGATAACCATATTGTACTTCAGCACCATTACCATATCAGTAGGAACTCGGGAATCAGTCATTTTTTTGTTTGCAGTCAGTAAGATTTATACCCATATACAACATGTACAATATTAACCCTTTCCCACTGAAGTAAGACTGAGTCAACAGTTTTCCCTGGCATGGGTTGTATCCCTGAACCAGGGGCATATGTTTAGAGGGTCTCATCTAGAATTCTCACTTAAAGGGTTTTGCACTTCTGATATCAGTCAAAAATGTTTAAGCAGACATTTGACCATCAGCTGGTCTCGGCAGGTTTAAAGGAGAAAACAGGTTCATAAACATGTTAAAAAAAGATTACAGTGGTCCCTCTCTTTTATGTCCCACCCCCACCCTCTAGGGAAGATAGGCCACCTTCTCTCCAGTGGGCACTTGTCTGTCCAGTAACAAAATGGAATTTTCCATTTTATTTTCCCCCAAATAGAGACCACCCTTCTTGTAATGTCATATTTCCAGTGCACTTGGGGTGGCCCTATAAGAGGGGGACCACTCTATAACTACATGTACCTAGCATTTCAAGCTGTCTGTAATCAAGTCACATGTAACATTGGAAAGGTAACAAACCATGTAACAGCCATGAAGGTAATCAATCAACATAAACACACAGGTGCTTCACCTTTTGCAAGTCTCATGATGGTTAAAAAACATACCTGGTCACTCTTCAGAGGCTGTTACCCTCACACATGGCAGATAAGAATCCAGGCAACATGAAGATGTACATGATGCATTGAAAGGCACTGAGGTCAAAATAACCGTTTTTAGATTTTACCACAAATTTTCGGAAATCCACAAATAATTACTAGTACCACACATGGAACTGAAATAGTATCAGGTCATTTTCACAGTAACATGGACAAAAATGTGACTTTTTGAACAGAGTATTGAAAATGTAGAGTACATATATCCTGCAAGTATACAACTTCAGGAAATATTTTGGCACTGCCTTCCAAATTTACCTTGTTTTTCTACATGTACAAACAGTGTGTATTGATGAGTTACTTTTTTGGTGAATTTATTCCTTAGAAGAGGGGTTGCAAACAGCAACATAAAGAACAAATGAAGATCTCAGCATCAGTCTATATTTTGTACTCTTACATCAGCTACTGTGAATACATTTATTTCAAGGGCATTTAATATTTTCTCAGTTTTTTGCATTTTGGACATTTCACTCAGACTTTAAATTCACTATTTTAGTTTTTTTTCCAATCAATGCCATGTCAAAAACTTTTCTTCACTGTGTTCTTAATTTCACGGTTTTGAAACATCAGCGAAAGAACCGAAAATTATAACAAAGCAAAATTAAATGAATATACAGTATTAAAATGTGGTGCTCAAGTGCGTGAAAATATTAGAAGTTTATGATCTTTACTCATATTCATGTTATATTAATGTCCCATCTGTCACAAAAGTAAAGGTTTTGTTTAGTTTGTGTTTCATGGATAGTCCTTTTTCACCATTTGCTCAGGTTTTTATCTGCTTTTGAATGAGGGAGAAACATCACATAATATAGGAAGCAAATACTTGTTAGCTTCATTTTTTGTTGTTGTTGTTGTTGATAAATATTTCGAGCAATCCTACTATATCAAATGTGACGTTTTCATAAATTATTTTGCAAAAAATGTCATAAATAATTCATTGTTTCAAGGCACATGGCCACCAAGTTTGAAGTGAATCTGGCTGACAGTTTCAGAGAAGTTGAAAATGAGAATTAGCATGTAATCAACAGGAGAGGTGCATTTACCGACAAGTATCCCAATTGAAAGAAAATTGTCCAAAATCTGGAATCCACAGCAGTGCCACATAGTGAATAACCACCAAGTTTCAGCCTAATCTGAGTGACAGTTCTGGAGAAGATGTCAAAAATTCATAAAAAGTCCAAAAATCACTGGAGCATGACCATTTTAACAACTTGGTAGAGACCCACCCAAGGTAGATACCCACCAAGTTTGAGGAGGATATGGCTACTGGTTTTGAAGTAGAAGTCGAAAATGTGAATTGTGGATGATAAAGGACGTCTCTAGTATGTTACACTTATGTACTAACAATGATTGTGAAGTGAGTGTTCAAGGTAATTGACTATAGTCACCTCTACACCCAAGTGATGAAATAGGAGGAGCAAACAATGAATGATGGTTTCTGACTGTAGACAGACTAAAGAAAATTTCTAGATGGGTTTAAGTGAACTTTACGATATACCAACTATCGCCCTACCACCACTTCCATGTTAGCCCTACCTAAATCTATAGATTAATATAATCTATTAGTGTCTTGGAATGAGTGTTGTATATGTATTTTGTCAGTTTTGTTCTATATCTATGGAGACACATCAACATAGTTTTACAGTGAAAACTCGTTATAACGACACCATATGTCCCAGAAAAAATGTGTCAGATACCTGAATATGTCGGATAAATGAGTCAAATAACAAAGAAAATAAACCTTTTCTCATGAAAATTTGTGTCATTATATTGAATATGTTGGATATCTGAGTGTCATTATAATGAGGTTTCACTATATATACCTTTTTGGTGTCATAGGCTTTGTGGCATAGTTTTTTCATCAATTTTCTTATTCTCTTTACAAATTCACTTACATGTGATGTGTTTCTGCTAATGCATAAAACCTGTCCAATGATCACACCATAGGCTAGGTTCTCTGGAATGTCTCCAGTGACATTAGGATACGAAACCATGTCAAATGTGAATTATTCTCGTTTGTCAAAAATCTTTGTCACATACTGTGTGTTGTCAATCCCTATTTCAAGAGCAAGGAAAGATGCCTTCTTGTCACTCTCCTTTTCTTTATTCAAAATGAGTTCTTTTGGGTAAATTTCCTTCCTATGTTCCTTGATTTCATCCTTGTTGTTAAGAGTACATATATCATCTATGAATCTTCTAGTATGTGAATAGAAGCTTCTAGTAGCCAGACAGATAACTGAGCCTACTAAAAGCCCAGCAGACTGAGAGGTCAGCTGAGCTAAAAAAAAGTGCCATCCATCCATCCATTCCAAAGGGCTCATGTCAGTGTAAGGAAGTTATTCAGCTGTTCATTTATCAGTTTGATAACATTCTTACATTTACACCTGAGTGTCCTTACACAATTACATTGTAAATGAAATATATATATATATATATATATTAGAGCCTGACCGAACCTGAACAACCGAACCAGAGCTTACCGGGTTTCAGGATTGAAGCCCGGCTCGGGTTCGGCTTTCACAGTCACTACACGTTCCGGTTCTGTTATCACTGTCAATGTTGGCAATAGTGAAATCAAAAGGTCACTGAGGTAACTTTTCGTACTTGTATACACTTTAAACAATGCAACAAACGATACTTTTCAATTAAGTGCGTCACATGGGTTGCATAAATCGCCTTAATTACATTAACAATAGTAATGACTCAGTACATAAATATTAATTAATGAGTTGTTGCTTGATGATATCAATAAAATAAAGCTTTAAATGAGCATTCTAAGATGTCTAAGTTTATTTATTTCATGTTTGAATTGAATATACCAAACCCGAACCGTGCCTGGTTTGGGGTCTGTAATGTGTACCGAGTACTGAGTATCCGGTTCAGTTTCTAAACGCATGCTCGGTCAGGCTCTAACATATATATATACACACACACATACATACATATATATATATGTATGTATATATATATATATATATATATATATATATATACATACATGAATTGTATTTATGTCTTTTTCTCCAGAACCACTTCCTAGTAGTCATTACGCTATTCTGCAGTCCAAACTCTTTACTCTCCATAAAGGAAGCTGTCACCTAACCTAAATATTTTATGTTCGGAACGAGGGGGACTCGAACCTGCAACCTTTGGCACCAGTCGCCCAGCTGAAATGGAACGCACATATCCACTCGACCAAATCCCCATTCTATATGTATATGTAAGTAGTATTGTCCATATTGCATACTTTCTTCCATAGAATTTTGACATAGGCTGTATCAGTCCAAATAAATTAAAGTGTCTTTAGCAGGTAACTACCCAGAACATGTTTTGGAGCCTGAACCCATATATGTATGTATATGTATATATATATATATATATATATATATATATATATATATATATATATATATATACATACATACATACATACATACATACATACATACATACATACATACATACATGGAACAAGTACACTGTATGAAGCTACATGAAGATGTCCTTTGGTTATAATACAATGTAATGTATCAAAAGCTGCCCACTAAAGGATGATGCTGCTACCATGTGTCCATTGTTATATATCCTGTGCTTTGTTAATGTTTAGCATTGTGTCAGTCAGCATCAACTTTTATAACAATCCTTGTGCCACTCAGCTCACAGGCAGTGGGGTTGTGTTTCTGGTTATTTCTGTTTCAGATTTAATGTTCTCCTGAATATAAAATAAATAATTATTTTTGAAACATGCACCCTTTTGTTGGACTTATTATTATAATTATGACGATGACTCAGAAACAGCATCAAAGTGAATAGATTATTTGTACTAATAAACTGTCAGAAATTGATTTACCATTTCTTTTATCTGGGTATATGGAACATTTTGATTTCACATATGGAAGAAGCCTTCCAATAACACCATGCATGTACAGTAAAACATCCACTACCGAACACCTCTGACTAGTGAACCCCTCTCAGTTCTGAACACTTTTTTCAGTCCCAAATGTTTACATGTTATCTAATTGGCACCTGGGTGTTCCTGGATGTTTCATAACCTCTCACGACCAAATACTCCTCACTTCTGAATACCGAACACCTTTTCCTATGAACCTCAACCCGGTCAGTTGCTGGTTGTCACTAAGGGTAAAAGCTGGCACATTGCATGCATGCAGGGCCAACACAGGAAGGCTGATAAGACATGCCTTTGTTATGCTCTGCTTCCCACCCTGTCTCTGTGGTTAACAGATCACACCTTGGTTGGTACAATTATTAAGATTGTTGATTAATCTTCTGTGAAAGAATGCCTTAGCTCAGAACTGACTTTGGTTGGTATCTCTGCTGACCAATCAGCTATCAAAACCAACAGCCCATTGAGTAAGCTAAGCTGGCAATAGATGTTATGCACGCGGCACAGCGCATGCGCCAAATTTTTTGACGCGCAGTGCATTGCGGGCTTATTTGTAGTATACGAGCGGTTATGGCGATATCTGTGCTAACCTGTGTCGACCATGAAATTACACAGGTAGCCATGAGAAGTTTAATTTGTTATTTGGCTGTGTGCTTTACAAATTATTCCTGAGGCAAACAACGCAAATTTTATCCCTTGCCAACAAATAAAAACTGGGAAAACAATGGATCAGAAGAATTTCCTATTCTGGAAAGGACTAAAAATTGTGTAAATTCGTGCTCATGATCGCCTGACATTCCAGGACTGAAAATTGTGTAAATTTGTGCACATGACCTCGTCATACTACATTTGCCGTGTAACTTTGAATGATGACATTTGCACATTGTGATCAGTCTACATAGTTTACTTTAAATATATCCATTCCAACTGGGTAACCCTGTCATCTGAATCATTTTCCTTTTGTAACCAAATCGTATTGTGTGTTTTGTAACCAACGTGTAAACACTATGGCCATGATAAAAGAACATGAAAGATAGATGGCTAGATAGATAGATAGATAGATAGATAGATAGATAGATAGATAGATAGATAGATAGATAGACAGACAGACATGCAGGTTAGTAGATGAAGGAGCGAAAGAAAGAAAAAGAAAGAAAGAAAAAAGAAAGAAAGAAAGAAAGAAAGAAAGAAATATTACGCTTCCTAAAATTACAAATTTTCCTTCCTTTATCACTGATTTTTCAAAGATAAATCCATGAAGTTTTGAGCAAAGTTATTTCAAAACTAAGGTATTCTTATAGAAACTTTGATTTCGGAATAATCCGAGTCAGACATGAAAAAAGGAAATGTTCAACTTTCATTACGCAATGCCATACATGAAAACAGGGACGTGTTCATCTGCAGCAGAAATTAATCAGATTGATAAGCTGAGATTTTGCTCTTCCACCTTAGTCATATTCAGCTCCACAACCCATGTTTTTAGTCATCTAGAAGTACTGTTGGACAATCCTGTATAAATACATAATTATGTTTGAACCTATGCGGTGAGTTTTCTTAATCATAGCCGAAAAAACGGGCAAAAGATTCCGTTTTTGACATGTCACTAAAATATTCATTTTAACATTTAAAACTACAGGTATTTTTACCATGTGATCCTCAACTAACAAGCCGTGTGTTGTTTCTTGGCGTGTTGTTATCACAAGTAGTTTTTTTTAAAGCAACCAGTACTTGTGCTAATCCCGTACACTCTTTCATAGCTTAAGCACCGGGTGATTAATTTTATGCAAACATCGTTAAACAAAGAAAGGCAAAGTACTAAACGTACAAATGGTTTCAGAAAGCACACTTTGAAGACTCAGGAACCATATCGCTAACACGCTGTATTCCCATTTTAATTCGGTATTTTTAGGGTAATTGTGTGAAATAAAAAGAATTACTGAAATAATGTACATGTACATTGCAAAGATGTGCAACACGCTTAAATGTACAAAGTTGCATCGATATCAGCCCAAGAGATGGGCTCGTATAGGCGTTGCCAGCTCCCCAATGGTACATGTATTTCGAGAAATAAAATACGTTTAAACCAAGAGAAAAACACACACACACACACACACACACACACATCTAGAGTGTTTGCAGGAGCAAATTGTGTCTTGCACGTGCGCCTGTTTGTTTGTATATGTCTGTCGAAACTCTTGATTACCAAAGGGATGTCTTAACGTAAGTGTACGTTCCTGATTTGAAGAGAAACTGTTGAAGTATGTGCAAGTAGTCGTTATTATTATTATTATTATGCCCTTTATTTGACAATAAACGCACTAAAAATGACATTTTCGCTATGTTCGATATGCCCACGAGTTTGCCGTTTCCCCTAATTGAAATATCATTGAAACCCGCGCCAAACCAGATGAATGTGGTCTCTCTGTTGCATTCTTATGTTCACTTTGTCCATGGATTATTTCTCACTGAAAGGTAGACCTCCGCGTCAAAGGAAATCACACTTCTTAAAGGACGATCGAAACCAGTTAACTCGGAAGAAGGGAGAAAAAGAAAAGAAAAGTAAAAAAACTACCTACAAGCGAGAGAAAAAGATGAGAAAGTAGGGATGCATGCAAACAAAAAACACCACAGTGAATTGATGACATTTGTCTTCAAGGACATCCTTAACTATAACTAATTTTTCTCCCTTAAAGACTTAAATTTTCCACATTGTTTTTGGAGACCAGATAGTTTCTATACTACACCTTCAGAAACCAAATATATGTTACATTTGTCCGACCATATTAGTGAAAAAAATCGCTAAGCAACGAGTGAAACTTATCACGGCGAGCTATCTAATATCAATGCAGCCCGCAGACGGATCTCAGCAGCGTACTACAATTAATCCCAGAATGCAATTTCCCAACATGGCGCTAATTTATTCAAAATGGCGATCGTGCATAAGATCTATTGAGAGCCCTGAATGCTGGAATTGTCTCGAAATACGGTGGAAACTGTATTTTTTTTTATAACATTTTGGTGTGATATTCCATCTTGCTCAAGAGTGTATGTGACCTTACCAACAGTTACACATTGTTTTAATAAGTTGACATGTTTGAGTGAAACTGGTTGTGACTGAAGCAATTTGACCTTTTGACAGCAAGAAGTGGGACAGTACAGATGTAATTTGTGTTATTAGCAGACATCATGTGCATGTAGTATCATTTGTGGCAAGAATGGATAGTTTTGCTGAAATAGCTATACACATGTATAATTAATATGTCAAGTTTATAACCCAGCAGCTGAAGACCCCAACCTCCGACAACATGTACTGAACACCTCTCACTAATGATCACTTTCCCTCAGTCCCCAGGGTGTTCAGTAGTGAGAGGTTTCACTGTACAGTCAAATGCACATTATTCTACACATGTGTAGTAAGTACTATACACAGTAAACAATAAATATGCGATGTTACACTTATCTGGATTCATATAATAGTTCCCCTATCAAATTCCACATGCACAGAAATGCCTCTGAATACCAGCATATTAAGTTAAAAGTAAGTAGTTCCTGATAAAGTAAATGGGTTACACTGACAGATTACCTTCATGCATTTCAGCATACCAAAATATTCAGGAAACAATTCTGTGGGCGTTCAGTGCAGAATATTTTTAGCTCAGTCAGCTGAGCTTATGGGATGGTCAGTCATCAGTCCATCCACAATTTACATTTTGGACTTCTCCAGAGCCATTAGTCAGTTACACTTCAACTTGGTAGCAATGTACCTTGGGTGGGTCTACTTATCGTGTACAAATGTTTATGCTCCATTGATTGATATTTATCATTTTCATGATTAAAAAAAAAAAATCTTCTCCACACAATTGGCCAATTGCTGGGGAATTGCATACAACCACCTCTGGGTAGGAAGGTGAGACATGCACAGTGTGTGGCTGACACCTTAACCTCATTCTGCAGGTCCCAGCCATTCGCTGAATTTTACTATTCACCTGAGAACTGTTTGAGACAAAGACTTGATGCTAATGGTCCTCCATCTGTGTGTGTGTGGGGAGGGGGGGGGACACACAGTACATGAGTGACCTTGACTTCATTCCCTAGGTCACAGGATCACTCTCATGAATTCCACTCTTCACTTGATAACCTGAAGCCTATTTCAGCTAGGACTTTTACTAGGGAGCCTGCACATTCATCTTTGTGCATAACAGTTTCCAAAAAAAGTAACTTTGACATAATTTATGTAACAAAAATACTTTATTTTGCGCATGCATGGTCGGCCAAGCACAGCCATGTCACAGTCCTCTTGTTTTTATTGTCAGCAATAAGTTTATTCCATTTTTAAGGATACAAGACACATAAATGATCTAAATTTATCAACTTTTTGTAAATTTGATGTATGTGACATGCAAAAATGTAGATGATTCAAATGATATGAAATATGAATGCAAAAGCTGGTTTTTTTTTTTTCTTTTTTGGGGGGTGGAGGGTGGGAGTGGGGTTGGGGTGGGGAAGTTTACTCTGTCTTTATGTTGTGCCTCGGTGATATGGCTATGACCTACACATAACTTTGTTGTGCAGCCATTAGGAAGGTGATGTACTGGTATAGAATAAGCACTGTGCCAACAAGATGCCAATCATATTGTCAAACATTCAGGCCCCAGCAGCTGAACCCATCAATATTTACAGGATTATCATACAAACAGGAGCAACAGCGCCACAGCTTCCATGTCATTCTGAACCAAAATAAAAAAGGTAACATAAAAAAAAGAAAAACAAACAAACAAAAAAAAAAGAAAAAAAAAAAAAGAAAAACAAAAAACCAAAAAAAAAAAAACAAACCATGCACAATCAAGTCTTTCTATGCTCCATGATGATTGATCTATAGTCATGTGCATATATATTTTTAGGCCAACAAAACTGCTTAAACAAAGGGACATTTGACTCACAAAAAAATGCTGCTACACACAATACACAAAGAACAAGTGGACTGATGATGTATCAAATGAAACGAAAGCTGAGTGAAGGCTGTAAACCCCATTGAACTTTGAACTTTCTTTGACAGCCATTTTTGCAACTTTATCAAAGGAAACAACGAGAAAATTTGCACTTGATTCAGCTCTCTAGGTTTATGTTATCAAATAATGACTTCAATTTCTGTCACAAACTAACAATTATTGTTTAGTGTCAATAAAAAAGTGAGGTCTTAGGTCTTGACATAGTTTTGTGATGACAGCCATTCAAATATCTTATCTGTGATGTTTGAATGAGCTGCCACCATCTCAATTTGAAATGTTTGTAAGTCCAGAGTGACAAATATAGAAAAACAAGTGAGACTCAGTTTTTCAATAGATTTCTGGTACATGTATGAGAGTAAAATTACACTTTTTTCTTCTTTTACTACGTACATTTATAAGCAAATTCAAATTTGCATCTTTTGTGCACTGTAGATTAACATGCACTTATGGCATAAAGTGATGAAAATAAAAACAAGTGAACAGTATTTTAACATATGTTTGATTGGAACTACATGCACATCCAAAATAGTGAAATTAAAATGTCAGTTAAATGCCTGAAATGCAAAAATTGTGAAAATTTGTGCATGTCAAAATAAGCATGTTTACAATGCCCTGTTGTTGTGACAGCATCAAAATGGAATGGTGCCAAACAGACCACCTTTGTTTGTGTGACCTTGACAAGTTGTGTCTTGATCAGACCTGGTCAAAATCCCCCTCACATCAGATCTGCCAAGTGACACACTTAACTCATTCCATCCTTATAGAAGAACGAGTCAACCGCTTTCCTTGCTGCGCTCTGGGTACAATGTGTCCAGAGCATGCCAAGGAAAGTTGTTGACCATGGGCATATAATTTAGAATAATCTTCCATGCAAGTTTCATCCAAAATTTTGAAAAATAATCTCTAAGTTAGTAAAATACAATTAGCAGATGACATTTAGATATTAGCGGGAAAAAGCATTATTAGGGTGGAATGAGTTAACAACACGAGTCAGCTCAAAGTTGCTGCAACCTGACCATGCTTGAACCCTCTTCCTCCTACGCTAACACCCCTCCCATGAATTAAGACTGTAAGACTGAGTCAGCAGCTTTCTTTAGTGTGGTTTGGGTGGTAGGGCACCATCCATGCAACGATGTTGACCTCTAAGGCATGTTAACTTGGTATATATCTCATCTACGCTTCTCACTCTTTTTTTTCATTATTGTTGAAATTAAATCCAAAAACATTGAAGCAGATCACATTTGACTACAAAACAGTCTTGGCCAGTGCCCGGGGGAAAGGGTCAATAAATATGGAATCAAATGCAGTTTTCCTTTCCAATTTTTTCCCCCAAAGGAAATGTGGGTTGTGGGTGCATACGCAAACAACTCTCCTGACCTGTGTAACCATCAATTTGAACTATGCATAGGGGGTTGCAAACACAGGGCCTACTGTTGCCATGGAGTTGGCCTTGCAGACAGAGAAGCACAGGCTCAACATGACCTATTGGAGCCATGTACATGTGAGGATATTGACTCCAGTGCATATCATTTGGTAAATTCATCAAAGTTACTCTACAGGTCAACACTTGTCCCTTTGCAGACACAGAGCAAAATTGCTGAGAAACAAATCTTTGTTCTATGAGAAGACTAGGCAAGTGTTGATAAGAACAGATACACAGTGTGCCAAATAAGCCTGACGCTTTTCGTCCTTCACCGGACTCATCAGAGGCTAATGAGTAATGATTGACCACAGGTTGACCATAACTCTAGTCTTATGCCCAGCAGTACAGAGAGTTGAAATCTTTCAACTCCACAGTCAAGTGGTTCAATCAAAACTGAATGCTGCGTTGTGTGTATGGCCTTTATATAGGGCCATGTAACGTTGCTAGGGGAAATCTAGACATTACGTTGTATTGTGACGTCATCAATTACGGGTCAGCACGTTGAGCCTTACTGGACAGTAGGACTGGGTTGTGCCAGTCATCACAGGTGACTGTGTTGGCATGTAGTTTGATGACAGGTCATGTTCACTGGTTAATAAGTGGGGTTACACAGGGGTTTAAAAAAAAAATCTTTGTTCTAGATTTGTTTGTTTTTTTCCTCTTCGTAAAGTGGGTAGCTTTTGTCCAGTCTTTTCTTGGCTACTGTAATACACAGAAACTACATTAATGTGACTTTTGTTTAGTATTCAAAAGATGTGCATTGGTCAATGCAATTAGAATGGCATCTTTATTATTTGTAAATCAGCCACTTTATGTACATATTTTATTTTGAAAATACAACAAAATGTAAGACACCAAATTAGCATTGGTGTGACTAGAAAAACGAAGCAGGAAACAAAACTACAAAAAGATATCCTTCACAACAAATATGTCCATGTCAACTCCTTCCCAATGGTATGTGTACCAGCTAACTTAAGTCATGCATTACTCAACATACTGAATCGTTAAAACAGTTTCCCTATCAATTTTTTGAAGCTATTGTGTATCAGAGATTTCAAACTGTTGATTAATTAATTTGCATGAATTGAAATGCCGTAACCACTGTTCTTTACCCTTAAAGTGTGCCTTTATCAATAACATATATGAAAACGTCATGCATTACTCAACATACTGAATCATTAAAACAGTTTCCCTATCAATTTTGAAGCTATTGTGTATCAGAGATTTCAAACTGGTGATTAATTAATTTGCATGATTTGAAATGCCATAACCACTGTTCTTTACTCTTAAGGTGTGCGTTTATCAATAACATATAATAAAACATAATGGCTTATGCCTTAAAACCCCTCGGCTGTGCACAAAAGGCATCTGGTTCTCTCGATATTGGTGCAAGAATTTCAAAGTCTGGGTGACCTTAAAATTGAATACACCCACACAAACAGATATTTATTATTAGATTGGCTGGTGCCTGCTGTGATATGAGAAAATGATATAACAAAATGACTTTGACAATAAACTTTGGAGAAAGGGGAAAGACTTGTTTTTCATGCTGTTCCTGCAGATCGAGTATATTCAAATACGAATAGTGACACCTTTTCAAAATGTGGCTGACACTTTCTTAGCCACTGTCACAAGAATAAATTAACCGATAAGGAGATACAAGACAAGACGTAAATATCCCCACTATTATATTGCTTATTGTTGATATATGAATAATTTTGGACAACTTTTTCGACAGATAATGTATTTTGCACAAGTTGGAGATTGGACGAGTGGAGGAGTCTACGACTTGTCCATTACACCAATTGTGAATTGATGACTTGACCAGTTAACCAATTCGCCAGTTGACTATTCGACGTGTTGTCTTTTGGCGAGTTGTCGTGGATCCCATTATGCCAAGTCCATGGGGCAGTTGAAGAGTTTAATAATATTTTAACAACGCCGGATGGAGCAATAAACTAATTTATTCCTCCATGGTTTAAATATTAAAGATATTCGAGATTTAAAGGTTTCAAATGCCCCTAATTTAGCAAAAATTAAACTTCTACAACTTTCGTTTAGTTTTACTGTTCGTTTGATTCACCCCTGCTTTGGAATCATTGGCACAACGGCACTGAGCGCGACACTACACTAGACTTCTCAACTGCTGTTTGGGTACTGACAACTGTGATTTCAGAACATGATTACTGCTGTCGACAGGGTACCGCGCACTGTCCGCAATCAATATGTGGTCCAGTCCACATCAGTTACCTTCACCTTGCTCTATGTCTAGTCTAACTCTAAGACTAAAGTTAAGTCCAAGTCTAACAAAAAATACAACTTGCATGCATCACTGTACATGAACTTCACGACTGAAAAAAAGGACCAAAAAATCATAAAAGCCACACCTTTTGCTGTACATACCTGTTATACAAGTTCTGCATTAACAAATTTGAATTGATTATAGCACGTCAACTTTGAACGCTTCTCCAATCGTTCTGTGTTGTGTCAAGAATGTTCAGACCTGCCAGCTTCGGCCAAAGTCGAGGTAACTATCGTAAAAAGGTTCGCTGGCGGCAAGTCGTACAAAGGTTCACGCCGAATAGATCCATTGTGAAAAGAATATCAGTAGATGGACAAGAACTGACAAAAATTGCACAGAAAAGTAAACGGATTTGTTACTGGATATTGCTAAAATTTGTTAATGCTTCCCGGAAATACGACATAAAATTTCTAATGTTGCTTTCTGGCACAATCGCATGCACAGGAAGTGTCTGACGCAAAGTACGGCAACGAGATCATTTTATAAGGCCATATTTATTAAAAGCGCAGTGACCACAGGGACACAGAAAGTCCAGTTTCCAGGTACGAAAACGCCAGACATATAATTCTTTTAAGTACTGGGCCAAACGTTTGACATCGACATCAGGAATTCTGTGTAAGTATCCATTCTGTCGTGAAGTTTGTGTCATCAGCCTGATCAGGTCGTGCTGACATGCGTGGACAGCGGGTGGCTGAGTTTGAGTGAGCAGGGAGGTTCAACCTCCCCAGGAGTGAGTGATGCCCTTCACTGACTATGGCCAAAAACGTCCATGTGTGGCATCTTCCCCCCTCCCCCCGCGCCTTTTTCCCAGGCCAGGGCGAAGAAAGTAGGGGGATACTGTATCATACGGGCACAGTATACTGGCACAGTAAAAATGTGGCCACACGCATAGTACAATATTTTCAATACATTATCAAACATACTTAAAAGACCGGTCCAAGTTTGTGGCCACTGTGGCCACATTTTAAAAATATAAACATAATGCCCTATTACTGTACTTTAGTTTAATGGAGTTTCCCAAAGAATCTAGCCCCTCTGCTCTGGCTATGTTCATGCCTGCTGTACGCCGAGTTTCGCCCGCTAACAACCGCCGAGTTGTCGCCCTTAATTCACCTATAGCACCCTGTGGAAATTCCCAGTATCTCTTCCCCCTAGTTATTCAATTTATTCCATTGCCGACTCCCATTACCTTCCCTTATTAAAACGGCCTGCATGCATCAAATCCAAACTAGTGAAAGCAAACAGCATCGAATGGAAGATCACCGGAAGCCATAAGGACGTGCATGCGCATCGGAACTGAATTACAGATGCTACCAATAATTAGTACACTTGTCAGAACATAGTTCCCATGAATTGATGCATGAAGATAGCTTCAAATGTATTGGACGGAATAAATTTGATATATTTTAATAAACCACATCAATTTAATATTAAATCTATATTTGTTATTATTTATTCCGTCTGGCATTAAATACTCGATCACTTTGTTTATATGTATATATATATATATATGCTAACAAGGTGCTCCCTGTAATCTGATATATGCATACGCGGCAAAGAGTCCCATTGAGCGAGTCGGCGGAGAAGGAAACATGGTGCCCGCGACGCCAATGACAATGTCGCCAAAGTGATAATGTGGTCCCTTACCGTTTAAGGCAAGGTAATGAGCTTAAACAGGAATAAATATAGCAGATAAAATCAGGAAATTTATTTGTGGATGCCGCCAATATGTCAACACCGGCCTCAATATGGAATGAATCATAAGATAGCACGCTGGGAATACCCCAGATTCTTTCGGAAACTTCGTTAAAGTACAGTGATTGCACATTGCTTTTATATTTTTAAATGTGGCCACATTTGTGGCCAGACTTGTGGCCGCAAACTTGGACCGGTCTCTTAGGTATGTTTTATAATGGATTGATAATATTATACAATGCGTATGGCCACATTTTCACTGTGCCCGTATAATACAGTATCCCTAAAAGTAGAAGCAGTGGGAGATTCAAGATTCATTTTATTTCAACAATATCTCATACATGTGGAAAAAATACCATGTACAGTAGTCCCTGTCTTGAACGACCCTTCCTATGAGCGACCACCTGGTTTGAACGACCACATTTGGTCGCCAAAGTTGTTTTTCTTTAATAATTTACCTCTTATAAACAACCACCTGTTAAACGCGACCAGCGACCATGCAAAATGAACCGATTTTGCGACCCCGTAACACAAATTTAAGCCATATTCTGTCACTACGCCTCTAGTTTCCAAAGAAATACAGGCATGCAACTCACCAATTGGTATAAAATTTACATGGTTCTTGTCAAATTTATTGAGTGCAAGCAATAAAGGATTTCTTTCTACGGTAAATTTCCTTAAACAACTTTTTAATTTGATCAATCAGTATCTATTCCTCCTCACGAGCATAGGATCTTCCCATTTATTTACGTTTTTACAACGGCAGTGAATGTGGCTTACTCCGCATGTATCGGGCTGCTCCATAGTGGATTTCGACTTTGACCATCATATTTCTTTTTCTTTCTCTGTATCCGGGGATATTATGGATTGTTTTCTTAGCTAAACTTCATGATGATCCACAGAAATTTACTTGTGATGGGAACTTTATCGCTCCCCCTCAACTCCTGTTCATTCACATCATCCATCTTGAAATGCTTCAAATCTGAATGCACGACGGAGGTTGCCGGAACCGTCCGGAACAATCTTCGTTGTTTACCGGAACCACGTGGTCATAGCTTTTTTTGCATGTGAAACCTAACCTAACTGTGGCAAATAAGCGGAAAGCCCAGAAATATTATTATTTAATATTCTCATTTCCAATTGAACCATGTTTGATCATACCATATTTTATAAAATGAACGATGAAAACTTTCGCTAGATCAAAATCACTTGGAACCCCAATCAAACACGTGCTTGCCTGCTTGAGTACGTGCAACAGACACTGATGAAGTGCATTGGCAGATCCATTTTTCCCACGGTTCAGAACGAGGTCAACATGGCGCCCAAACCACACGTAGTGGCAATGGGAAAATGTTGAGTCTTATTTTCATACATAACTTATGAATTAGGCTCTACTGAATGTGTAGAACAAAATTAAGACAGTCAGTAATGCTGTCAAAACAATTTTATGACAGTTTAAGCTGGTTACTTCGCAAACGAAGGCTCCGTACCCGGCGATGCATCAGGCCCAGCGGCCCATTGAGCATAATAGGAAAATGACAAAACTCAAGACCGGCAAATATTTTCCAGTTGCGAAACACATCTTTCAGCACCCAGAAAAGAGTTCTTTATTGAAATAAAGATTTTAAGGGTTGTAATGTTAAATTTGATAAATGATAATTTCTTTTCGAAGCATATGTAATCTATAATGTTGACCTGGTGTTGGCAGAAATTTGCGTACCTCGCTACCTGAGTTAAGTACCTGGACAAGTCCGCCATGGATTTGTGGTGGTGCATATGCAATTCCTCCAATGAACGACCACCTGCATTATACGACCACTTTTTTGTCAGCGCTAGGGGTGGTCGCTCAAAAGAGGGACTACTGTATCGTTTATACTGAAATATTGTTAGGGGAGACCTCCCATAAGGCCATTAAGCCGCTGTCTGGGTGGCCACCGAATTTTAAAGGGCAGTTCCATGGAGATAAAGATCGATTTTACAGTCTAGTTTGAAAGTAAAACTAAGTTCAATTTTAATTGTGAAATTTCGTGACAGAGTCATCAAAAGCTTAATTAGGTTTTGAATGAACATTTCAAAATAAAATGGAATAAAGTGGTATCAGGATGATGTAAGCTATTGGCACTTAATAATTTGTGTATCATTTTGTTGTGCATGTCTGTTGCGTGTGTGTGTATATGAGTGTGTAGATGAGAATTTACATCATAAAAGCGTATTTGAGTAAAAATCAACTGTATGTACATGTACCTCCCTAAGTACATACTGAAAAAGGAGTGGGAGACCTGAGGCGAGGCTGGTGTAAGGAGATATACCCACCATAGCTGTGAGAGAGCGTGTGGTGAGCTCTTTGCGGCGTTAGTGACTATTACGCACAAAGTGGACATTAGTGCTTGAGTCGAAAATCTCATAAATACAGTGTGCACAAGTTCAACTCACTTTTGCGAACACGTATTAGACTTGCACAATTCTGTGGTGCATGTCCCTCTTTTCCCATCCTGCGGTCCCAGATTGATAAAAGGGGAAAAGTTCTGGCAAGTGCCAGACACTATAATAAAGACTATGTCCATAATATGGACCATATCCACATGTTAAAAAAATAATCTGCTGGTAAAATGATCTCTGATCATACAGAAATGTCCATATCCACATGTAAAAAAATAATCTGAAAATAAAATGATCTGTCTGTGTCCATACATGGCACGCTGGTAAACAGGGACAAGCTCTGAAAATTCTGTCTGGTGCCAGACACTATAATCAAGACATAAAAATGTCCATATCCACATGTAAAAAAAAAAAAAAGCAGAAATACCTGATGAACGTTAACTCTACTGGTATCAGTCCAATTCATACTGGGTACTGCTCGGCAATACTTTGGAGTATTCCTCCAAAATATCCATCACTGAACTCTTGGCACCACATAAACTCATTCAGATATGGTGGAAATATGTCCTTTGCCATCCCCTTCATGACTTTAAGTTTTGCTTTGACATTTCGCCAGTATCCCTCTATAGAATTTGTGTGAACTCCCGTCAGTGGGTCCACAAAGTTCTGGCTGTGATTGACAACCTGGTGTGTGTAGCCCATGCCAAGGTAATGAATCTGAGAGTACGCTTTCCAGTCGTCCGATACAATAGTAGCCCCCGGCTTTATGTGGTCCAAAATGAGTGGTACTGGTGCCTCACAGTTTTCCGCTCCATCACTTTCATAAAGGAATGCTTAGAAGTCCGGTCAAAGCAGCCAAACACCCATTTTCCTTTCTTGTATGCGCCACGCGCATACTTGCGCTTTTTACCAAACATGGACTCGTCAATTTCGACCACATGCCAAACTCCGCCAAGTGCCACAGCATGAGTTTCCAAGTATTTGGAGAACATTTCCCTCATGAAATTGAACCAGTCAACTATAGTTTTAGCTCAGCTGACTAGAGCTTATAGGATGGTCTTTCGTCCATCTGTCCATCCACAATTCACATTTTCAAGTTCTTATCCAAAAAATGTCAGTCAGATTTACATCAAACTTGGTGGCAAAGCATCTTGGGTGGGTCTCTACAAAGTTTGTTCAAATGGTTATGATCCAGTTCTTTTTTGGGGAAAATCTTCAAAAATCTTTTTCTCTGAAAAGGCTCACCCAATTGCTTCATTATGACACAGGAACACTCCTAGCAACTCTAAGTTCTTAATTTGTTCCCCAGGTGGCGCTGTATTTTTTCCTAATTTTTTATGTGTTTTTGCTATTTTCGACTTCTTTTCCAGAACAGTCACTCAGATGAAACTGAAACTTGGTGGATATATTCCTTCTGAAAGGATCAAACAAAGTTTTGTAGTGGGTGGCAGTGCTGTAGATTGCTGATTTTTAATGATTTTTTTCAATTCTGGTAGTTATGGGTAAATGCACCTTTCCTATTGATTACTATGTAAGTCAATGAGTATTCTAATGCTAATTCACATTTTCAACTTCTCCTCTGAACCATCAATCCAATTGACTTCAAACTTGCTGGCAAGGTGCCTGGGTGAGTTTCAACCAAGTTTTTTCAAATGGTCATGCTCCAGTGATTTTTAGATTTTTAATGATTTTTTTTTGTTCTCTTTGGGGAAAATATAAAAAAATCTTCATCTCCGAAACCACTCATCCAATTGCTTTGATATTACAGAGGAACACTTGTAGGGACTCCTAGTTCTTAGTTTGTTCACCAGGTGGCACTGTAGTTTTTTTAGGATTTTTTGTGTGCTATTGCTATTTTCAACTTCTTCTCTAGAACTGTCTCTCAGATAAAGCTTAAACTTAGTGGATATGTTCCTCGTGAAAAGGTCAAACAAAGGTGTTCACTAGGTAGCAGTGCTGTGGATTCCTGATTTCTAAGTTTTTTTTTCAATTCGAGTACTTATTGGTAGATGCATCTTTTCTGTTGATTACTATACAAGTCAATGCGTATTCTAATGATAATTCACATTTTGGACTTCTCAAGAAACAGTCAGTCAGATTGACTTCAAAGTGGGGGCAATGTACCTTGGTTAGGTCTCTGCCTAGTGTGTTTGAATGGTCATGCTCCAGTGATTTTGATCTTTATGATTTTTTTTTTTTTTTGCAAAGTAAAAAAAAAAAGTTCTAATAGGAAAGTTTAACATGGGAATTTGTTGTAAATATTTTTCGCCAGATTTTTGTCAAACTTGGAAGGAATGTACCTTTGATAAGTGTCCACCTATTTTGTGCAAGTGGTCATGCTCCAGTGATTTTTGGACCTTGCCCTCATTCCCAAGGTCACAGGACAACTGACATGACATTTACTGTTCACTTGTTTGAGTTAGGACCTTGATGTTGCACATTAATGTTTTTCTATGAAGATCACGCTTAGACAGAACATGAGTGACCTTTGACCTCATTTGTGGGATCACAGTGCAACATACATGAATTTTACTCTCCACTATAACTTGAGAACTACTTGAACTGGGACCTTGCAGGGCTCGACATTAAGGCAAGCCCGACAGCCCGGGACAATTAAACGTTATTCCCGGACAACTACCTCTTTAATGTGACTAGCCCGACTTGGACAACCATTATTTTATTGTTTCACACGTTTGCATCAGGTCGGACAAGTAAAAAAATCAAGCTTGTTGTCCGCTGGCACATGTCGCGGTCGCAGATTTCCGAAGTAACCGGGAGTTTATTCTTCGTTATTTTCTGCCAGATTTACGTCCTTTAATTATTCAGATTAAGCGTATCTGATTGGCCGTTAGAGACACGTGTTAGTTTTGACCGCGGGAATCAGGCTAAAGGTTAGGAAGTGAAGGTCGCCATTTGCATTTGTCAACAGAAGCAAGCAAACACGCTTTCGGGTTTAGGATGTTTTTGAAGCCGCCCAAGCCAGGGCAGGGCCCTGGCAGGGGTACGAAAAGAAAGAATGCGGCTGCGGCTACTGATGAGGACAGACAAGGTCAATCACGTGCACAGGAGAAAGAAAATTATGAGAAAACCAAAAGGACCAGGCAGTTTCAGGATCACTGACACTGGAAAAAAGAGTTGTTTAAGAACTTTTTAATTTGATCAATCAGTATCTATTCCTCCTCACGAGCGTAGGATCTTTCCATTTATTTACATTTTTACGTAGTGGATCTCGACTCAAGAGGATTTCGACCATCATTTTTCTTTTTCTTTCTCTGTATCCTGGGATATTATAGATTGTTTTCTGAGCTAAGCTTCATAATGATCCACAGAAATTTACTTGTGATGGGAACTTTATCGCTCCCACTCAACTCCTGTTCGTTCACATCTTCCACCTTGAAATGCTTCAAATCTGAATGCACGACGGAGGATGCCGGAAGCGTCCGGAACAATCTTAATTGTTTACAGGAGCCACGTGGTCATAGCTTGTTTTGCATGCGAAACCTAACCTAACTGTGGCAAATAAGCGGAAAGCCCAGAAATATTATTTAATATTCTCATTTCCAATTGAACCATGTTTGATCATACCGTATTTGATAAAATGAACAATGAAAAATTTCTCTAGATCAAAATCACTTGGAACCCCAATCAAACATGTGCTTGCCTGCTGGAGCAGGTGCGACAGACACTGACGAAGTGCATGCCAGATCCATTTTTCCCACGGTTCAGAACGAGGTCAACATGGCGCCCAAACAACGACACGTGGTGGCAATGGGAAAATGCCGAGTCTTATTTTGATACATAACTTATGAATTAAGGCTCCACTGAATGTGTAGAATAAAGTGAAAACAGTGAGTAATGCCGTCAAAGCAATTTTATGACAGTTTAAGCTGGTTACTTCGCAAACGAAGGCTCCGTACCCGGCGATGTATCGGGCCCATTGTCATTGAGCGTAATGGGAAAATGACAAAACTCAAGACCGGCAAATATTTTCAGGTTGCGAAACACATCTTTCAGCACCCAGACAAGAGTTCTTTATTGAAATAAAGATTTTAAGGGTTGTAATTGTTAAATTTGATAAATGATAATTTCTTTTCAAAGCATATGTAATCGATAATGATGACCTGGTGGTGGCAGAAATTTGCGTACCTGGCTACCTATGGCTAAGTACCTGGACAAGTCCGCCATGGATTTGTGGTGGTGCATATGCGATTCCTCCAATGAGCGACCACCTGCATTATGCGACCGCTTTTTTGGTTCTCAACACTGTTCTGTGATGTTTGTTACGGACAAGTAAGCTAATATACTTTTGAAATGGGACAAGTGAAAATTTTTTGGGACAAGTAAAATGAAATGGTGGTTGCCCTGGGACAAGTAAAATTTTTGTGGGACAAGTAAAATTCATATTGTGGTTGTCCTTGGGACAAGTAAAAAAAAATGCTTAATGTCAAGCCCTGCCTTGATATTGCACATGTTAGTGTTATTCTATACAGGTCAGACTTACTCAGTACATGGTTGACCTTGATCCTATCCCAAGTTCACAGAGCCCCAAGTGTGATGAATCTCCAGGTCAGCTGAGCATAGGCTGCTCACACAGCCCTCTTGTTTTCCAAATGTGTGTCATTTGAACTGCCTGTTTGACACTGTGGATAAAGCTCTAAAGGAACACCAGGTGAATGCATTGTCCTAATGTCAGACGGGCCTTTGAGAAAGAAGTTGAATCATGCAGGCTTTTCCAGGCATGGCCGTTTGAGCAGCAGAATGCAAAGCCATCAAGGGTGCCCATCTTCCTTGGTTGCAGGGTCATGTTGTGGCCACACTTGCATGATTTACAGCTGCCAAGTAGCTTCTGGTCCATCATCCATTTTACTAATTTGTTGTGGGCAGTTAAAAGCAGCATGAGCCGCATGTAGTCCATGGCTAGTCCTATGCATCATGCAGTGATTGAGTAACTGAATCTTGCGAACATACCAGCTGTTTCTCAACTGAACTGTGCGCACAAGCACTACTTTGCATTGCGAACAAAAAGATGCGTCCAACAGTAGATGGTTTACAAATCGCCAATTTGTACGTAATATTCAGTAACGCCCCCTTTGCATCGGCTCTGGAGTCTGGTCCTGGGAAACATGGCAGCACAAGCTGATGAGTATTACAGGCCACTTGTGTCACACAAGACCATGGCAGAAAAGCTGAGAGCCACAGGATTATTAATATTATTATATCACACTGGTCATGTATAATAATAATAATCTTTGATTGTGAGCTGAAAGTGACCAATTATGGGGAGAGTAGGGGTGAAACGATTCATCGATACATCTATGTGAATGGGATAACGATCCGCAATGGGGTACAATGAAAAAAATATGATTTGATGCCAATTTTTTACCCCTGCTTTAATGCTTCGAGTGCCAGTCACATCGATTGTAATCCTTGATACATGTCCACTACTAACCCAAAATATTTGGAGTAATATCAGTGATAATGAGTATACTTACCTCACGAGCAGCATTGCCAAGACCTCTGTGTCTGGGCATGATGCCCAAGAAATCGAGATGAGAAGCTTGCTACTCACACTCAGGGGTCACATTAAGGATTTTTCAGTATGGGTCCGTTGGACCCATCTTTCTCCATTTTCAGGAAAATTAGTGGGTCCAAGAACTAAATCGATGTGTCCAGTCTGAAATTGTGCAAACTGGACTTTATTTGATGTAATTTGATTAATTGATTTTATTTGGTATAATCAACATACATCAAAATGATAAATAAATAAAACATGCAGGTAACTTAAGCCTAGAAACGAACATAACATCTGTATGCTCACGTAGGTAACTCATTATTATAAAATTTAAGATTGAATATAAAGTAACCAATATGCGAACTTGATGTAAAAGGGTCTAAAAATTGTTGACGGTACCAAGGATGGATTCAATCTACCCAGGAACCTGCTATTAAGACTAAGTCTATAACACATCCCAGGTCTAGTAAAAATGGTTGTGAAGGGGGCTTAACCCCTCGCACGCTGCCACTGTGCCAGTATCTGGTGTTGCACACCGTGTGCCACCGGACAGTTTTTAACTCGCTTGCACAACAAGGGGCATGCGTGATTGAACATGCCTGGGCTCTGTTATTTTTGCAATTGATTCCACGTGATGACATGGTCAGAAATTATATGATTTATATTTCTGTGCACTTTCTATTTCAATATACCTGAAAAATTTGATGCTGTAGGCGGTGTTAAGAGTCTGATCTTAAAGACGTTCGGTACACCGCGATATGCGCAACCATTAATGGTCCAATGCCTCTATACAGTTAGAGCTGGTATTTGTCGATACCTGCACTAGCTGCTGTTTGCTTTTCCTATTTTGCACAGTTCCGTTTGAGAAATATGGATTGTTTACGAAGAGTGAAAAGGAAAAAGAATGGGCGGTTTGTTAACAAATGCCAAAACAAAGGACTAAATGCTTTAAAACAAGGCAGAATACGTCGAAACATGGCAGTGGTAGACCAAAACGCATGTACACAATCAGCAAACGCTGACCAAGCCACCATCGAAAGTGCCACACCCACCCCCCCAAATGCCACATGCACATGTAAACACTGACAGTTATAACTGGGACGAAGGTCGTAGAATTGTGGAAGTATGTGTACTAGCCGTTAATCTTGTATGTGAAGAATGTAAAAAAAAAAACATTGTCTCTAAAAAATATAGAATCAGAAAAACGATATGGCTTGGCCACTGTACTTTACATTTCTTGTGAATGTGGTACGATAAACGCTGTCCCAACTGTGGGGGGGATGGGGTTGGGAACCACTGTAATACCCCAGCGTCAAAAGGTGGCACAGGCATATTTGATAATGTGCTGCCTGTGTTACCATTCGACAATGTGTTAAGGCTATAATTTTGATATTCTTATTTTTACCTCTTTTTCCACATTGCTGTATTGCACTATGGAGAGAATCTTAAAATGTTTGCCTCTTCTTAGTAAAACTATGAAAGTATATATTATGACTGGAATATAAAATTAACGACGTAATGCCATTTATTTAACCTACATACATGTTTATTGATATGGTATCGAAGTTAGACAATGAATGGATACCTTGTGCCTATGAACTTAGAACAAATTAAGTCAACATGCATGAATTCTTTGTACAATTGCGGAAAAAATAGCACCGTATGATATCTTTTTTTGTTAATCAATGAAATCAGTGCTTATTTTGGAAACCCCCTACAATTTTTCAGGGATTTGCAAATATTTTTTCTATTTCAAACTTAAAAAATAATGTGAGCACTTATACATTTTTGCAAGACGAGATGAATTTAAAGTCACATTCCAGCATGTTTTGTCTACATATTTGTTATTAAAAGCAATGAGAAGACTAGGCAAGTGTTGATAAGAACAGATACACGGTGTGCCAAATAAGCCTGACGCGTTTCGTCCTTCACTGGACTCATCAGAGGCTAATGAGTAATGATTGACCACAGGTTAACCATAACTCTAGTCTTATGCCCAGCAGTACAGAGAGTTGAAATCTTTCAACTCCACTGTCAAGTGGTTCAATCAAAACTGAATGCTGCGTTGTGTGTATGGCCTGTATATCGGGCCATGTAATGTTGCTAGGGGAAATCTAGACGTTACGTTGTATTGTGACGTCATCAATTACGGGTCAGCACGTTGAGCCTTACTGGACAGTAGGACTGGGTTGTGCCAGTCATCACAGATGACTGTGTTGGCATATGGTTTGATGACAGGTCATATTCACTGGTTAATAAGTGGGGTTACACAGGGGTTTTCTTCTCTGTGAGGACCCATGGGAGAAGACCATCTCCAACAGGGAGATTCCCATCTCCCTGTTCCCTGATCAGACAATGTGTCTGGATCATAAACTTCTTTTTATATCCTTTAAAATTATGTTGCTATCCAAATTGGAAGCTAAAATAAATTTGCAGCATTTCCAGAGCACATAAAAAAATGTTTCTTCATCCAATAACATGCATATGAGGTGAAATGGTTACAGTGCAAATGACACCACTTGTGTCATGATCCAGTCCACTTGACAGCTCTGCCTATTCTTTTTCTATGGATTCCCACCAAATGGTTAAATCATATCATTTTTTAAGCCTATTGGGGTTCATACTACCTGCAAGCTGCAGTAAAAGTGGTTTACAACTGTGTTGTTGTGAATGTTGCACGCAAAATGCCAGACGTAAACAAAGTAGTGAGTGATTAGTTCTGCCTGACTACTCACTCTACACATGCCGAATGCTGGGACAGGTTGACCAGCGGCAACCCAGATGTGTCAAAGCATGCAGCTGCCTTGCGTGATGTGAGATGGTCTGCTGATGTTGAATAAAATAATTCAACAATAAATTAGGTGTCAAAGTCATGTTTGGAACCTAATGTGTTTCCAGCTTGGGACTTTCCAACTGATAAAGAGTTTTCCTGAAAAAGGAAGTGATCGATTAGCATAGCGTTGATTGCTATGATGTTACATACGGGTCCTGGAAGGGATACCCTGAAGTTCTGTTGACACAAAAACGCTACTGGTTTTCTTGTGGCTTTCCTCAGAACAATAAGTCTTAATGATGCACTGTGATGTGAATTTATTTAACCATTTCCCAGACTGGATTTCCCATAAGCGCTTGGATAAGTACCTTATTGGGTTTCTGTGCATTTACTGTACACAGCTGGGCAATGTATTCTGGGGTGCTGAGTGACCGGGATGCATATAAGGTGAAATGGTTACAGTGCAAATGACACCACTTGTGTCATGATCCAGACTTGTTTTTATTGTTATTAAAAGGCTTGATATACATTGCATACACTCATATTGAGTTATTTTATGCATATTTTTGCATCCTTAATTTATCAAATTTCTGTAGTCCTTACATATAGCGCCACCTAGCAACAAAAGTAGCACCGCGACATGCCAATTTTTTGCTTGCATTTTGTTTCAAATGCCAATATCTTGGTTCACACCAAAAACCAGAGATTTCTCAATTCTTTTGACCAGTGTCCCGAACGTCTTTAAGTTCGGTCACTTTTTTCACCAAGCAACACGGTAGGCTTTCAAGCCGTGCAACACACAAGTGAGTGTACACAGCCTGTCACGGGCATGCACCCAGGCATGGTTTTCCGCTATACATTTTTTCCGGCCTTCGATCATAAATTTCATTCCTATCTTGTTCTGTCATACAGATTTGTTCCATTGAAACATTTCAATGAAATCAAAACTACCAAATTTTGTTTTAAAAACACCAATAACCACGTGACCCATCGGAGACAGTGATGAACAACATCGTGTTAGGCCGGCTAATGCAAATTTTCGCTTCGTCCACGTGCAACCTTGCAATGACTAATCTGTGTATTTTCCTTGCCGTCCGTAATGAATTTTCACTCGTGCCTTTATCTGGGTCTAGATTTGTTCGATGGAAGTCTTCTTGGTGAAAATATGATTTGAAAATTTAACATCTTAGTCCAATAATCTTTGCGTAATACGACTTTTATCTTCCCAACATTGCGGACATGAGACAATCACATGGGGAACAACGAATTTGATTGGACAGTGAGGGACACGCGATCAAAATCCACCCAATGTGGAGCCTGGAAGTGTTCTCAGCACATTTATAATTCGGTGAAATGACGTCCATCCATTCCCATTCTGGGAAATTTTTGGAGGGATACACCAGGAATATTTTTTCTTAGCAAATAAGAGAGTTTGTTACATAGAAAGATGAACATCAGAGGATTCCATCAGTATAATAAATAATCATGAGATTGATAATGGTCGATACAAAACACCGTATCCGCTTGGGGTAATTTTTTGCAGTTGAATCATTCAAAATGCATCGCGTTTTTGTGTGTGCGTCCACAGAGATGCAAAATGACAATGTTTTATTAATTTCTAGGAGTCATTTCTTTAATTTTTGCGTCTATGACGCAGGATGCAAGCTAAATGTGACCCCTGACACTTGATTCTGAAAACCTGACAGTCCCGTGGCGCCATCTCTCGATCCATGTGGAACTGATGGTGACGTCATGCACATGCTCCCCGTATCATTCTTCCTCTTTTGAAGAGTGGTCAGTTGACATCAGCTGTAAGAGCAAGTGGGGTTGGTAAGGTGGGCTTCTCTGTTGGTCGAAAGGTAAGTATACTCATTAATACTGATATTACTCCAAATATCCCATATTAATAACATAACCTTACCTCTCAACCACCATTGCCGATATACAAACATACTGGCAGTGGGATAATGGTTAGAGGTACACTGACCTCTGTGGACCAGAGGGACCGGCACCTCAGGGGAAACCATCGGTCCCTGTGAGGAGGTGACGTCTGAAGGGAAAACCTCAGAGCTACATGGGGATGAGGCCACCCACAGCAGAATCTGGCTGAACCAGAAACCCCTCGTTACTGACCCGCATGGGACCACACTGGACCCCCTGGTGCTCGCCCGCCAACATGACAACTGTCTGCTTCGTTGGTAGACGTTATCAGTTTTAGCTCCATCAGACCTGGAGATCTAACAGGTCCTAGTCATGAAACTGGCGGGCGGGGGGGGGGGGGGGTATAAGGTTCTGAGGACAGTTATAAACCTGTGTCAAAGTCGACAACAGGCCGGAAGTTGGGATAAACTGCCAGATACTGTCCGAGATTAGGTCTACTGGGCATGAAGCCCTACAAGGCCCATTAAGGAATGCGCCAACCTATAGGCCTACATCTGATCAACGACAAGAGCGCCATAAACTGGAACACGGCAGCACCTCTGATGAGATCTGGAAAGGCCTAATGGACCAGTATCAGAACCTATGCAAAGGAGGAACCTGTTATGCGCGCAAAGGCATACATACATGTACCCTCCTCAAGCACTATCATGTCACGCAACTAGTGCTTGGAGAAAGTCTTAAACTTCTGCCATCACAGGCCTGCAGAATGTCAACAACCGCAACGTTCCACAGAGCCCGCCAGGAGGCATTGAAGGCCGTAACCTTGTGAGCTCTGGCAGAGACAAGCTGTTAGGCTTACGGCCTATCCAGTGAAGTTTCATAGACCTTTAGGATCGTTTGCTTAATCCACGATGAAATCATATTTCTGCAAACTTGCTCCTTACATGGGTTACTCAGTGGTAGAAGGAGGGCAGACTTCTTCTGAGTCCGTCTGTGCGGGAAAGATACCTGCGAAGAGCTCTCACAGTACTGGGCACAGGGCTCTCTCCTTGATAGGGAGAGCGGCATCCATCGCACGTAGGGTAAAACCCTTAGAGGCAGTGGCCGGATTTGAGCCACTTGGTTCTTTGCAAGGAAGCCCAAGTGAGGCCTCAGAGCCACCTTGTAGTGGTCAGGTGACCATTGGAGATGGTCAATCATAAGCTAGAGCGTGGATCTCGCTTCTCCTAGCTCCCAAAGTGAGTGTTAATAGAAAACAACTATTCCACGTCCAGTACTTGAGGGAAACCTGCCTGGTGTCCCCAAGCCACTCAAAGGGCCACCTCTTCAACATGACTAAAACCTGCAGTAGATCCTACCGAGGTAGGACCTGTCGCTTCGCTGGCCTGTTAGCTTCTTGGACCGCATCCTGTTGTCTCACATTATGAGGACATGTTTATGCTGCGCCAGGTCTCAGAAGTGGAGGAGCACCAAGTGTATCGCCTCCAGTTCCAACCAGTTTATGTGGTGAGCTGCGAAGGATGTTGGCCAAGGGTCCTCGCTGTCCAACTCTCCACATGGGCTCCCCACCCAGATCAAGACGAGTCCATGTAAATGGTGAGCTGGGCCTGAAAAGGGTCCAGCGTCTGTCCTCTCATGACGTTCTCCCTGAAGGTCCACCACTGAAGGTCCACCACTGAAGATGTGGCTGATCCTCAATGAGGACGGGCACCTGTGTGAAATATCCCTGGTCTTTTGTCCACCTGGAGTCCATCGACAACAGGGAGTGTAGCAGGGTGAGCCATTGTTGGGCCGAGCGGACCTTGCCAGTCAGAAAAGGCTTGAGCACAGACTGCAGTCAGTCCCACCTGTCCTCTGAAGGACGGCAGATGTAGGCTACCAAATCGAACTGGCTGCAGAGGAAGACCCAGATCTGCTGTGGTTGCAGACTGGACTTGGGTAGGTTCACTCTCAGGCCCAAGCTTGGCAGAGTCCCAGGATGGTCTGTGTATATGGTGCTGAGAACCTAGGCGCCAAAGTGCCCTGATAAGCCAGTCGTCCAGATACAGGTGAATGCGAACGGCTGAGCAGTAAAGGTAAGCAGCAACTGTCTGCGTGAACCTGGTGAACACCAGAAGTGACGTGGGAAGAGCAAACAAGTGCCCTGAACTGGTATATTTGGCCCGCAAATGTGAATCACAGGAACTTGCGTGAGAACACGGCGATTGGCACGAGGAAGAACACGTCCTTGTGATAAGGGATGTCGTCCACTCCATGGGCCGTAAGGCTGCTGCTACCAACTGGGGTGTCTCAATCCCAAAGGATGGGACTTCTAGTTAGGTATTTAGCGTCGACAGGTCTATGACTGGGCGCCATCCTCCGTCCCACTTGGGGACCAGGAGGAGTAGGTTGTAGAAGCTGGGAGAACCTTGGTCCTCTACCAGTTCTTTGGCGCACTTGCTCCGAAGCGTCCAAGCTGCCTCTAGGAATGCTGATGCTTTGGGTTCCGAGGTGGGTAGGGCAAACCATCGTGGTTCTCTGCTTAACGGAGGGCTGTCATCGCTGTAAGGCAGCATGTAGCCATATCTCGGGATGTTTAAGATGAACGAATCATCTGTGATAGACTCCCATTGCGTGCGATATGCAGTGAGGCAGCCGCCGACGGGGGGGTGCTGCGCGGAGTCGAACAATGTGGCGGTTGGCAATCCTGCGACGTCTGCCGGGACTTGAGAGTTGGGAATGCTGAGGCTTTCGAGACTTCTTCCCTCTACTGAAAGACTTGCCCTTCTCGGAACACTGTCCGCCCTTCCCAGGTTGTCACGTCCCCCGAAGGAGCACGAGACGAGAGGTGGGTAGGCGCGGTCTGGGAAGTACCGTGCCATGTCAAAGGGGTAGCAGGAACCTCCGGAAAAGTAACCGCCACCCTCAACGCCGCCTCCACCAGCTCTTCCCACGAGGGGAGGTCCCGGAATCCCAGGGCGGCCACCCACAGGCTTCCACTCTGGTCGCACCAGTTAGCGAGGTTGCTTGCTGGCCAAGCGCTCAGACCCTTAGGACCGAGATCTTTACAGCTGCAGCGGTCGCTTGGCAGACTTCTTCCGAGCAGACTCCAAAGAAGAAACAGTCTGCTGAGAGGGGGCAAACAGAGCACGCAACATCTCAGCCCGCTGTATCATACTCTTGGACATCGCTTTCAAGGCCATGACCATCTTTGGATTGGCCAAGAGTAGATGTGGATGTCATTGGGGGGGGGGAAGCCTCTCGCTTGTGAACTCCGAGAGGAGAACTCTTGGTACGTGACTTACTACTGCGACGTCTCTTCACCTTCTCCCAAGGGGTATCAGGAGAAGAAACGTCCCGTCTTAGGAGACTGCGGATGAGCCGAAGCAGGTCTGCGCTCTTTCTCCTTCAACACCTGGGATGAAGATGGACGAGCGGAAGCAAGTCTACGTTTCTTCCCATGGGAAGTCTTTGCTGGTGAGGACTCAACAGAGTCCGACATCTCGGCCTTGCGTTTGGTGGCTCTTGCGACCTGCTGCCCACACCTAGCAAGATCTGACTTTCTCCTAGCTTGCTCACGGAGCAGCCACTTGTCCTCCCCCCCAATCCTGGCAGTATTTGCAAGTTTGCTCACAAGAGCAAACTTGGCACAACTGCAGGCGACAACCATAGCAGTGTGGATGGTTGTCCCAGGCTGCCATATAGTGGTTCGGAGAATCTAACTTTTGTCTGTGATCCAGTAAGGACGAGGATGCAGACATAGTGGTATCTGGCGCAACACCAATGGGCTGCCTCCGAAAGGAAGCAATAGCGTGGTGCGCACTGCTTTCCCTTTCCCTGCATTCAGTTTGCCGGGATGCCATCTTGAAAAATCTTAAGTACAAGTCAAACGACCAACTTTGCACTTACTTTTTCAGTGGTATCGATCACAGAAATCAGCTATCTGGGTATCCGTAGATGCCCGGACCACTGAGAAAAGATTTACCGCACAAAAGAAAGTGCGAGAGCACAAAAAAACAGTGAGTGTGAATGATGGTTCACGGAGCTTCACTCGAAAAGAGCAAGCCAGTAATGGCGCCCAAAAGAGGAAGGATGATACGGGGCGCATATGCACATGACATCACCATCAGTTCCACATGGACCGAGAGATGGTGCCATGGGACCGACAGGTTTTCAGAATCAAGTGTGAGTAGCAAGCTTCTCATCTCGATTTCTTCAAGGGCGTCATGCCCAGACACAGAGGTTTTGGCAATGTTAGTCTAGAGGTAACATTTTGAATTAATAGTCTTACCTGTATATACTTTCCAATCATCTACCTCGTCATAACTTTTTAATTCATATCTCTCTGCTAACTTATTTAAATCTTTGACCCATCTTGGTTTTTTTTGTTTTTTGTTTTTTTTTTTGCACCTGAATACCTCATTGTAAATTTTCCTGCACCATCTGTCTTCTCTTTGTGCTTGTAGATACCCCTAGTACTTTAACTTGGCTTTTGCAATCCTGTCTGTTGTTTTATTCCATCTTAACTCTCCTAGGACTGCTTCTGTCTGCTGTACATGGTGGTAGTCCCATTATCCATTTCCCCATCTCATTCAGCGCTTTCTCCACTCCTGGATATCTCCCCTATTTACTGAAATCACATCTAAGCCATATATCATTCCTGGTATTGCAGCTCTATCCCGTAATACTCTTGCTGTGTATGCTGTGTTGAAACTGCTCAGTGCCATAGCTTTTATTCATTCCCTTGGTGCCATTCACTTTCTGTTTAATCTTCTCCACTTGGTACCTGGACATATACCCTGTGTGCAGCTAGCCTCTTGAAATCAATAAAGCCTCTCTGACTTTGCAGTACTTTACTGGAAGTAGAATCACTATTCACATCTCTGATTTGTGCCTAAACTGGAGCATGATCCTGGACTTTCTGGTGCTCAGATATCACATGCAACTTTTAACAAGTAAACTACTACATCTGCGTATTGATTCCATGAGGGTCATGATTATGCCACAAGCACAACTTACTACATTTGAAGATCTGTTTTATATAAATTTGGACCATACTAGCCACAGTCCCTTGGATTTCCTGTGAAAATCCGCAAGATTCCAATGAACAAGTTACATGCAAGTGTTGGTGGGGTAGGGGTGGGGGGTGGGACAGAGTGTTTCGTGGCTTGTCGGGAATGACAGCGGAGTTTGTTTCTGCACCATACCCAAAGAGAAGTATGATTGAAGCAACAAAGAAGACAAAGTCACAGAAGATTTTACAATGGAATATTGGTAAGAGGTGGCAGCTGTTTTGACACATATTTTTACTTGCTTTCTAAGTACATAGTACATTTTCCTGAGACACGAACATGGATATAAAAATGTGTGTCTACTCTCCTACAGTGTCTGTGTTCTATACAATATAACATGCCATCAATGTTGAGCTTCTCTGTCATTGTATGCTAGATAATCAGACTTAGTGGATCTTCTATGTGTTTTCAGGAACTGCTCTCTACAATGACAGCAGTCAATGGAGAAATGGATTCCGTGGGGAAAAAACTGAGACTTATCCAGAGAAACCTTCAGGTATTCATCACTACTTGAAATGCATTTGTAGCTCCAGGGAATGAAGTGTTGGCTTACATTAAAAGTGAGAACTTAAAGCATTATCAACAAAACACATTGCAAGGTAACTAACACAAAATGAAGTGGTGCAGGCTAGGGCTCACCAATTCACATGTCCTCTACGCTGGTACAAGTTAAGCTGCAATCAGAGCAAATAGAAATTTCAAAGCAATTGCCTTGGGCAACGCAGAGTTTGGTTTCATAAACAAGATGTAAATAGATATATAAGTGAGTTAGGAAAGGAGGGAATAAAGTATGAAAGCGACTTGCTGCAGATGGGGAGTAACAACTCCCACCCCAAAAGAAAAACAAAATGGAGGGCTATGTGAACAACCCGTGCTCAGCTGACCTAAGCTTGTCCCACAAAATCAAGGTAGCAACTGAATGTACCTATGTTGAGCTTTAGCTGAGTGCATATGACATTTAGAAGTATTTCTAAGTCAGAGGACTGAGCCCCCTAAAAGCTCAGTCTGACTAGCAACTCAGCTGAGCTGAAAATTGCAGCACCACCTGGTGAATAAATTATGAATCAGGAGTCCTGAGGAGTGTTCCTGTGCGGTATCAAAGCAATTGGGTGAGCAGTTTCGGAGAAGATTTTAAGATTTGTCCAAATAAATAAATAAAAAAATTCATAAAAAATCCAAAAGTCAATGAATCGTGACCATTTGAGCAAACTTGGTAAAAACACACCCAAGGTACCTTGCCACCATGTTCAAAGTCAATCTGGATGACGGTTTGAGACAAGAAGTCGAAAATGTGAAACCAAAACAACAAAACCAACTGGTCAGGTTTATATGAAAGAGTCTCCCCCTGACATGTTTCCGCCCTCACCTTGGCCTTCCTCAGAGTGTGGGGAGGTTCTTCAAACATTTGATTTTATTTGACTACCTTAAGTACCCAAAAGAGGTGCAGCTCTGACTAAGTGTACAGTGAGCTGTCGCAGTACCATGTGACATGCAATTATGACGTAATGAATATTATTATCATGACTTGGAAGGGTCTTGGTTCTGTAAAGATGGATATACATCCTAATATGTATGTGAAACTGTCATGCGATTGAAGGCAAAAATAGTGAAAACACAAAAAAATCTTTAAAAAAATAGAAAAAAAAATGCAGTGCCACCTGGTGAACAAATTTAGAACGAAGAGTCCCTGGAAGTGTTCCTGTGTTATATCAAAGCAATTGGGTGAGTGGTTTTGGAGAAAATGATTTTTACCTCAGCAGAGGTTATAGAATCCATTTTTGTCCATCGTCCGTCCATTTGTACATCTGTCATTAGACTTCCTACATTTTCGACTTCTCAAAAATGTCTGCATGGAATAGTTTTGATTTTGCACATGGATGTTCCCCAGACGCACCTCTACCAAGTTTGTGAAGGAGATGATGATGCAATAATTTTTCTATTTTTTATGCATTTTTTAATTTATTTTTGGAAAAAAAAAATTCTCTTCTGAAAAACTACTTGGCCAGTTGCTTTGATATTGCACATAGGGTCAGCTAGTTCTTATTTTGGCCACCAGGTTGCACTGTGATTTTTTTCCTATTTTTGGAATTATTTTTTGTGTGTTAAAGCTATTTTCGACTTCTTGTCCAGAATGGCTGAATAGAATTGCTTAAAATTTTATCAGAATATAGTTGGACTTTAGACAATGAAAGTTTGCAAAAATAATGTGGATATGTTAATTTTTGACAAATTCATGGGATATCAAACTTTGCAACTTGAAGTGAGTGCTGCCACTGTATATTTTATGTTCCGAACGAGCGGGACTCGAACCTGCAACCTTTGGCACCAGTTGCCTAGCTGAAATGAATATATGTATATGTGGCAATACAGTGCATATGTTGCACCATTGTATTTACATTTTTGACTTCTTCTAAAAAATAGCTGCATGGAATGTTTTGATTTTGCACATGGATGTTGCCCAGGTGGATCTCTACCAAGTTTGTGAAGGAGATGATGATGCCATAATTTTTCTTATTTTTTATTGATTTTTTTATTTATTTTTTGAAAAACTTAAAAAATTTTTTGTCTGAAGAACGACTTGACCAATTGCTTTGATATTGCACATAAGGTCACCTGGGGTCAACTTGTTCTTATTTTGGTCACCAGGTGGTGCTGTGATTTGTATATTATTTTAATGAATTTTTGTGTGTTCTAAAGGGCTATTTTCGACTTCTTTTCCAGAACAGCCAAACGGAATTGTTTAAAATTTTTCTCAGAATATAGTTGGACTTCAGACAATGAATGTGTGCGAAAATAATGTGGATCCATGTGTTAATTGTTTGCAGCAAGACAGAGCAAGTAAACCTACAATAATTTATAATGTTACTATTCAAGAACAATTAGTAATATATCTGGACTTCATGGTCTTGTATGTTACTATTCAAGAAAAAGTTAGTTCTACACCTACACTTTCATAGTCCTTTTATTGAATAATATATTATTAAACATTGATACCAAAGTGCCTGTGGAGTTTGTTAAGATGTTGACAATTTTGACCTTAAGATCAAATCTGCATGTTGACTTGTATCTTCAGGGGTAATGGAAGATCCTAGGCCCATGATCACTAGAAAGATAAAGAAAAAACACCTGTGCGATCGCTATTGGTAGTGTTGATTTTAAGCTTGAGTCACCATCAGAATTTATTTAAAGGTCAAACTTTGCTGCCACTGTACCTATATGCATATAGCTATGCATATCTAGACTACAGTGCATGCGTTGCCATACTGTAAAAGCAAATTCCAGTCAGCAGAGCACATGATCATCATGATCCTCTTGTTTAAGATTTTTCCCCCCAAAACACCAAAAAAATTCATAAAAGAACCAAAATCACTGGAGCATGACCATTTGAACAAACTTGGCAGAGACCCACCCAAGGTACATTGCCACCAAGTTTAAAGTGAATCTGGCAAACGGTTTGGGAGAAGTCGAAAATGTTACTGTGAACAGACGTGCAACGGACAACTCAGCCTCCTAAAAGCTCAGCCTGACTAGTCAGTCAGCTGAGCTGAAATTGCTGAATTGATGAGTCCTGGAGGCCATTGTTTAAGTTGTTGCTTTTTCTCAGGAAACTCTGGGTGAGGACAAACTGAAAGAGATCATCAAGGAAAGAGATCTAAAGCTCTACTGGGGAACGGCAACCACAGGCAAACCTCATGTGGCATACTTTGTGCCCATGTCCAAAATAGCAGACTTCCTCAAGGCCGGGTGTGAGGTAAGGTGAAATTCTTTTTCCATTTTCTCAGCACATTTGAATAACACAGACTTCATGAATGATGGACTTCAGTACAGTCCCTGTTTTGAGAGGCCTCCCCAAGGGTAGGCCCAAAAGTGGCCTCTCAAGACAGGTGGCCTCTCATTAGAGGTACAATAACATGGAAAAGATAGCAGCAGGGATCTGCCAAAAGTGGTTTCTCATTGGAGTGGCCTCTCAAGACAGGGACCACTGTAGTTGTGTCTCATGAAAGTTTGTTACCACCCCTAGGTTTTACCAGATTCTGGTGTCTGGAGACAGGCAGTATTACCTAGGAGTAAATAAGGTGAAAGGTACCAAGTAAAGTATCCTGTGGTCTTTCAAGACTGATGGTGTGTCATTGAAGTGGTCTTTCAAGACAAGTTCCATGGTATAGATGATGCAGTTTTGTAATTGCTTGTGAGTGTGTGATTCCAGGTGACAGTCTGGGGAAAGTTTGATTTGATTTTGTAAAGTGTGTCATGCTAAATTTATATCATATGTGACTGTAACTTTCCTGAACAGGACAAATATGAAGATACATAATAATTGTGTCAGTTTGCACATGTTATCACAGGGGGTAAAGTGTGTAATTATTAAAGTTTTGATTTAATATTACCAAATGAAATTGAAATGAAATTAGCTCCTTCACATGCCTTATTAAATTTTGACACCAAATGACAGACTTATTCTGTACAATAGAAATACAATCTGAGTCATTATGATGTCAGAATGTCACAGGCGATTAGAATGCTTTCACAAAACTTGAAAATTGTGTAAAAGATGGTTTGCCTGAAATGAACAAGGTCAGACAACTTAACTTTTTCAGTGCCAAATTTTGGACTGAGCCAACAGCTTTTCTTGGCACGCGTTGGGCGCAATGCACCCAATGTGCGCCAAGAAAAGCTGTTGACCTGGGATATTTTCTCTGGAACTAGAGGCATGCTGGTACTTGAATGAAAGGTCTTCTAACGAAGAATACGAATCTGAGATCTTAATGATAATAATAGGCATCAGACTAGTTTCACTTCAGTAGATCTTCTTTAGATGTGATTGGCACTGAAAGAGTGAAATCCATAACATTGATGGTAGGGTAAAATGCAATTTTCACAATGTGCTGTACTGCAGTATTGTAACCAAATGTATGAACATTCTAGGTAAGTGAGGCCTGAAATTTTCCTTGGTGCTTCTCTTGACATTGTGAAATATAGGTCTTTCAATTGGTACTAAAATAATTTTTAGCAGTATTACATGCATAGGAGCTTGTATGAACTGAGATTAATGTTTAGTATTGATGAAGTTAGACATTTCTTCTTTAAATATTGTATGTAGCTAAAATTGTCTCTCTTTTATTGTTCATTCTCTGTTTTTATGATTAAGCACTGAGATCTTTTGTTTACCTTCCATAATATACAACTGGAGATTATTGACAGTTATATCAAAGGAACAGATGTTTTTGTTTCCTTGCCAATAGGATCAGGAAAGTCTTTGACATACATTGCATCACTTTTTGTGTTACACTGCTGGTTGGGGCATTGCGGCTGTGCATAATCACACAGGGCTGAATTGGTGTGCCAGTATTTGTCACGCCTCTATTGACAGATGCCACTTTATATACCATCTCTTTCTTTTGTGACATGTCATATTGAGACAAAAAAAGTTGCTTTTTAACCAAATTCTTCATTTTATTAAAATAGGACCCACATAATATTGTAGCTTTCTCTTGGATTATTCTGTGCCCAAGGAAACTTTCAAAGTTGCTGCACACCAGCATATTTTCATTTATGCATGGGTGAAACAGGTTGAAACAATTGCCTGCCTTGATCCTCAAGCTGCAAACAAATGATACATATTTCTTTTTAGATGGGGTGTCCATCTCATAACTACTGGGACAAGTGTCTAAGTCAGCTGTTCAGCACCATGTAATGTTGTTTCACCTCGCAGCAGATCGCATGTGTGAATCAAAACATGACATGACCACTGATGACGTGCAGGATAGCCCAACAGATTGCGCACTGTCTGTCTGTAGCACAGGGAGTTGGGGGAAGCAGACTGATCTCCCGCGCTGGCTTTGCCAGCTCACCCATTGTCCCAATCATGTTATTTTTGCAATTTTTTATTGTGAATGACACTGCAATCAGTCTAATCTTTGCCACGAATTCTGTTTTCTGTCTGAATTGCACATACCAATGTGAAGCTATGGTTTCTTAAACATAAATGACCATTAAAATGTTATCCTTTTGGTGTGTATGCAAGCCTCTCATGCATATTGCATGTAAATGTAAAACATATGGCCAAGCATCCATTATGGTGCCAGTGTGTATGATCAGTTTTGTTTTGCTCACCTGAGTGATCAGCTGTTAATATTATTCTCCTGTGGGGTGAAAACTTAATCAGGCATAAGTGTTGAAAGCCCATGAACAGAATACTTTGTCTGCAATCCCTTCACCTATCAAAAGCTCAACTCTGCACAGTCATGTACCTAAAAGGAACTATTTTATACTTCAAAGGTGACAATATTGTTCGCTGACTTGCATGCCTACCTGGACAACATGAAGGCTCCCTGGGCGCTGTTGGAGTACAGGACACAGTATTATGAAGCTGTCATCAAGGCCATGCTCAAGTCCATAGGGGTTCCACTGGAAAAACTCCACTTTGTCAAAGGCACAGACTACCAGCTCAGCAAGTAAGTAGTCAGAAATATCTAGTACATGAGAACACCTGCAAGTGATCAACAGTGTTTTGTTAGGAGATTGAAATTGAGGGTGCCCCATCAAAATAGCATGTCCAGATAAACAGCTTACCTTGAGATGGTGTTGGTTTGTTGCGCCCAACCCACCCAACAAGAGCTGTTTGGCTAGTATTAATTGAAGGGGAAAAGAGTTAAAATCATTGACAATTATCTGCAATGTGGACCTGTAGGAATCTCTTGTGAGTAACCCCCCCCCCCCCCCCCCCCCCCCCCCCGCAGCTAGATATGTGGTACAAAACTTGGGTGTAGGCTTGTGATTTTATCTCATATTTACATGATATACCAAAGATACAAATATATGGTGAACTTATTTGTAAATCTTTGTAATTTAATTCTGCATATCCTAACTTCCTTAGGGAATACACATTAGATGTGTACAGATTGACATCCATGGTTACGGAGCATGATGCCAAGAAAGCAGGTGCAGAAGTTGTCAAGCAGGTGGACCATCCGTTACTGAGTGGCATGCTGTACCCTGGTCTCCAGGTGGGTTGACACACTTTCCATTGGCTTAGAAGAAAATCACTTAGCAATTGATGAAAAAGTAAGCATCAGTATAAGTGTAAATGAAAATAATTTTTTTTTTTTTGGTTTATGGTACAGCAGTTTTCATGAAACAGTTGTGGTTCAACTCATTCCGTACCAGTCCCTGATTTTTCCGTATATTTACCTAGATTTAAGACGATAATTGCATATTTAAATTCTTCATGAAAAGAGCTTTCATTCAAGTACCAACATGCCTATAGTCTTAAGTCAGTGGTTCTGGCACTGCCTGGCAAGTCATGCTGCAGCTGCCCTTGCGGCAGCTGCAGCATGACTTGCCAGGCAGTGCCAGAACCACTGACCAAGGCCGGTGACCACAGTATGGAATGAGTTGAAGTAGTGATGGCATGCAGCAGTGGACACCTTTTGATGATGTGGATGTTCAGGTCTGTATGCCAGGGACTGACACATACTGGTGGCTGTTTTAACATGCTTGCCACCCAGCTCAGCACAATGTGAACTTTTAGATTATTCAGCTCTTATATATTAATTTTAAAACTAATCTTTTGATACAGTTTGCATGTAAATGATAATTATAAGATTTAGTCTTAGATGACTGTGCACACATGTCGTTAAGATTACTTTCGTGATTTATACGGATGTTTTTCAGGGTATAATTACCGATCACCGCCTCCCCCTCTCAGATCAAATGATGTTCAGCAGATCTTTGATGTAGGCTTCATTTATACTAGGACGAAGTAAGACTGTAACTTCACCACCCCCACCCTCCCACCCCCTCCCAAAAAAAGAAGGGAAAATTTCAACAAGCAGTGCAACATGTTCACTTGTTTGTACATGTATAGTATGGATCAGTTCTATGATAATCTGGCATATTTGTCTTTTTTTAAGGATCATTGATGTATGTGTCTGTTTATCTTCAGGCCCTAGATGAAGAATACCTCAAAGTTGATGCCCAGTTTGGAGGAGTAGACCAAAGAAAAATCTTTACATTTGCAGAAAAGGTATGTGTAATTTTACTTTGCTGCATAGTTTACACAGTAGAGTTTCTGTATTAGAATTATATAGGCTGATATATCCTTTTCTCTAATGATTCTGATATGTTAAGCAGTCAGTGAAAGTGGTGATTTATGTATGTGACATTTTGATATAGGTGAAAACAAATATCCATGGTAGGTAATCTTTTCATGAAAAACTTGGTGGTGTCATTTAAGACCAGGTTTCAGTGGCCTTGAGGCAGGATTATTACACAGGTTTTGTGGTATTTTAATTATATTAAAGTGGGTGTGAATATAAACTTTACCAATAACATTTTTTATGATGCAGTCGCAAAATTTTCATTTCATTAGTGACACAAAACAAATTGCTAAGTTTTTTATTAACATACTCCCATAGCTAAAAACAGATAAATATATTTTAAGATTTGGCTGGGATTCAAAATCAGTTCAATTGAGTTTGTCCAATTGTAGTTATGGGTGCAGCAATTTGTTGCCATATTCTGACCCAGTGGTTTTTCTCTGCACGTGCTGAGCAATGTGGCTGGAGAGTGGGCCAAGGATAGCAATATAAGTGATGTTGGTACAGTGAAAGCTGCTCTAGAGACCATATTTTTTGAAAAACCAACCTGTTATTACATTGCAGTCTACATGTATTTCTACAATACATTTTCTTGTTTATTAAAAGCACCTGCAATACAGGATCATGTGAAAATAGACAAAATTTGTGACATTCTACCGATTCTGATCATTATGCCACCCTCCTACGGGAGGAGGGGTATATGATAATATTTTTTTCCATTTGTCTTTCCATCTGCTTTTCATTGCCGGCTATAATCACTTGGTTTTGAACTTAGATTAATGAAACTTTACACACAGGTGCATCTGGACATAAGGGTGTGTCATACCATAAGTAGATCACTAGGTTAAGAATCTGGGTTGCAGTGATATATTCATGTAAAATTGCGTCCGGGCTATAATTCCTTTACTATGTAACTTAGATTAATGAAACTTTACACACAGATGCATCTACACATAAGGGTGTGTCATGTACCAAAACTAGGTCACTAGGTCAAGTATCTGGGTTACAGTTACATATCCTTATAAAATCGTGTTTTGGCTATAATTCCTTTACTACATTGTACTTCACTTAGTTTCATGGAACTTCACACACACATTGTTGACCTAGAGGGGTGTCATGAAATGAAAGTAGGTCACTAGGTCAAGTATCTGGGTCAGGGTGATACAATCATGTAAAACTACATTACACTTCGTGTCGGCCTATAATTCTGATATCCTTCAAGTTAGATTAATATAAATTTACATGTAGGTGCATCTAGACATAAGGGTATGTCATGAACCAAAAGAAGATCTCTAGGTCAAGTGTCTGAGTCACAGTGACATATCCTTGTAAAATCATGTCCGGGCTATTATTCCTTTACTCTGTAACTTAGTTATGAAACTTCACACGCATATATCTTGACCTCAGGGTGTAGCATGAAACAAAAGTAGGTCACTAAGTCAAGTATCTATGTCACGGGGATAGCCTATTTTTATTGACTACAGTCATTCCAAAATAAGACCTGTGATTAGCAAGGTGATAAATGAGGTTAGGGGGGCATGGGTCCAGCAATCTCTGGTTGCCTTTAAATTTTTTGTTGGAAAAAGTTGCATGTGAATATATTGGTATTAGATTTTGAGGGTTACTACCTTGTTAATTTATGTTTTTTTTTACAGTACCTCCCTCAATTAGGCTTTGCAAAGAGAATTCATTTGATGAACCCAATGGGTAAGCTTGTGCATAGCTTTTATGGTTTTCCTGCATTAATATGTAAGTGGTTAGAAAAAACCAGTAGATTTTTCCCGTGTGAGTTATTTTTTATGCTGTTTGTCATTGAAACCATGAATATATGTATGTATGTATGTATGTATGTATGTATGTATGTATGTATATATATATATATATATATATATATATATATATATATATATACATATATATATATAAATATATATATGTGCACTGATGGTTAAAAAATGTGTGTGTATATATATCCTCTTTTTAATCATCAGTGCTCATTAGAAGTTGTGGACATGTATGTGCAAAAAATTAAATGGAAAAGTTGTCAGACAAAAAGCCTGTTATCAACATCATTCTGAAGACTGGGACATGGACCTTCTGTGGTATGCATGTAAATGTTGTATGTAACAATGCTGCAGCATGATACAGTTGCTTTTATATAGTTAGTTATATTTTAAGTGGCATTTTACAGCCCGTGCAATGCCTGTTCCTCTGCTTTTGATGTTCAGAATAGTTTTACCGTTTGCTATCAAATCGTTCACCTGTTCATAAACTTATGAATGTCTTTTGTTTTGTTCCAAGTTCCTGGCCTTACAGGAGGAAAAATGAGTTCATCTGAAGACGAGTCAAAGATTGATTTGCTCGATAGTGCAGCTCAGGTCAAGAAAAAGATCAAGAAAGCTTTCTGTGAGCCTGGTAACACCTCTGATAATGGAGTCCTCTCCTTTGTTAAACATGTCTTGTTCCAAGTCAATGAGGAAGGAGGTGAGCAAGCTTGCATAGTTATAGGCTATTTGCTGGTTTTTTTCACAGACTCAAAAAGTGTGTTTTATCACTGATATGCAAAGATGCTTGATTCATTTCATCACAGTTTTTGTAAAAGGCCCGGAGAAAATTAAAATGTACTTTTGTGAATATGGATAAATATTATTTTTTTGTGTCTGCCTTATCACAGCTTTGTGCCTTTTATATACAATGTACATGTACATGGTAGAGGGCCCTTGTAGTGTGAACCTCATTAGAAGAGAATATACCTTTTTAGGACCCCAGAGGGCAGCACTTGAGGGTGATTATTTACATAGTTGTACTCATTTGCATAATAATAAATCTATTTGAAGCTTTTGTTGCCCCCTGGGGTTCTAAATTCCATTATTATCATCAGACTTGCATGTAATAGCATGTGAATGGTTTGCCTCCAGCCTGACCACATGTACATTTCAGTACTTCTGTCATGTTCAGGCTCTTCAGGCTTTCTTCTCATGATATAGTCCACTGACATCTTGTGTAAAAATGCCTCATGGAATTATTGCCATTGGGTTTTGCATCTCCTGAACTGTTCACCTGTTGACCTTCGGCATGTGATCTTGATAGGTCTCATCAACAATTCTGAGTCAAATTGCATTTCATCACTGTTGAAATTAGTTGAAAACACCGAAGGAGAAGACATTTGACCACTAGTCGGTTTCAGCTGGTTTAAGGGGGAAGGGGCTAAGCACTAAGATGTTGTTCTGTCTTATAACAACAATTTTGTTAGATTTTTACATAGCACTCAAATGAGACTACTGATTTAAATATTAGGTTTTAAAATGTTCGAAATATGTCTCACAAAGTAAGACTTTCAAATCCCAGTAAAGTGGGAAGTTCAGAAGGTAGAAGAGTTTATTTGGTGTCAACATAAACTGCTGGATTGAGTCAATGTCTTGGAAAAGCCAGACAAAGATACCCATATCATATTACCGTACTTAGAATTATATTAGGTACCTTGAATTGTAATCCATCATATCTTTGCCCTGTAACAGAATTTGAAGTGGAGAGGACAGAAGAATTTGGTGGTAATGTTGTGTACAAAGATTACGAGTCATTAGAGGCAGCATTTGCAAAAGAAGAGCTGCATCCAGGTGATCTGAAACAGGCCGTAGTCAAATACCTCAACAAGCTATTAGACCCAATCAGGAAGGAATTTGACAGCCCAGAGTTAAAAAAACTGACAGAGCTGGCCTACCCTTCTCCAGGGAAAATGAGTAAGTCATTGTGTTTGTATGATAGATAAACACTGGTATGAATTTCTAGTGATGTTTTGTTTCAAAAGTAGAAAGTTGCTGTATAGGCTGGCTACAGCCTCCTGTGATAAGATAAATCAATGTTTTCCTTTTCGCCTACATTGGATGGATATCCCTCTAAGTTATGACAACTCCAAGACTGGGGTCTGGGGTCTGGTTAATCTATCTTTAATATTGCTGAAAATCTGTTCCTCAGTTTGTACTTTTCCTCTTTGTGACCCCTCAAAAATTGTGAACAATTATGAAGGGAATATTTGCACGCATGACCGTCATGATCTCTAAATTTTAACTTTTGCTGCTAAATAGTCACTTAAAAAACTCTTAACATTGTACAACTTATGGAAGAGTAAATCTGTATTTACAAGTTAGTCCCTGTTTGTTTTCATTATATTCCCTGACTAAATTGAGAGCTGTATTTGCAGAGGGACCAAAAGGAGTGAAGGGAGGCAAGGGTGGAGCTTCACCAGCAGGTGGCGCTGCAGTTGCTGAGGATGAAATCACACCAGCCAGACTGGACCTCAGAGTAGGAAAGATCATTTCTGTCGATAAGGTAGGAAGTAATTTTTCATAAAAGACACCACACAGACAGTCTTTCCTTTTGAAAATTACTTCAGAGTTGCAGAGTTTTTTCATCTCAGGGACTTCAACAAGTGCACACACACCCACAAAACAAAAAACAACAACAACAACAACAACAACAACAAAAAACTACATGATAGGTGCCATGTACTGATATTGTGGAAAGGTTCCTGATCACCAAAAGTTTTTAACCCACTTAATAACATATGGGTAGCTGTTTTCTTAATTTTCACTTGTGTGACCTTAACTGTTTCAGGGTTATGGACAGCATTGATGCATGTATCCAATTTGTCTTATCTTAGTATGCAGGAACCCACCTAACTTTCAAGCTGTGTGCACTGTCAATTTAATTCATCCAAAAATGTTCTGGACCTACTGCTTTTTATGGATGAGTGTATTCACGCTGATGTAGATCAAGAGGACAAGTCCGCATCACAGCTGAGCATGAGGATTTGTAGTATGCAGGAAGAAAGTCCCTGCCTACAACTTTCAATTAAAAACAGAAATGTACCATGGTCAAATTGAAAATTACAGAAAGAGCTGGATGAGAAATTGTCGTTTTGTTGATGTTTCGTATTATGAAGGAGTGACAGTAGTTGTAATTGTTTCCATGTATCTGGTGCAGGAATGCAATAAAAAAGAGAAGTTTGATTCGTGTTAATAAGGTAACTTGACAAGTTGAATGAGGAAACATCATTTTTCTGTGTTGAAATGACCTTTGACCTAAATGTCTGTGGCTAGTTGGGATAGGATAATGACTTGGCAGATTAATTTGATTCTTGTCATTGTGGAATACAAGAACATGTACAGTGCTCACGCTTTATAATGCTGGTGTTGGGGGTCCACAGGGTATACCGTGTTATAGCAAAACTGCATTATAACAGAAAGACTTTTAACATAGAAGTAATGGGAAAACTATTTCAGTGGCAGCCATGGTAACCTCCTTGTTATATCAGAAACCGCCCTGTAATGAGGGTTGTTATAAAGAGGGAGCACTGTACCCCATTTTAAGCTGTTGTATCATGTACCATTGGCCAGTATCCGAAGCCCTGTGCGTGTATGTTTATATAGTTATCCTTTCTACCCATAGCATCCTGATGCAGACAGCTTGTATGTGGAGACAGTAGACTTAGGTGAGGCAGAGCCACGGACAGTGGTCAGTGGGCTGGCTGGACTAGTGCCCATGGACGAACTACAAGACAGACTGGGAGTATTCTTATGTAACCTTAAACCAGTCAAAATGAGAGGGGTGGAATCCAGGGCAATGCTCATGTGTGCCTCACAGTGAGTTTGCTTTATACATGTACTTATCTTATGCCATGGTTTTAAGTCTTGAAAAGGAAAGTATACACATCTAAAATTCCAAAATTTCTTATGTTATTTAATTGTCGATTATGAAATGAATAGGTGTTGTATTTTTCCTAATTGGTACCGGGAATGCTAAAAAATTGAAGGGAAATGTGTCTCCATAGTGGATTCAACTTTAGATCATTATAGCTACAACATTAGTACCTTTGAAAGGATGGGAACATTTTGAATATTAAGTTCCTGCAGCTGAGACGTAACACTGATGGATGAGCATGCAACTTTTGTCCATAAAAAATTACCAGAAAGTGTCAAGTGTTGTAAATGTTTTTCTTTTCTTTAGTTTTGTTTTTTGTTTTTATCAACAACTTTCCTGGGTGCAATCTGGATGCATTGTGTGCAGAGTGCAGTGAAGAAAGCTGTTGGTGCAGTCTCCAGCAGTTCAAACATTTTCCCCCATATCTGAAGCTTATCCTGAATGGGTATGAAGGATAAGATTTTAATTGTAATCTTTCATTTGATTTGTCACGTATTGGTTTCAAGTGGTAGACAAACCAATTAGGGGCCATGGTGCTTTTAATAAAATTCCTCCCACTTTCAAAATGGAGTCGTTTTCAAGCTTTCTTCTCTGATGGAACTTTGATTTGGTGCATATTTACCCTGTTTAGACATAGAAGAAAGAAAATCCAGTATGGGTAGCTCACTGGGAATAATGTTGGGATCGCTTGTTGTTGGATTTTCATTGTTTTAGCCTGGCACAGCTTTGCAAAAACATGAAAATTGAACAACTTGTGATCCCAATGTTATCCTCAATGGGCCACCCATACTGGATTCTCTATATCTTAATGCCTTACTGGAGTTTTTAAGCAGGAATGGGGCACTTGTGAAAGCAGGGCCACTTTTAAGGAATAGGAAAGTATATTTTACATGTTAAATAGGTGTGTGGTGAAAATAACCTTTATTGCCCAAATATTAGAAACTAAATTCTGAATTTAGTTACTTGATTTGGAAAGTTGTAATATTTTCAGGTACCTAAAATGTAAGTCTGGCCAAACAGTACATTGAAACCTGTCCTCAATTACCACCCCTAAGGGTGAATCAGTAGTGGTCCCTTAAGACAGGTAGTCTGCCATAGGTGGTGTGAATCGCATGTCATGGGTCTCTTTTGATAGTTGGTCTCCCATGGAGTGGTTTCCCAGACGGGCATCGTTGTACCGCAGTGTCAGATCTTTTGTATGATTCATGTGTATAAATTTTAGCAATGTCTAAGGCTTAAAGTACTTAAGTAAATTTTAATTGTTACAGCATTTTTTTTTTGCATTTTAACTAAATTGCAAACTGAGTATTTTTCCATGTGGTGTGCAATCTGCTTTTGCTCACAAATGGCTCAAATTCTTTTTGATAGAGAGAATCCCCGCCAGGTAGAGCCACTAGATGTACCAGAGGGAAGCAGTGTGGGAGACCGTGTCTTCATTGACGGTCATGACAAAAGTCAAGCAGATGAAGAACTTAAACCTAAAAAGAAAGTCTGGGAAAAATTACAAGTAAGTTGATGAAGAAGTTTTGATTTCTATGTTCGATTTGTAAGACAGAACTAGATTTTTATGAATAGGTTAACTTTGGCAGCACTTGTTTGTAAAATATATTTTGTCCTTAACCCTTTACTGGTTAGAGTAAGAATGAGTCAGCTGCTTTCGTTTGCATAGAGTGGGTGCAATAGTCCTAACCCGCACCAAGAAATTAAAAAGTCAGCTTGTTTAAGGCCTACTGTCATGGCAGATCTTGTCTACAACTCTCACCAAAAATTGTTTTCAGTGAACAAAATACATCTGCGCAATTTGACATTTTACTGTTACGGCCCCTTTGATGTGAAATCTGTGATAAACATTAGTGTTGAACCCTGAGTCAGTTTTTCAGGCTAATGTCAAGTTGAACAAATGATTAAAAGTTCATGGGACATTTTCACAGAAAGGGGGCAGTGGTCTGTTATGGTGAGAACATTTGAACCATTTTTGTGGATCTAAACCGTTTTACAATATGTGCACCATTACAACCCTATTTTTGAAAATGGCTGGTAAACTGAAACGTATATGTTCAGTTATAACTTCAGAAAGTCAAATTATGTCATTTTATTTTCATTCAGTTACTTGCATTCGAAAAACAACTAAAATGTATGTAAACATGTGTACAAAACAAGATATGTGTGCAAAGTATTACCCTGGAAAAGCAAATATTAAGGCATGGAAAATGAAACTTCATAGGCCCTTCAGGTACTTCATAAAGTTTAAATATGTACAAGGTCATGGTGACCATGTACAATGTACATGTTTTGAAGATAAGGTGTACCCTAAAAACAATTAATAGTGATTGGCTTTTGCAAAATTAAAATACTGGTACAATTGTTTTGAGAACTGATTGCAAGACTGGCTTCTACTCTCTCACAGGCCATTACAAAGTCTGCTTGATGCAGTGATGATTTTATTCAGTATTCTCTCTATGAAGAGAATTGAGTTGCAGTTCAACAGTTTTATTTTTAATATGGGCTGTTGTCACAAGAAAGGGGCAGGATTTTATTTTGCCACTTCTCAAAAAAAATGGGCGGTACATACATGTTTGTATCGTGAATTGTATGTCTTTTGTGGGTTAAAGTGTGTGCAACTGCATATGTATCTTTGTGCAGAACTTCATTTATGTGCAAGTGCAATGGCTGTTTGGCACAGCTGATGGTAAACTGTGTTTGCTTTGTAGGTGGACTTACAAATCAATTCTGAGCTGATCGCTGAATGGCAAGGGAACAGTATGAGGACAGCCAAAGGTGTAGTCAAGTGTAAATCCTTGACAGGAGCTCCAATCAGATAACTGCAAAATGTTATAGGACATTTATTATTTAATGTGATCTTATTTTAAGGTGTATAGCCCTTTTTGTTCAAAATTAAATATTTCTCAAAAGGCAACACGATTTGAGAACGGAATTTGTACAGATGTCTGCTTGTTGATAGGGAGAGCCTGGCACAAACTTCTACTTACGCCTGTTTTATACAGTTACGTTTCACAGCTGATCGGGGAAAGCAATTTGAATACAGAACATGCAGAAAGTGGCTACTCAGATGAAAGGTAGACTGGATTCTGTGTTTGTATATTTAAGATATGGGATTCGGTCATTACCTTTTTTGTGTAGGATCAGCTGCTGTGTGTGGCTAGTTTTAACATAGCAGAAGCTGCAGTGTCCTGAAGTAGCACTCCAGGTCAGGAGAAAATTGATGTGAAATTAACTGCAATAATGGATTAATGTACGAAGAACAGGTCTGCTGCAGAGACCTGCGTGGTTTCCTGGTGGCCCACAGGAGTGGTATCGGTGAGGTACCTTTGCCTGAGGGACTTCCAGTGGGGTATGGTCAAAGTCAAATCTGATTTTAACTGCACTGTGTGCTGCAGGAGACAGCCTGTGGCCAACACATTGGCATTGTCACTGGTATAGGAATTTTATTTGAATTAGTACTGGTATGTGGCCCCACCAGTGGGAAAAGTGCAAGACTTTCTGGTGGTTCTGTTTTGTATCGGTATTAATACAAAAAGATGATAAATGCAATATGAACCTGTAGGTGAGAAGTCGCCTCACTTTGAACAGTGTGGTAGAAACTGCTTCAACAGGGAATGAGTGCAGCGTAATTTCAGCTTTCTTTTTACTGAGGAAGAGCGAAAGGTCCAGTGCGTTACTAGAGAACAGATGCACAGGGTATAGATATCATGGTGCAGAGAGTACATGACATTGGGTGACCACTTTGTCTGAATGCTATGCCAGTTTGTTGGACCAGGTATACCCCTTGTAAACACAGTTGAGGGGTATATACTCCTATCAGCTTGTCCCTCTGTCCAACTGTCTTTTAGACTGTCTGTCTATAGGGGAATCCTGGTGAGAAAAATGTCTCCTGATTCTTAAGTCCAAATCGAACTCAAGACAAGTGTACCCCAATTGCACCCTGACACCATCTCTTGAACTTATTGCATTTTGGTGACATTGACATCATTTTCAAGGTCAGAGGACCCATGTGTTTGTAAAGAACAAGGTATACAATCTGTGGGCAATGTCTTCTAGATGTTTCATGCTATATTGGTGAAGGCCCTGGCCAGTGTTTTAATGTTGCCTGGCATGACCTGCTCTAGCTGTGTATGTGGCAAATGGAGCATGACTTGCCAGATGCAGAACAAAAGCAAATGTTGGTACTTAAATGGAAGCTTTTCTGTTGAATGCTGTTGGGTTTTATGAGAAAGTTGAACATGCGATTTGAGGTAAATTCCACCCAAATATGTAGGAAAATGAGCTAGATATAGAATGATCAAATCGGGGAACTAAGTGATAAAGTGAATCCCCCCCCACCTCAGGCAGCAAATGAGAGCTATCAAGGTTCTTTAGGAAAGAGTGCTTTTTAAATTGAGGGATGATGGGGGTGAAGTGCGAATTATTGGGGAAAAAATCTTTGCTCTTGATTTTTATGTTGTCAGCAATTTTGTGCAGTATAGACCATTAAAGTGCCAGTGGAAAGATGTGAATCAAGAAATTTTCTTGTGGCAATTTTTTGCCATGATATGAAGACTGAAAAGAATTATCAAAAGTGTTGCATCATTTATCTGTACATGAATGTTAACTAAATTTCTGATGAAAATGGTAACAGTTGTTGTGCATTGTAGCATGGCTGATGTGAAACCGCCAATTAAGGGGCCGTCTGTAAAGCTATTTTGTAGTATAAATTTTAGAAAATCAAGAATTGTTTTATTGCAGAATAGGGAAGATTAGGTACCAATCTATAATATGGCCAAATGTTGAGTTTGAAAACTGTAAATTTTTTGGAGAATTTTGGAGCTAAAGAAATCATGGTTTTTGGCCAAACACCCACATGGTTTTGTATTTACAACAGAATGTAAATCAGCTGTCAATCAGACTTAGGTCTGCTGGGCAATTGGAAGTAAACAAGCTGCTCATTGGTTGGGGAGAACAATGGGCCAGTTGAATAAGATACTGTGATGTTATTATGCTGAGCTTTACAGATGTCCCCTTAAATCACAAGAGTTACACCATGTGCCATTGACTTTTTGTGTGGCTAAATAAAAGGCAAGTAGAATAATAAGCCAAGTTGACATATTAGCTGGGCATGCCCAGTGAAGCTTGGCTTCTGTTTGGGAGAGAGGTCATTAGGGACAGGAAGTGACCTTTCCCCAATCAACTTGTTCAGTAACCCTAGCAGGCCTTCCCCTCTCACTCGCCAATGTAGCAAAATGCTATGAAAATACCATTTTGGCTATAATTTTTTACAATTGGTTAACAAATAGGAGTGTCCCAAACATTGTGTTATGGACACAGATTTGGTTACAAAATTAAAATTTCCAGGGGAAGCCCTGCCTAGCAACCAGAATCAAACTTTTTTTTTATTCCCTTTAAGGGCTAATTTCAGTGAAAAAATTTAACACTAAAGCCTGTTGATGATAAAAAACACAAGAAAATTGCTTAATAAGCCAAGCTTCCATCCATAACAGTTCTTTCTCCTATTTAAATTTGACCTCTGTACATTATATGTTCAGGGAGTGATAGTTATCCCTAATGACGTGGCCCAGAAAGAGGCTGGACTTCACTGGGTATACTCAGCTGAGATCTCTACTTGGCTTATTGAAACCTAGGGTTTCTGTTACTTGAGGAAAAGCAACTTTCAGTGATGTAGCTGAAGACAAAGTTAGGTTCTTGAATTCATGACAAATGCGACTTCTCATTAATGTTTACATCTGCACTTAAGCACTTGAGAATAGAACTAGATGCACCTTCTATGGGTGCTGGGTGTGCAATATACATGTACTACAGTCCAACTGTCATAGCCAAATTTACAAATTTGTACCCAAATCAGTCAGCTTTATTTATGTCTCCTTGTAGAGATAACTCAATTTTTTTGCAGTCCCTTTTATTTAATTTGTTCGAAGGAATTTTCAAATGGATGGACAGCAGTGGAAACGCAAACTTCTGTAAACCTTGAGCAAGTTTGATGGTAAAGCGTAGCTGAACCGTTTGATTCCACAGGTGAACCCATTTAAAGTGCATCAGTACCACATGGTACCAGCAGATCATGGAATGTTAAGTGTGTTTTACATCAAAATTTCTATCCTTGTCTGCTATCTCTTCTGAGTTTCATTAATTTAATTCACAGTTTTAGATGGGCACCACATGTGTTGGACTACCGTAACAATTGTCATCCATGCAACTTGGTGTTTAGTTGTAAATATATTCAATTTATGCTATATATTGTCCAAACCTGATTTAGTACTTTGTTGCTTATCGTTGGTGATTAAACATCGTGGAGAGTACATTTTTACATATTATTGATCATGTCTAAAACAAGAAAGGTAATGGAGTATTGAAAATTTTGTAGGACTAAAATGCAATGGAACCCATGGTACATACAATTCACATTACAATGAACAAAATCTGCCTTCATTTGATATAAATTATGACTCAAGGAACAGAATCATACTGTAGAGTCCTCATTTCAAAATAGAAGTAAATCTGCAATTTTTTTAATGTCACAAGGAGCTAAGTGCACGGAGTACTTAATTCTGTAAATTGTACCAGAGGTCAAAGATCAAGGTCATTTACAGGAAGTATGCGTAGAGTGTAATTTTATGGTAAGTTCAAGGCCCCAAATATGAATACTCCACGGCATCTTTCACTGATGACCCTATAAAAAAAATCCAAACAGAAATAATCAAATTATAGTCCAGGGATGTTCAACATTCCTGTACAGTAAAACTTCTTTTGAGAGACCACCGTGTGGTAAGACATCCTGCCTTTAGCTTTTCAGACCATGTTTACCATTTCCCTTTTGCCATCTTTCCCATGTTATTGCACCTCTATTGAGAGAGCATCTGCCTTTGTGACCACTTTTTTGGCCTGCCCTATAGGTGGTCTCTCAAAACAGGTTTTACTGTATAGTCCAACTAAGCGTTCATAAGAAATGCTATAAGTGAATCAAACATGCGTCAAAGTCTGTCCCATGTGGACAAGTTTGAAGCAAGCATTATGTGGTTAGCAGTTGGTAGGTGCAATGTGATTGTGTTGTCACACACATATTTTTTAAAAAAATGCCCCATATTACCCCTGTAATTTTTTACACAGGTGAAAATTGCTGGTATTATCCTTGTAAAATATGGGTCTTTGAAGAGATATGAAACAGGGCTGTACTCCCTGAATAGGACAACTGCAGCACATCAACTTGTTGTGGCTTCGGTGGATGCATGTTCATGTTTGGGTCATTATATCATGGGCGTTCAATCCATGTCTGAAATGGACCAAGTGCTAGAACACTGACAATGTCACGTGCACTTAAGCAAAACCTGTAAAGAGCAGGATGAAAATTTATTTTTGCAAAAAATTTGTGAGTATATATAAATCTTGGACTGCAAACAACTTTATGCTTTATTTAATTTGGATACAAAGATTTGATATAATTTTACGCTGGGGGAAAATGGCTAGACTTGGTTGGCATGTAAACATCTTGTAAAAGGACATTGGTTGGCATGCCATGGAAAACCGGATGAGCAGATAAATTAAGCATTGACAATTTGTTAATTCAATACATGTAAAAGAAAACTTATTTGTAGCAAATTGTGTAAAGAACAAGGATGCCTCTACCTGCCATATTTTTATGATGCATGCATCACATGTCCATATCCCATCTGTAAGAACAGCTGGTTATGTTTTTTAAAACTGATAATTAAAAAATAGTACCATGATCAGTGCTTGAAAATAACTGTTCAGTTTCATTTGTTATTTTCTCGCATTAACTTTTGTTCATGGTGCTATTTTTTCAGCGTTATGAAACTACTTGGCCACTCTGTAGAAAGAAGCTTCAATGACACAGTTGAGAAAGCTTAACTCTGACATACAGTTGACTTGAAGATAGATTTAGAATGCTTAACTGAGGCATAGAGATTGCTTGCGGTAAGGTAACAAATACCTAACTGAGATCGTTTTTACCATGGAGTAAGGTTGAGAATGCCTAACTCGGATGTAAATTTTGCTGTGAAGTGAGGCTAAGAATACCCAATTCACAAATTTTGCTGTGAAGTAAGGCTAGGAGTACCTTACTGCAGTATACAGTTGGCTATGAAGTGGGACATACACTTTGAAGCAAGCTTTTAACCCATTCACGGTAAAAATAAATGGTGTGGTGCTTTTAAGTGCTCAGCTTAGCCAAGGGAATGGGAATTTGTTGACCACAGGCACATTGTCTTGTTGTCTCATTGTCAATTCTCATGTTAAATATTTCCTATTAACAAGATATTAAAATATGGAAAAATGTATCTGCTGATGTCTGACATCTGGACACTGTGTTTTTTTTCAACAAGAAATGGATAAAGTTCATCATCTTGCTCCTGTATCCTGTCCATGTAAACTACAGTACCAGAAATATGTGCTGGGCTGATTGTGTCCACTGTATTTTTACCTGTAGTTCCTATTTAGCCATTAAGTTTATTTATTATCATTACAGCAAATAAAATCTTAAGATATTTGAGCAAGTGGTAAAAAAGGATCTTGTTTTTTTACAACCAAACCATGTAGGCTTAGAGGGTAATATTTTCATCGTGTGTGTGTGTGCGTGTGTGCATGTGCGTGTGCGTGTGTTGGGACAGAAGTGTGTGTCGTGTTCCAAAAGTAGCTCAGCTATCTGGGTCGTAGTAACTGATCATTACTTTGGCATGTTTTGGGTAGTGATCACCAGGTGGCATCACCTTTCAGTCTAAACCACATTTGCCAAGTGTATTGGGTGGTCAAGAAGTGAAAGACAATTTGTAATTACAGTGAATGGTTAATGATAAATATTTAGTTCTGTTCATGCAAATTGAAAATTCCTAATCACAACCAGGAAAGACATTTTGTCCTTCCTTTTTTTTTTTTTAGCAGGGCCAGCCAATTTACATGACGTGGCCCTGGCCAAGTGGAGTTGCCATCTTTATCAAAGGTACTGTAAATTGCTTTAATTTTGCTGTGTTCTTATTTTTGCAAATTCCATTGATGGCACAAACCAATGAAAATAAAAGCAGTGACATATTATTTTCACATTTATTGAATAGGACTTGTGTCCAAAATAGAGAAATTAAAACTACAGTTAAATGTCAAAAATACAAAAACTGAAAATTTAAAACACGAAAATAAAGCAATGTACAGTATCAACTTGTCCACTGTCAATCGCAATTTTGTACAGGGCTTGTGAAACCAAAAGTATGAACCATTTTAGTGGTGGTCACAATAATAGTCAAAAGTTATCTGCATTAGTATAATTATTGCATGGTCAGATTTATCATGCAGAGGCATCACCTTTAAGCATTAGTATATCTTGCCTGAATGGGTGGTTCCGCAGTGGGTGGGTGGGGAAAGTCCAGGTGAACAGCTGTGGCGCATTTTGCGTTGCATCTACAGTGTACCAAAAAGAAAGAGGATAACTGAAAGAAAAAAAGAGAAGCACATTTTGAATTTTTTCTTTTGTCTTATGATCAACCAACTTTCATCATTAGGGCTTAATGGACAAGTGAAATGATGAAGGGACATGATATTTTAAGGTTACTAAGCTGTCTCCTGGAATTTCTGGCTTGTGCTCAGGCAACACTTGGACAACTTCATTTCATGAAAGGGTAGTCCATGTAGAATGCATTGAAGTACATGGTGTTTGTTTTTATGCAACATCTTTGATTATATGGCAAGTAAATTAAAAGTTTTTCTTTTTTCTTTAACTTTATATATGGCAAGTCAGCAGTGACTTTTACAAATTACTATATATAACTTTGGATTCAAATACAAAGTATGGTACTTATAAACGATACATTTTCAGAAAGTTAACAAACGGAGGATGCTATTCATTTCAGTTTCACTTTGTCGGTTGCAATGTTTGTTTAACAATTACAGAAGTGATCATCATAATTTAGCACAAATATCGCTTCAACTTATTCAAATCTGAACATGTTAGCCTCAAATTTGCAGCAAACTGAAGTTTATGTATTGAATCATTGAATTCTATACAATTTGATAATTGCTGTGTAAACATTGTAGCTAGTAAGCACGTGAAATGTTTAGCGATTTTGGTATTAGTAAATGTACTTACCTCTCGACCACCTTTTGCCAAGACCTCTGTGTCTGGGTCAAACACCCAAGAAATCGAGTTACACCCGCCAGCTTTGCATCTGCCTATGCGCAAATGGTGGTCGAAAGGTAACGTTAAGTAACTAATTTGTGAAATTTTAAGTAATTTCAGTATTAGTACCTGTACTTACCTCTTGACCACCAGAGAAAACCACCTGACCACCCTGCTTTCCCTTGGAGGTGAAGTCAACTGACCACTCTCCAAAAGAGGAAGGGTGATGCAGGGAGCATGCGCACTGGAGTTGCCATGGGACTGTCAAGTTTTCAGGAATCAAGTGAGGATCAGATTGTAGTCATGCGACTGAACCTTGTGCAGTTCCCCTCAGGAGGATCTACAGAGATGGAAAGGCATTTGCCCAAAGATTACTCCAGTCCATGGCTAGAGCATCCACTGCTAGGGCATGGGGGTCTGAAACAGGCGACACAAAAACTGGTAGTTTCGCTTTGTCCTGAGTGGCAAACAAGTCCACGTGTGGAGTACCCCATTTGGCCCACATGGCCTGAATGACCTGTGGGTGGAGCATTCACTGCATCTCTATTGGCTGAACCCTTCTTGAGAGTTGGTCGGCCAGGACCTTTTGGTGTCCAGGGACATGCCTCGCATGCACGCGGAGGTTGTGTTCGGAGCACCATTGAAGTCTCTCCCATCTGTGTTCCCAAGGGCAACAGATGTAGGCATCCAAGTAAAAGTGAATGAACCTTGATTGTGCACCGGCTCTATGACACACTCGCTCTGATACATCTGAACGGCCTGTAGGAATGCCTATGCTTTGGGTTCCCCAGCAGACGGTACAAACTACAGGGGATCGTGGCATAACAGAGGCCTGTCTTTGCCAAAAGGCACCAGAGCCCTATCTCACGATATTCAGGATGAAAGAATCATCCATGATGGACATCCATTACGCGCGAAAAGTGGAGAGGCAGCCGCCGACTGGGCGATGTGCTGAGTCTAATAACGTGGTGATGGTGGGTGGGTGGGAATCCTGAGACGGTACACTGCAGCATGTAAGAGTCGGGAGCCCTGAGGCTTGCCCGACTCCTTGCCTTTACTGAAGGGCTTCCCCTTCTCTGAGCACTGCCTGCTCTTGCCAGGGCATCCTGACTCAGCAGGGGCATGAGCCAAAGGGCAAGTAGGTGCGGTCTGAGATTTGCCTTGCTTTGGGGCTGAGGCAGCCAAGGAAGGAAGTGACCGAACAGTCGGTCAAAGTTTTGGTGCAGGTCTGATGTGCAAAGCGGGCCAAAAGGTCCTGTGCCTGGTGAACGACTTCCACTCTCCTCCCAACAGTGTTCCTAAAAAGAGCTGTCCTGTTCAGGCTCTGGGAAACAATGGGTCGGGCAGCTTCTGACCCTGAAGGTAGGTGTCCCTCCATAACAAAGGTTAGCCTCCAAAGTGCAGGGGGTCTGAACCTGGTATCAACAGCTGGCAGCAATTAAGTCAACACGAGTGTTGCCTGGTCTAACCAATCCCGCACAGCCTCTGTGAAGTGCACAGAGCACCTGAAGTCATCCAGGAGAAACCTGAGAGTGGCCGATGAGACATCGGAGTATGACGCCATAAAAATGGATCACCTGGCATCCTCCTCCGATCACTTGAAGGCCTCAGCAGACATTGTGATGGACCAGAGCTGCCAAGCATCAAACTCCTCCCAATCCAAATCCACCACCAGTGGATGGGAAGGGAAGATCTGCTCTGGCACAGAATACCATTCCCCCTGGACATCTGGCTTTGGCAGGAGATGCCCATACCTGAAGTAGCTAGACATTGGCCACTCTTTGGGAACCTGTGTGCTTAGCTGTGAGCTAGTTGTGAAACTCGGCTACAAAGGGTGAAAAAGGAATCGGGGTACATTACTGCGTGTCCTCCAGGACAAGCCCCGACAGGACAGTGCAACAGCCCTGGGCCTCTCCTCCTCTGGTGGGACCACAGCTTGGTCACCAACCAGGCTCTGAATGAGAGATTTGATATTTTCAAAACCCTGTTGCAGAGCTGGTGTGGTGTCCATGGATGCAGAAGGCATTTCCATGGGCCCCAATGTTTCCATGGGCCCCAAGTTTGGCTGCTCAGAGTTTGATGGTCCAGCCAGGATCTGCTAACAGACACATCCGAAAACCGAAGCTCATCCTCTGCCTCAGTGTCAAGGTCCGAAGACTCAGGACTCACAAGAGGAGCGACGAGACCCAAAGAATTGTTCATAGGCAATGGGGCGGATCTGTCACCATGACAGGTGTATGGTAGCAAGGGCTTCCACAGAAGTGTTCCAAGCCTCAAACGCTGCCATCATCTGTTCAGCTCACATGGGGCTGGAGATGGCGGATTCCAGCAGACCAGTAGCAAGGGACACAGCAGCCGCCAACTGGGGCGTCTGCCGGCTGGAGGACGCGTGCTGGGTCTCCGGGAGACTCAGCTCAGGGACCACAGCTGCTGCCAACTGAGAAATCTGCTGGCAAGAGGGAGCCGGAAGGAGTTCTGGGAACTCCTTAGCCTCGGGGCCAAGAGAAAGCTGACTCAAGGCAGAAGCAGCAAGCTGCTCTGCCACCTGAGTCTACTCAGTTTTGGCAACAGTGGTGGAAACAGCAGAAGACAAGTCTCTGACCGCAAATGCTGTTCCTCATGGAGCGTGAGTTTTGCTTGCCTATCAAGAGAGGCAAGCAGGGTACCCGGCTAGAATGTGGGAGCAAGTGGTATTGCCATCTGCTTGCCTCGGGGTTGAGCCACTGAAGGTGCAGAAGACAAAGCCAGCATTGTGGCTGGAGGCACTGAGGTGGCACTTGGGTCATGGGAGGGGCCACCACTGCAGGAGGCAAAGGCCCACTAATGGCAGAAGGTGCCACCACAGACCAGGTGTCTTCCTTGTATCTCCAGCATGCCTGCATGGACTTATGATCTAAGCTCTTGGAATCAGGAGCTCGGGAAGTTTTCAGGGACACTGGTGGTTTTTGGTACCCCTTGGACTTGTGGTCTGAGCACTCAGAATGGCCAAGGTACTGGAATACCCAGACAGGAACCCATAGGTTTCCATTCCGGATACATCAGTTTGGGTGCAGTTTTCTGCTCCAAGCGCTTGGACCCAGATGATTGAGATCTTGACAGCCTCAGTCTAGGCTTGGCTGACTTCTTCCAAAAAGTCTCCAAAGAAAAAACGGCATGAGGCTGAGAGGCAGTGATTAGCACACCCAACATACTGTATAATCATAAATTTTCGTGAGGGATAGATATTCCGGAATTTTCCTAAGCAGATCCAGTCCCTTCCTCCACTTTTGCTCAAAAAGCAGCCATTTGTATTCTCCCCAATAGCTTGCTGCCGAAAGGTAGAAATTAAATTGAAACACCATCCTGAAAATCTAGGTTCAAGCCAATGGACCAACTCTACTTCCAACTATTTCAGAGGTATCCGCAGGGCAAGTATCAGCTATCTAGATCTTGGAAGGGTCCCAGACTGCTAAGAAATGATTTCCCGCAGAAGAGAACATGCATAAAGCTCTAAAACAGTGAATGTGAACCAAAATTCACCTAGCTTCAACTTGGAAAGAGCCTGCCAGTAATAACACAAAAGAGGAAGGATAATATGGGGAGCATGTACGCAGGGAGTCACCACCAGTTCCATAGTAACCTAGGGATGGCGCCACGAGACAGTCAGGTTTTCAGGAATCAAGTGAGTGAACGCAACTCAATTTCTTGGGCGTTCCACCCAAACACAGAAGTCTTGGCAAATGGTGGTCGAGAGGTAACGTTACGGAACTAATACTACTACACTGCTGCAAAATTAATCTTTATGTTGTTTGCTTTCCAAAAAATGTATACTTTATGGACTTTTTTTAAGTGTATTTAGAGAGTTATCAAAAGAAAAGTGCCCCTCATCACTAAAGCCAATGCTAACTTGCCATGTATCCTTAATTCAATGCACTACACGTGTAGTGCTTAATGGTACATTAAAACTGTTTCAACGTTCCATTATTTCAATTTAATCAGATGAAAATGAATTCATCAAATTTGAAAAATTATTTTCAATTGTCAATTTACCTCAGAATGTTTCTCCTAAAATGGCTTCAACAAGAAACAAAAAAGTATATCTTGGCACCAAAATTCTTTATTTAGCACTACACTACAAGAGTTGATTTCAGTTTAAGTTTCAGTAAAATGTTCGATTGCATATACATGTGTAGTTTCTTTAATATTGTGGCATACAACTGTGTCTGTGTTGGCTGTGCGCTAACACAGACATACTGGTTTTACAAATGTTATTTATTGATTTATGTCTGAGTTAGCACACAGACATGTTGTTCCACGAATTTTTATATTTATCATGTCGCTAAATCAATTAGCGATATCGCTTAATGGTCACATGTAGTGATATCTCTTAATCATTTAAAGATTGGGAGATAAATAAGAAGTATTTAGCGATATCGCGTAAGGATTTAGCGATATCGCCAAATTATTTAGCAGTATCGCTAAATAAGTGAATCAGTGCATGCTGAGTAATTGTACTGTGCCTGTACTGTGATTGGCATGAAGGAGAAAGCATTTGGACCTGTTTGCGTAACTGCTAACTGGTAAGTTTGACGGCCAAATTGGTAGTCGTATTCACAAGAAACGCGTTGGCGAGATCTAAGTCGGTGATCTAATATTGCATTTGGTAGCCTATGTGAAAAAAAATCTCCCTCCAAATTGGCAGCCACATTGGTAAAAAATAAATCAGGAAGTGGAAATACATTTAGCGATATCGAAGGTCACTGCGAGATGTCCCTGAATCTTTTAGCGATATCCAATGTCTGTACGGAGTAGGATTTTGACAAAAAAGTAGGATTTAGTAGGATTTTTGATGAAAAAGGCTAGAAAAGACTCAATTTAGTGGGATTTTTTTGGGTAAAAATCAGGAATTTTTTTCCAAATGTATGTCAAATTATGCATTTTTGAATTAATTGAATTATTTTCTGGTAGGGATCTGCCATTATTAGTGAGCAAGATTTTAATTCTTTGGAACATTTCGCCCGTATATAATTTAAAGTGGTTGAAAAAATGACCAAATTTGCTGGGCGTCAAATTAAATACCTACATTCATTGCTCTGATAATTTGAGTAGGATTTTTGGTCAAGTCTTGGTGCAAACACTGGATATTTCTAAGTCATTTCTTGGAGACATCACTAAATCACACATTCTAGAATATCACTAAATCATTTAGCGATATCACTTGATTTAGGCATATCACTATATGATTAACAAATTAGGCTAAAATTTTAGCGCTCTCCCAAAATATTTAGCGATATCAATAAATATTCAACTATATCGCTCAATGAGTTTGTGATATCGCCAAATAGGGGAAAAAACAAAAACAAAACAAGAAAAATACCCCCACCCCCCCCCCACAACAACAACAACAACAACAACAACAACAACAACAACAACAACAACAACAACAACAACAAAATCAAAACAGAAAAAAAACTGCTTCGTGGATGGTCCTTGCACGGACCAGGGCCTCGTCTGATCCACGAGCATTTTCCCAGCGGCAGTGTAATCTAGCATGCATTGCAGGTAAAGGAGACAATTAGGGTATTGGAAAACAAAGACTTTCTTCTGGAAAAAAGAAAAAACTACAGTTAAAAGTCAAGTGGTAAAATACCGGGGTTGAACTGAATTTGTTTACATATGAAACTCATCCAAGCTACGCATTCATAAACCGTTTTGATCCTTGCGGTGCATAAAATTTGAAAAAAAAAAAAAAAATGTAAAGATTCTGCATCTTATATGCAAGAATACCGGGCAGGCGTATACAGAGTATGACTCCGCGGGGATGGGGTGTGTATGTACTAGATTTAGTAGCAGACTTGAGCAGATTATATCCTCATGAAAATGTCCAGTAGGGCCTATGTCCAAGTAAAGAATCTGAGAAGATAAAGAGGTCCATTCCAGTTCTGTCCTGGGATGGAGCGAATTCCCTTTTTTTTGTTTTGTTTTTGTTTTTGTAGGCGGGTACACTTCATACTGTTTTGACTGTCTGGAATACTGGATCTTATTTCATCGTCAGGTAGCCAGAGATTCCATTGCAGGGTTTTGAGCATTCATGACACGATACTGTCACCACTGTTGCACTTGAACACGAATCATAACACCAAGATAGCTGTAAAAGTTTAAAAATAAATCTAAATGTCTGCTGTTAACAGACAAAAGCAGTAATGTGAAAGGTAGACTGTTAAAAAAAAGTGCAAGCCAGAACGGAAATATCACTGCATGTGGTCGTGTGGGGACGCGGGAAAACGAGCGTAGTTTGGTAAACTGATGGGAAGAGCAATGGTGATCCCCAGTGAAGACAAGGATTCAAGTGCACAAGTGCTGTCAGAGAACGCAATTGTGATCTGCAAATGTGTAGGATTCATCAAAATAAACACAATTTTGTGACCAATTTTGTTTGCGAAAGGTCCTATCAAATGTGTGTTTCTGTTGCGATTTTTATTTTTTCTCGTATTTTTTCATCCCGCTCAGTGACTGAGTACGCGTCCTTTGATATTGTTTGAAGTCATGAATTTGTGTTTATTTATTTATTTTTTTAGCTAGCGCAGGCTTTCCCCGAGACAATTGACGAACTTGGGATATAACCAAACAAGTTAGTGTAGAATAGACAAGGTTTGAAAATTGTGCAAGCTGAATTGAAAAGTTAAATGCTTCGTATTGTGAGTCTATCATGGATAAACGCAGAAGTTCCATTTGTATGTATCTGATATCAGCATAAATATAAGTGTAGCCCCCGAAGTCATTACTTCTAAAACAATGCTAACAACGTAGTCATTTAAGTTTTAAATTTTCGATGTCTTTGAAATTTTTATAGAATTAGACACTATTGCAATTTTTTAAAACAGGTTTTTCAATAAGATTGATCCCGATTATAGAAGTATTTAAGATTTAAATCGGCATTTGGGGTTTTGGATGCCTGTGTGAATCCAAAAGTATTCGTTATGCTTAAAGTTGTCCTAAATTTAGGCTTCATATTTTTATATTAGTAAGAATTCAACAGACATCACATTCTACCAAATATCGATATACGAAGTAAAAGGGCTGGATCAAAATTTGAAACAACGACTAAGCTTAAAGATTCGCCAAGAGAAGTCCCATTTGAAAAGAACTAAAACACATTCAAGTAACTGTGTTCTATAATAAGGGAGTGGTAACAGCAGAAAAGAAAGTTTTCTAATCTTTGTTGGCGATCCTTTTTACATTCTTATATAACGTCGGAACATTGTACCCTTGGAAAAATGGACCTTTGGAACATCTACCAATTTTCGAAACTGTAAATCTTCGGATCTTTGGACCTTTGGGACTACGAACCTTCAGAACATTGACCGTTCGGAATGATGGACCTTCGTAGCAGCGAGCTGTCCCGTTGTAAATTATTCACTTTATGTGGTTATTGGTTATTTGGTATTGTGAAATGTTATTTAAATTTTATTATTAGTGTGAAATATTATTTAATTCTTGACTCATTGGAAATCTCAGACAGGTCATAGGCCTGGGCCTAAATAGTTATGTAGGCCCTACAGGATGTTGATACAGAAGCATCGAAGTGATGTGTATTAATTGGCAGAAATAATTGGCAAACAAGTTCAGGATTTAAAGCAGATACTATATACATATACCGGATCTAATTAGATGGTTGACATTGATATTTATGTAGTACACAAGAAACGTGATTTAGAAATAGAGGATCCTATATGGCTGAGAATGAGTTTGGGGCCATGTCACTTGTCACGCTTAACGACATTTGACGTTAGGGGGTGAGGTCATCACCAATTAACGTTAATTTGCTCAAAGTGTGATAAAAAAAATATGAAAGTGAGAAAAAAATCAGAAAACGAAGCGAGTTCCGGGTCGATCTATATTGCAATATAAACACAAAATACAGGCGTTGCCACATTACCATCCCTATATAGTCCTAATGTTACTGGCACATTTATTGAATCTGTTCAACTGATATTATTAACTTTATTATATATATATATGCCAACTGTGTATTTGCAACCGGACCAGGATCTCTTATCCTACACAATTTCAAAAAATAAAAAATTTGAATGAATGTTGCAAAGAGGTTTTAAGAGAATAATTAAAGTAATTAAACCCTGGTCATTAGCTTTCCTTGATGCACTCTGAGAAAAAAACTTTTATTTGTTTCATTCTAGCTGGGGTAAATGGTGGTGGACTCTAGCAGTCTATGCATTCCACACGCCTGTACACGAGTCAAAATTTCAAACGGGGGTGTAGGCCTACGTGTATTTTCTCCAGGTCGTAAATGCTCAGTGTCAAAAAGTCAAACAATAAAGTGTAAAGATGTATTTTCAATACAGTAACAAAACTGTAAATCGCATCTCTTTCGCTGCTATAAACAACTTTAGTAGTGGAGAGGATTAAAAACTTTATATTCAAAATCTACGTGGAAAGACCTTTTATTTAAGTACCCGCATGCCTAGTCTAAATTCAGTTTCAGAAATCATGGTCTCAATCAACAACATTTCTCGGCACACTTTGCGCGCAGTGTGCATAATGTGTGCTAGGGCAAGCTGTTGACTCAGTCAAAAATGAAAGAGAAATTTGTCTTTGTTGTTCTTGTTGGTAAACTATAAATAAGGTATTTCTTTCAAGCAAAATGTAAGATATTTAAATTAAAGTCTGCTAAGACCCCCGCCCACACCCGCTCTTTATAGTGCAGAGACTTCTCTTTTCATCTTAAGCTAATTGTGTGGGCCTACACATACTATCTTCGCCGATAAATATTTATATGACCAGCTGCAAATTTATGTGTTTGACGTTGCGCGATAATTTGAATGACTCTTTGCTATACTCAATTCCACATTCATGTTTTTGGTACCGGTAGGCTTATTTAAACTATTACTAGTCAGCTAAAGCACGTCTACATGCCCAACGTTTGCTCCCTGGCTAGGCCAGATACAAAACACGCGATCGCATCATAAAGATCGGAGGTGAAAAGTTGCTGAATGTAAATAAATAAATAAACAATGATTATTAGAGTAAATATATATATATAAACTGGATGTAAGGCTTCATGATAAATTTTATAGGCATCAACAAGTTAAATACTATAGGAGATGACCAGTCCTAGGCCTATGACTATGCATTATTAGGTCAACTTAAGTGGTCTAGGGCAGACTCGTGATGCAGAAGGAAAAGATCAGTTGCGTGTCACGGAGGTTCACTTTTGACGTTAAGGGGTGAGGGTCAAAAGGTCAAACATCCAATGCCGTTAAGCGTGACAAGTGATATGGCCCCTTTCTATATAAGGCATTGTACTTTGTAGGCCTGGGCTATATTCTCTCACGAGGGAGCGTTGTTTGTGGGTAAAATCACGAGTGACTGCAGGTTACGAGTGATTTTTCCCACCAACAACGATCCCGAATTTGAGAAAGATAGTAACTCACTCTTCAGGCATGTAAGATTTTGTTTATTCTAGATCTATGTTTAATTGTGCATTAATCGCAAAAAAAAAGTGGCCCGACTTACTTTCAACGCCGACCTGGTGTGCCTTGTTTGTTTACGTTCTTCGTAGTTATTTAACGTCACGTGTGACGTATACTGAAACACCCCCTCGTGTACATTTGATTTTGTCTACGTGATAATGCACTACGCCACTGATGCAGCTGCGTCACAGTTTAGTTTTAACAATATTAACGTCATTTGATCACCAGTGAGTTACTACTTTTGAATTTCACACTAGAAGATGATAATTCACCCTGAAACATAAAATAAATATAGAATCTTACATGGCAGTGAGTGAGTTAGGATTTTTCTCTCACGAGGGATCGTTGTTGGTGGGGAAAATCACGAGTGACCGCAGGTCACGAGTGTTTTTCCCCACCAACAACGATCCCGAGTGAGAGAAAAATCGTCACTCACTCACTGCCATGTAAGATTTTATTTATTCTATGTTTAATCGAGTATTTACCGCAAAAATTGTCGCTCTTGTTGCTTAGGTGTCGCCATTTTGAAGCGGAGACTTTTCACTTGGAAATGTCAAATCTGGTGTGCCGTGTTTGTTGACGTTCATCGCAGTTATTCAACGTCACCCGTGACGTATAATTAAGCATAGCTCGCGGACGTTTGATTTTGTCTAAATGGCAATGCATTACGTCACTGACGCAGGCGCGTCAAGATTCACTTGTAACAATGTTTAGGTCATGTGACCTACCGTGAGTTACTATTTCTGGATTTCACTCCAGAAAATGATAACTCACTGCCAAACATAGAATAAACTTAGATTTTATACACAACTCATTGTAAATGGATGGATAAAAACAGAGTTGTATTTATCAATGTATGTGGATCATGTATATATATATATATATATATATATATATATATATATATATATATATATATATATATATATATATATATATATATATATATATATATATATATATATATATATATATATGAAACTTGAAAGTAATACGAAATTTTAAAGGCTGGTATACCTTTTGTCGCCACCGAAAAAACCCACCGGTCGGCAATTAAGCCATATGGCACAGTACTGTAACGGCTAGTTGACCACAAACATACCAAGTGTGTGTCAATACTACAAGTACAAGTCAGGACATGCCGAGTTCATAGAAGCGCACTTGGAGTAATCCGGTCATGAAGCAGGATGTCCTGACTTGCACTCTTGTTCACGCAGTTGGTTTAATTTTTATCCAGTAATTATAGCTGTATTGTAGAAATGATTAAAAGAGATAACGTATAAATATGACATTTTTTGTTTACGAAAACAATTGAAATTCGCAAGCGGACTACTTAAAAATAGTAGGGCCAACCCTACCCGCGCTCTACTTGGATGATATGGATTTCTACTAGAGTGATCTGGTTGTCATCCAGTCCACATGTTTCTGTTTTTAGGACTGATATAATAGTAAAACCAACCAAGTGGAGGAGACGAGTCAGCAGACTGGCCTCGTTCCCGCGGCGGATCACTCCGAGTGCTTGCACGAGGAGTGATCCGCCGCGGGAACGAGGCCAGTCTGCTGACGAGTTTCCTCCACTTGGCTGGTTTTACTTTTATCCAGTAATTATAGCTGTAATTATATTTTCATTGTTAAATACAAAGAAAAAAAAAGACAATAAAAAACAGTTTCAACGTTTATTTCATCAAACAAGGCTTTGCATAGTTTTGCGTATGAATAACTGTAACGCAGGATCCAGTAATTGGGTCATTTCAAAACTACATGCTTGACGTGCGCCTACTACAAGAATTTAGAAGGAAGTAGTTCTCAGTGACCTTTGCACTGTGGTGATACGGATTGACCTTTGCACTGTGGTGATATGGACAGGGTTATCACCCAGTCTGTATCTTTCACCTTTTCTGGATGATACAGCTATAATTACTGGATAAAGCTATAGTAAGAAAACTAACCAAGTATATTACCATCCGGTGAAACTTACACAGCCTTGCGTATCATTCGTGTGCTACGGATTGATATGAGAGCAATGGATGCTATATTTTAGGAAGAATGGGGTGAAAATGAGGCTTGATATCAAGCATATGTGCTTTTTTTCCTGTATACATAATCACTCTCAAAATAGTTGCTAGCAACATTTCTCAATAACCATTCAGAAATGTAAGGAGGTTCCTTAAATATAATAAACATCGTCTTGAAAATGGCTGCCAGTAAAGGGAATAGAGTGCTAAATTCTATTGGCAAACAGAATTTTGAATTTAGAAAAAATCTTAACGAGTTAAGTTATATGACAGCATTACACACACACACACAAATGAAAAAAAAACAAAAACAAGAAAAGAAGATTTGCTTCTAGGCAAATAAGTTTGGGTGCCTTTAAAAGTTGTAAATATTAAATGCTATAACTTTTATCCTTTGGTGCTTCACATTACATTAACCTTATGGCTGGTTGCAAATTTCAAAGTCCAAATGACCTTGACCTTTGGCCTTTACAGGTCACATGTAAATTGCGCAGTGTTACAATACCCACAATTTAAGCCCGAGATGAACCAAATCGGATGAAAATTGACCAAGTTATGGCAAGATGAAACTTTCAAAGGGCCAAATGACCTTGACCTTTGCGCTTTTGAGGTTACATGTTATTATAAAAATGTGCAGTGTTGCAATACCTACAATTTGAGTCCACCATGATTAGAATTGGATGTAAATTGGCCAAGTTATGACTGGATGAAATTTTCATAGGTCCAAATGACCTTAACCTTTGACATTTAGAGGTCACCTGTCAGTTTAAATAAACAAGAAGTGTAATAATAGCACAATTTGAGCCCAACATGATCAAAATTGGATAAAAATTGACCAAGTTATGGCTAGAAGAAAGCAACCATCGAAAGTGACCTTTGACTTTAAGATGAGCTCAACCTGAAGTAAACTTTGACCTCAAAAATTACACTTTGGCCTAAAATTGACCTTTGACCTTGACATGACCTTGACATTTGAGATGACCTTTACGTTGCTATGATCAAACTCCTATACACTCAGAACCACATCTACTATAGTATATAAGATATTGAAGATTTAAAACTTTAATTAGCCCTAATTTGCATAATTTTGAAAAGCATGACCTCTCATCTAAAAGGCCAGACTTCATCTATAGAAGTACACTTGTGCCAAGTTTGAAGTTTCTACATGTAATACTTTTGAAATAAAATGTCGGACAAATTTGCCTGTAAAGAAAGAAAGAAAGAAAGAAAGAAACTAGAAAAGAAGATTTGCTTTAAAGCAAATCTGTCTGTGTGCCTTCAAAAGTTGTAAGCATTAAATACTATAACTATCATCCTTTGGTACCCCACATTACATTAAGCCTATGGCTGGATGCAAAATTCTAAGTGCATATGACCTTGACCTTTGACCTTTACAGGTCACGTGTAAATTGCACAGTGTTACAATACCCACAATTTAAGCCCAACATGAACCAAATCGGATGAAAATTGACCAAGTTATGGCAAGATGAAACTTTCAAAGGGCCAAATGAGCTTGGCCTTTTCCCCTTTGGGGTTACATGTTCTTATAAAAATGTGCAGTGTTGCAATACCTACAATTTGAGTCCACCATGACTAGAATTGAATGGAAATTGGCCAAGTTATGACTGGATAAAACTTTCAAAGGTCCAAATGACCTTAACCTTTGACCTTTAGAGGTCACCTGTAAATTTTAAAAATGTGCAGTGTTACAATAGCTACAATTTGAGCCCAACATGGGGAAATTGGATACAAATTGACCAAGTTATGGCTAGAAGAAAGCCACCATCGAAAGTGGCCTTTGACCTTGAAATGACATTCGACCTTGAGATGACCTCTACCTGAAGTAAACCTTGACCTCAAAAATGACATTTTGGCTTAAAATTGACCTGTGACCTTGACATGACCTTTGACCTTGACATGACCTTGACATTTGAGATGACCTTTACCTTGCTATGATCGAACTCCTATACACTCGGAACCACATCTACTATAGTATATCAGATATTGAAGTTTTAAAACTTCAATTAACCCTCATTTGCATAATTTTGAAAAGCATGACCTCTCATTATAAAAAGGCCAGACTTTATCCATAGAAGTATAATTGTGCCAAGTTTGGAGTTTGTACATGTGATACTTTTCGAATGAAATGTCGGACAAATTTGCCTGAAAAGAAAGAAAGAAAGAAAGAAAGAAAGAAAGAAACTAGAAAAGATGATTTGCTGCATAGCAAATCAGTGTGTGTGTCTTCAAAGCATATTGGTATGGCAATGTACAACTATTCCATAACACAGGAGTAGAAGTTGGAATGGCATCTCTATCTATTACAGCTTTGAAGTTATTCAAGATTTAAAATTTCTAATGGTGCTATTTAACATAATTCAAATTGCTACAACTATTGTTTTAGATTCATTACATGCGCAATGGTTAGGAACCCCCTAGTAGAAGTCAAACTGACATGAAGATGAACCAAAGCGGATGAAAATTTACCAAGTTATGGCAAGATGAAACTTTTAAAGGGCCAAATGACCTTGACCTTTGCCCTTTCAAGGTCACGTGTTCTTATAAAAATGTGCAGTGTTGCAATACCTGCAATTTGAGACTAACATGATTAGAATTGGATGGAAAACAGCCAAGTTGTGACTGGATGAAACTTTCAAAGGTTCAAATGACCTTGACCTTTGACCTTTAGAGGTCACACATGAATTCTAAAATATGCAGGGTTACAATAGCTACAATTTGAGCCCAAAATGATCAAAATTAGATAAAAATTGACCAAGTTATGGCTAGAAGAAGGCCACCAAGGAAAGTGGCCTTTGACCTTGAAATGACCTTTGACCTTGAGATGACCTCTACCTGAAGTGAACCTTGACCTCAAAAATGACATTTTGGCTTAAAAGTGACCTTTGACCTTGACATGACCTTTGACCTTGACATGACCTTGACATTTGAGATGACCTTTACCTTGCTATGATCGAACTCCTATACACTCGGGACCACATCTACTATAGTATATAACATATTGAAGATTTAAAACTTTAATTAGCCCTCATTTGCATAATTTTCAAAAGCATGACCTCTCATTATAAAAAGGCCAGACTTTATCCATAGAAGTATAATTGTGCAAAGTTTGGAGTTTTTACATGCAATACTTTTCAAATGAAATGTCGGACAAATTTGCCGGTAAAGAAAGAAAGAAAGAAAGAAAGAAAGAAAGAAAGAAGAAAGAAAGAAAGAAAGAAAGAAAGAAAGAAAGAAACTAGGAAAGATGATTTGCTGCATAGCAAATCAGTGTGTGTGTCTTCAAAGCATATTGGTATGGCAATGTACAACTATTCCACAAAACAGGAGTAGAAGTTGGAATGGCATCTCTATCTATTATAGCTTTGAAGTTATTCAAGATTTAAGATTTCTAATGGTACTTTTTAACATAATTTAAATTGCTACAACTTTTATTTTTAATTCATTAGGTGATCAGGTGCCAATGGTCAACAACCCCCTAGTAGAAGTTGGAATGACATCTCTATTATACAGTTGAAGATATTCAAGATTGAAATTTTCAAATTCAGAAAGAAAGAAAGGAAGAAAGAAAGAAAGAAAGAAAGAAAGAAAGAAAGAAAGAAAGAAAGAAAGAAAGAAAGAAAGAAAAGTGTGTGTTGACACACAAACACTTTAATGATAGACTACATGAGCGGGAATCTTTCAGAGCATCTCCTGGACTGTGTAATTGTATATAAATAATGTAGCCCAATATGTTTTCTTAGAGAGCCACTGAACTGACTGGTGTCCAGAAAGAAAACTTTAACTTATAATTAAATTACCAAACAGACATAGATATTCAGTCAATGCAGCCAATGTTTAAATGACAAAATTAACTCATTCAGTGATGAACCCAAAGGATATGCTCTTTGCTAATTCTTTCAAATTTGCATTGTTAATACAATGTGTGAAACAAATAAAAAAAGGTCAGAACATCACAAATCCTGAGCAGATATTATATTTTATTATGATTGTCAGAAATTATAAATCAGAACCCCCTAATTTAAAAGATAAGAATACTCAATACACCTTTTGATACAAATTTTACTGAGAGTAAATGAAGACTTCTGTCCTGAATGAGTCAAGGGATGCCTCATTTTCAAAGGGTCATTTTGATGTCACATCTTGTAAAATATATACCAAGATTATGGCTTGTTTGCAGTTTACTTGAGATGTGACACCCCTGTAAAATTTAGCAACGCATTTGTTACCCCTAACTATATATATGGAACATTTTGAAATCCCTGCCAGTGCCTGATGAGACCTAGACAGGTCGAAACGCGTGGCACAGTTTCCAGTTGCCTCTTCTCGGCTACTTGCTTTGTCTAAATCACCCCTGTAAAAATGTCCCACAGGTCTTACGATGCTGATAAAGGCTGTGGATTATGAGTGAAATCTATTGGGGTAATAAAATACACATAAACTTACGGCCGAAAGGGCAGGGTTTATTTTGATGTGTGGCTACACTTGCCAGGACTTTGGAATAAGCTGGCCATTTGATACCAATCATTCACTGTCACTGGTCATGTGTGTTTGGTGGGGTGGCAGACAACATTGTAGGGCCAGCTCCACAGTAAAATGGTGTCCCTTTAGCCGGATTATCAGTGATAGACTGTTTGGCCCACTAGCACTGTGGTAACAACTAATGAGACGGCCCCCAGAGCTCAAGTTGGAATGCACTGTATAGTATATAACACATTGAAGATTTAAAACTTTAATTAGCCCTCGTTTGCATAATTTTGAAAAGCATGACCTCTCATAATAAAAAGGCCAGACTTTATCAATAGAAGTATAATTGTGCCAAGTTTGGAGTTTCTACGTGTTATACTTTTCAAATGAAATGTCGGACAAATTTGCCTGTAAAGAAAGAAAGAAAGAAGAAAGAAAGAAAGAAAGAAAGAAATAAAGAATTCCTAGAAAAACAGAAAAGTGTGTGCTGACACACACACTTTAATAAAGAATTCATAGAAAAACAGAAAAGTGTGCGTTGACACACACACTTTAATAAAGAATTCCTAGAAAAACAGAAAAGTGTGTGCTGACACACACACTTTAAAAAGAAAGATAGAAAGAAAGAAAGAAAGAAAGAAAGAAAGAAAGAAAGAAAGAAAGAAAGAAAGAAAGAAAGAAAAAGAATTCCTAGAAAAACAAAATGTCTTTGCTGGCACACAGACATAATCATACCATGACACTTTTTTGTGGACACTAACCTTTATGCAAAGTGGCTGTGTCATCTCACACCCTGTCACTTATGTACATGTTTTAGAATGTCACGTGCGTGGGAACATGGAATTGGATCAAACAAGAGAGCGAGTCCACAGTGAGAAAAGTTCAAGTTCACGTTTATTAGCCAGATACGCCCTCTGGGGGCCAGCAGCTATATCTAAATCAGCGCTGTCATTGGTATGTGCAATTGCCGCACAATATCACTGCCAAAGCCACGCAACAATGCGTGAGAAGCAGAGAAAAATTAAATAAACAGATATCATTAAAAAGGGGAACGAGGATTACTAAATAGTCAAAACACTAATCACCTAATAGTCAAAACACGAATCACAAACTAGTAAAAAAGCAAAACAAAACTAAGTAATATAAGTACCTTCTGTACAAAATATTATTATATAACGTAGGCTAACCAATTAGTTTACCCTACTGTGCCACAGAAAAATCCTTCTGTTGGTTCCAGAAGTTTCTTGTACAGGATACGTGACAATTCTGTTCTTGTCAACTATTCTCCACGGCTTTACAGCAAAACTCCGCTAAAGCACATATACTAGTAGGATGTGACATCATGTTTATAACTTTCTGTTAATCATTCAATAAGATAAAATGTTTACTATGGTTATTAAGGATATCAGATAATTGTTTTCTTCCTCTTTTATATGTACCGCTTAGTAAAAGGAAATGATATTTATCTTCAATATTCTTTTTATTCCTTACTTTACATATGCTATCCTGTACCTCAGTATTATTGTATCTCCCCTTTTCAATTTCTAGTGGGTGTGCATTCGTTCTGATCTTTGTAAGTGCATACGTATATTCTTTATTTCTAACAAGTGAAAAGGTAATCTTCAAAACTAATGTTGCAATTAAAAGTATAGTAAAATCTTAATTTATTTCCAGTATGTCGTGTGTCTTTATTCCTTTCTATTTGATCTTTGTAGGTTTGATCATAGTGCAATTTCATACTTTATAGGAATTTTGTCCTGTCTATTATGTTATTGGTTTTTTCACATTTAATTCTGGGAGTTTGTCTTTCAGTGTTGATTTTCTTGCATTGTTTGATGTGTTCAGAACGCCCCATACTTTGCACCCATATGGACTGATAGGCCTAATTAGTTGTTCGAATATTTTCACTCCAACTTGAACTTGCTGCACTCAATACATCACTTCCTTCATAACATTCGGAAGAGGGGAAGTTTTATAACAGATAGGAAGTGATAGAGGGAGCTGTTGTACGGTAAAGTTATGACAAGCTGGAATGTTCTAGAAGGAATTACAACTTATTTTGTTTTGTTAAAACAAAACATTGTTTCAACAGGATATGTTTTTTGTTACAGCGTAAAATGGGATTATCAAATGAGTCATGAATTATGTAATATTTCGCAATATTTATAGAAGTTAAATAACATTTCAGAATATCAAATAACCATATGAAGTGAATACTTTACACCGTGTCGATTACTTTTACAGGTGGAACCCGGACTATTGAGGTAAGTTCCACCCCGCCGTGACGCATCTTTGTTTTTTTTTCCTTAATTGATCATACGTGTAAAGATGGTTTTAGTAGAACATGCAGGGGACACCTAAATGTCCTTTACCATTTGGGCTCACCGTTTGCTGGTCAGGTAAAGAATAAGCCAAGAGATTTCCTTTGTGCTCTTTGAACACTAAACGCCAAAAGAAAGTTCTTCACTGAGAACATAATTACTGAGTGGGTTTCCACTGTTGTGCAAGCGCAAGCTTATGCTTACAGAAGATGACGCCCAGAGACGATTTTTAAAAATCTTGACGGCCACTGTAGACAGGTTAAGCAGTGAAGTGCTAAGGATTTTACTCAGTCAACTGTGGAGGTGGATCGAGTCCCAAAATTTCCGAGCCGGTTCAGTGCAAAATATGAGCCGGCTGGAGTTTGCGTTTCGAGATATAAGGCCAATATGGATATAAATAAAAATTACATATATAAGATGTATATGACCAAGTCTTCTCATTCTTCTTATTTTTTGTTCATCTTTCAGATACATGCACAGCATGTTATTCCAATAACAGCTACACGGCGCCTCCTTTTTTGAATTTGTGCAGAAAAAAAGTTTGATGAGCAGCGTTTTAAATGCCCCACACTGTAACGAGAAGCAGTACTCTAATGAGAAACAGTACTCTTTGGGGGCCTGAGCATGATGTATGCAGTCATCTCACTTTTTTCCTGAATAGAGATTGTTCCGCTAAAATATATATACATATATATATATATATATATATATATATATATATATATATATATATATATATATATATATATATATATATATATATATATATATATATACACATATGTATATATGTGTGTGTGTAGACATATACATATCTCACTTTTTGCCTGAATAGTGATTTTTCCGCATATATATATATATATATATACTGGCGGAACAATCTCTATTCAGGCAAAAAGTGAGATATGTATATGTATAGACACACACACACACACACACATATATATATATACATTTTTTATGTATGTATATATATATACATACATACACACAAATATATATATGTATATATATATGTATATATATATATATATATATATATATATATATATATATATATATATATATATATATATATATATATATATATATATACATGTACTCGGGCACGGGTCAGACTGGTCATACTTTACAAATTGCGGTGGATTGAATCATAGTGAACACGAGGTAAGATTCATATACATTTAGAAACCAGTTTATCTGTGTTGTATGTGCATACACCAAGATCTTCAACTGTAGTATATGGACAATAGAATTTCTAGAGCCACCTTGTACTCATCCAGTTTTACGCATATACACACTATTAAAACTCGTGAAATCTACAGTATGAGTTTTGCAGTTGACCATATATCCTTTGAACGTAATGGAAGATATTTTTGAAAATCTAAATTCAAATATCCTAATTCCATTTTATTTACAGAATATTTTCGACTTTTAATCTTCAGTTTGCAATATTATAACAAGTTAATTTTCTTGCTCATTTGTCATGGAAAAATGTAATTAACGGGATTGACTACCACTTTTACTTTTTTTTGCGAAAAGTTTGCAATTAACAGAATAAATGAATTTGCTTGTTACTGCAACTATCCATTTGATAGAGATTATGTCATCACAATTATGGGTTTTATCTCACATTCCGTATCCCATGAATACAATGGGTCATCACGTGATTACCCAAATATGGGTTTTTGTGCATATGGCTCAATCGTATGTATAGACAACCGACCCGAACGCTTGTTCAAACACGGGCCCAATACAAAATCTGGGTTCTGCTGCCTTTGCTGAAATTCTAATACAGGTGAAAACTACCTTCCTAACGTCTCCACTTTCAAGATGTGCCGAAATATAACAAGCTTGAGAATTAGCAGTCACAAGTTGCATATTGAGACTGGTCGCTATACTTTAAGAACCTAAATAGGCGAGCGCATCTGCCTTTTTTTTTTTATCCCGATCGTGCTACTAATGATAATTTTTATTCATATTTACCTGTATTCTGCACGACGATATGAGAAAAGTTCTCTTCGCTTCAATAATGATAAGTTTTTCAACGTTTCTTTCTTTCTGTCAGATAAAGTTCATTTTGAAATTGATGTCATCAAAAGATCGAAATCTGCATGAACTGTGTGTCTAGTACTTAACGTATTGTTTTTGAGACGAGATACTTTTCCTATTTTTTTTTTTTTTTTTTGCTTTTTTGTTTTTCCTTTTTGTTTTCTTTTGTTTTTAGCTTTTTGGTTTTGTTAACATAACTTCACAACTTGCATATGCTTGTTACCACTTACATAAAAACCCACCGGTACTTTCGGACCTGTATCCACTATCGGGGCAACCCTCACCACTAAGCTCTATCTTTGACTATGCTTGGGGTCTTGCCTCGTGTGCCCTGTACTACCCTGGGGGCGACTTCAGTGTCTGATACAAAATCCCTATTCTGGGGCCTACAACTGGTAACTGTTTGTCTTTTTATTTACGTTTTCGTGTAATGCTCACTCTGTAAGAGTCCCATTAAAAAAATATATACATATACATATACATATATATATATATATATATATATATATATATATATATATATATATATATATATATATATATATATATATATGTACATTGTACTTTACATTCATTCGACTAATTAACTCCCCCTTAACACTTATCACACAAATATTTTGGATACTACCTCTTCAAAATATCCACTCGACTTGGTTGCCGTTTTGAAAATTGTCGATTTCACACGTAATGGTTTGTAAATGAGTATTGGGACGATTGGGGTGGGGGTGGGGGTGGTTATAATATATGAAACCAAAAGTATATATTTTGCAAATATTTCGGAGCATCAATAATGGTATTATATATGCTGTGGTCGCGATTTACTTTGATATCCAAATCAAATGTATTTTTGTGCGACTGTCCCACAATCAATGCATCGCGCAATGTTCCTTTTTTGTTCCATTAATGTTAGGGTTGGGTCTTTTATAGTAGGGTCTGTCAGGTTTCCGGAACCACACATATATTTTTTTAATTAAGCCTTTGGTAAATTGTACATGTGTTGAAACATGTTTAAAATTGATGTTCTTTCCCATTTTACACATTACTTCCTTTGACGTCAGTTTAATGTGTTACCTGGGCACAGCAGGAGGCACTTGTACAGTGCTTAATTACTTGTATGTATTTTGCATTTATGTATATTATATAGCAATGAACCCGCGTGGGTATAAAAGAGATTCCAAAAATATCAAATGAATTCACCATCTTCCTTTGATTCCGTCCTTTTAGGGAGAAGATCAATTCCGTTTTGAAATAGATGCTTGCACAGTGCTTAAATACTTGTTTGTATTTTTTGTATTTATCCCCATCAGAGATTAGGCCAACCGCAGCGACGTTGGCCTAATCTTTGATGGCGATCGGCGGTGTAGCGCATAGCTACTGTCCGCTGAGGCTTGAAGGCCAACGGACAAAAAAAAAAAAATAAATAAAAATTGACAACCGGCTCGCCAAAGAACGCCACAAATCGCTAAGTGTTCCATGATAACCACTCATAAAGTCCGTGGGCCGCGGAATGATGTTAGTAATGTATTAGTAATAAATAGACCGACATCTGGTCCATTTTTTTTAATAATAAAATTTGCTGACGTTGCAATGTTTAAACATTCTTTCCACACAATAAACATGTTTGAAAATTTACCTTTTTTTTGGAGGGGGAGGGGGCTAGCACGTTGGTACAGATGATAATTTTGCCCATGCACAAGGTACGTGGAATAAGAAAATGTGCAAATACTGGTTGGTACAAAGTATCGAAATTAAAAGGGCTTCCACTAGTTCCAGTATGTAAGTACGGCAAATACAAATGCCAGTGTGCCAGTACGGAAAACGCCTTGACCCCCTTCTTAATTTGTGACTGATTTATATGTGGATTTATTTGTTGAATGGCTTGTGATTAAGCGTTATATAGACTAGTTTGGCAGGCAATATTTCTAACCATCACAGACAGGCACTATTGAAGATTTGAAACGGAAAATGGGCATCATGGCCAACAGGGAAGTACTGACATCTCTTTGGCACTCACGTGTAACAGCAGGTGTTGGGTAATCCCTCTTGACGAGTTATGTCCTACTGTGATTCAACCGGTCTAGGGGTATCTCATTTCTTTAAAAATATATACATTTTACATTTACATTTTTTTTATTTTGTACAGATACATTTTAAAACCATACGGATTATGGATATGGCTCAGTATATATTTTTTGTTTTATCCTGTCCTTTATATGTATAATCATGGTGTAAGCCGTAAATGTGAGTTGAAATGCTTGCAATACACTGTGTTGTTTTCTAGAAGGAGATTTAAAGTTTTCAATTCATATCGGAATTTCAGTGGAATAAAAGGGAAAATCCAAAAATTAAACACACAGACAGACAGACACTCACATAGTATACACACAATCGAATAATCGCTCGAACTCAATAACTCCTACAAAGATTTGACTTAGGAGTTGAAATTTTGCATTATTATGTACCATAATACAAACTAGGCTGGGATTGTGGATGGGTGACCTTGACCTATTTTCAAGGTCACATGACCACTTTTAAAAAATCGTTACAGACGCACTGGAGAAGGATTTGACGTATGAGGTTGAAATTTTTGTGTGATTATTTTTTTTATATAAGACTTTAATAAGACCTTGCTTGTAATTGCAAATATTTGACCTTGACCTATTTTTCAAGGTCACAAGCACTTTCTTGAGGTTGCAGAAGCGATAGAGCAAGAGAGACTTAAGGTAGCAGCTTCAAATTGTGTGATTATGTATCTGTATAAGAGCTAGGTTGAGCTTGTAGATGAGATAACATTGACCTATTTTTCAAGGTCACAGGGTTATTTCCTTGAAAATAATTGCAGACACGATAACTCCGGAAGAATTTGACTTAAGAGGTTGAAATTTTGTATGATTAGGCCTATGTACGATGGCTGGCTGAGAACTTTTAAGCCTAGCTGCGAAAGACCCATACAAAGCAGACAGTTTTCATTTATTTCTCTACATAGTCTCCTTCCAGGTTTACACACTTTTGCTAGCGATGCTAGGAAAAGTGAAGCTGTTCTCGAGGCCTGAATGCCCATCAAGAAGAAATTTTCTAAAGCCACCCTAAAAAAATCATTCACAGCGGAAATGACGTCATCATTACCAGGAAAATGGCGACGGCTAGTTCCTTTTTCATTTTAGGAAACAAGTGGAAGTCTGACGGGGCTAAATCGGGTGAATATTGGGGAGGGTCAATGAGTTCGAAGCCACAATTATGGATCGCTGACATGACAACCACCGATTTATGCACAGGTGCATTTTCTTGATGAACAGGACACCTTTAGTGAGCATTCCCCGTCGCTTAGCTTTGATATCTTCACGCAGCTGTCTCAGTATGCCAGCATAATATCTTCCATTGATAGTCTGGCCTTTTTCAAGATTGTCAATCAGCAGAATACCCTAGGAATCCCAAAAGACTGAAGCCATCGTCTTTCTCAGCAGAAGGAACCGACTTGGCTTCTTTTTTTTCTCGTTCAAAATGATGAATCCAAGTCTCATCCATGGTTACAAATCGGGATCTGCTTCAAAACAGCATGAATTGTCACGGGACACCAAGAATCTGACACGTTTCCGATTAAATGTCAAGCGCTTTGGCGCCCATCTTGCAGAAACTTGTGTCATCCCAACTTCTTGGTGATAATGTGCTCAACCCTCTCATGAGAGATGCCCACAACACTGGCAATACGTCAAGTGGTCAATCCTTGATCAGCCATCACCATGTCACGCACCCGGGTAATGTTTCGGGAATGGTTGTTGTGGAAGGCCTTCCTGGACGCGCGTCATCGTTAGGGCTCTCTCTGTCACGCTTTAATTCTGCAGCCCACTTCTTAACAGTGGAAAGGAACGGGTGGGATGGAGGAAACACTCTTAGCAGGGCCTCGTATCTGAATAAAATCATGACGTTTTTCTTTTCCCAATCGGTTTTACATCTAACGATCATTTCCATACCATTTACATGTATATCAGCTTTCAGTTTGGTTGAAGTTTTCAGCTTAGGATCTGTCTTAGTCAAGCCTAGTAAGAAAAGTGAAGCTGTTCTCGCTTAAAAGTTAAATGACAAACTGTGGAATCGGCGCAATGATCTTCAGGATTTGTTTTCAAAATGGCCAACTTGGCAAGGTGACAAAAGTTCGATGTGTCAGTGCAACGAGTTGATCAGAGCATGAGATGAAATGGTCACAACCTATGGTGAGGATCAGTGCCATAAACATAGTGGTTTCCACGCGTGCTATTTTGCTTTGTGCCATAAACGTGACAAAATTTTACACGTCCACTAAATTCGACGACATGTGCTCAAATATGGAGGCGTGTGCTCTAAAACTGACACGTGCGCTTTTATTATTACACGTAATGGAAACACAGACGTGTGCTCTAAATTCGATTACGTGTAGGCCTGATAAAAACACCGACATAAGCTCCAAATTCAATCATGTGCAAAAAAAAACAAAAAACAAAAAACCCCTCAAGTGTGCTCCAAACTCAATTACAGCTAATCAAGAACACCGACGTGTGCTCATGGTTATATTACACGTCAACAAAAACATTGACGTGTGCTCTGAGCTACATTACGCGTAATAAAAAACACCGAAGTGTGCTCTTAATTCGATTACCGGTAATCAAAGACATGAATGTGTGCTCTATATTACATTGCACGTCATGAAAAACATTGACGTGTGCTCTTAGTTACATCACGCGTAATTGAAAACACGCGACTTGTGTCTTTGATTCGATTACGCGTAATCAAAGACATCGACGTTTCTCTAAGTTACATAAATTACACGTCAACAAAAACATCGACCTGTGCTCTTCGTCACATTACGCGTAATTAAAAACCCAGACGTGTGCCCTTAATTCGATTACATGTATCAAAAATATGAACGTGTGCTCTTAATTCCATTGCATGTAATAAAAACACCGACGTGTGCTCTTAATTCGATTGCGCGTCATCAAAAACATCGACGTTGCTCTGAGTTACATTACGCGTTATCAAAAACACCGCCGTGTGTCGTTAATTTGATTATGCGTAATGAAAACATCGATGTATGCTCTAAGTTAAGTTACACGTCAACAAAACATCGACGTGTGCTGTAAGTTATATTATGCCTAATTAAAACCCAGACGTGCGCTCTAGGTTACATTACGCGTAATCCTAGTAGCCAATCACGGTAGGCATTGCATTGAGGACAGGCAGGATGAAAAATTGAATAAAGTACAAGTGACAATGGTTGGCTCTGTCATGTATGACAACTTAAACGAAAAGACCGGTAATCCTGAAATATCTTCATGATATTAATGCTGGACCTGTCCACAATATCAATACATCTGGCAAAACAGTGTTTACAGTGCTTTCGAATTCAAGTACAAAAAGGACAGAAATCTGCATGAACGACCACATCTTGTTGCCAAAGGGTGCGTTAATGAAAGTAGATTAACTCGGCATTCATTCAATTTTTATTGAAATAAAGTCAATTGATTTTTTTGGGCCAAGACCAAACAAGATAGGCCTATTATAATGCAAATTATTTATTCGTGCAAATTACAGGAATAATATTTGTCTTCATTAACTGTGATTTTCCTGGTATCGGAACAAAAAGTGATGTTGGAATTTTACTACCCCAGTAGCTGCACCTTAATTAACTTCTAAAAGAAAAAATTCCATGCCCAGGAAGTTTAACTTATGTACTGTGGACAACTGCTGCCTAGCACAGGCTGAACTTTGCATGACAAAGCTCGCATAAATTTTATATCCTTCAAGAGACTGATCAAGATCAATAAATTTCAAAAGTCCCTCTTTTTCCGATTTTCACTAGTTGTGCTCGTCTGTTTTGTATGGTTGTTTCTGGTCTGATTTTTTAAAATTGTTTGGTTGTTGTTGTGCTGTTGTTGCTTTTTTTTTTTTTTTTGTTATTTGAACAGAAACTGACAATGGCCCGCACAGTGGATACATCAAAAATCAGCGATTGATTGGAATCGTTCCATTGTCTTTTTATTGATAAGATCGTCCCAATATGCAACTTAAATTCATATCTTTTTTAATACCGGAAAAACGCAAGCCCATGCTTAACCGATCTTACCTGTGGAACAATAATAGTTTAAAATATAGAGGCCTGCTGCAGGACTTTGACCGGGTCAGTTTTACTCCGTATAAGTCAAGCTTTTGAACGATACATTTGCACCGAAAAATCACCATAGGTATCAAATTTGAGGCTAAAGTTTTCACGTCAACTGTCAGCGCGACAGCCATGATGGAGTGCTCCTGTACCGATCCACCTTATCAAATGTATGTATGTATGTATGTATGTATGTATGTATGTATGTATGTATGTATGTATGTAAGTATGTATGTATGTATGTATGCTATATATACACGAACGTATGGAGGTTTATCGGTGGCGAGTTAGGTGCGTATATTTAGCTGCTGAAGTTCACGCGTTAAATGTTGATAAGATGCGAAGAAACATACGATCCTTTTCTACAGATCTGCCTACAGACATCAGACGTACGTAAAGACACCCCCATACATACATATATATATATATATATATATATATATATATATATATATATATATATATATATATATATATATATATATATATATATATATATATATATATGCGTATGAATGGAGATTGTAGGTAAGTGCATGCATTCCTATAAAAATACACGAAAAACCATTTACAGTTAACATATGTACATTTAACGACTAGACTGATCACGTTAAATGTTAAAGCGACGCGACGAAATATACGATACTTTTCTACCCACCTACCTACAGACATAGGTACAGATGTAGAAACACACACACATAATATATATATATAGAGAGAGAGAGAGACAGACAGACAGACAGACAGACAGACAGACAGACAGACAGATAGATAGATAGATAGATAGATAGATAGATAGATAGATAGATAGATAGATAGATAGATAGATAGATAGATAGATAGATAGATAGATAGATAGATAGATGTACATGTGTGTGTGTGTGTACTGGGTAAAAATACCTGCACACATGTCCGTGTCAGTGCATCCAATACTGCATTCATAATGGTGTACCATTTACAGTTAACATTTTATAGTCAACCCTGTTAACGGCTGCTGTTCCACATTAAATTTAAATGCTGCATCTAAGAAAGAGTACTTTTGCGCCTACCTAGCTACGGACATACCTGCATTAATTCTGTGTGTGCATGGGCAGATACAGAATGTATGTCTGAAGGCAAATGCACGCCTTCTTGCATAAACGATGTAATAAATGTACATTTAACGGCTGATTTTCTCAGGTTAAATGTTTATGCAACACGGAACATACAGAATTTGTCTTGTTATTTTGAGACGAGGTCGACAGTTTCCACTGTACATACTGTAACGGATATATGTTGCCTGACGGGTAATACTAGCTGGCACGGGTGGGGTAACCGGGCAGCATAAATCTGCACCAGTCAACGCTTCTCTTTATGCACATATCCTTGTTAATGCAGTGGTCATTTTTAATATGTATGTTTCTCACCAGCACTCAATCATCAACATTTAGAGACACATGCGTTAACAGTTAACGGTGTGGTTTCTTTTGTTACATTTAACGTCAATCCATCCAACGTGTTTGCCTCCAAAGCAGACCCACGCTGCGTATTTTGTCCACTCCGATGGGGTCTGCCCTTCTTTGACTAGGTCACTGTTTTAGGGTTGGAAAAGTGACTCAGTTTCTAATTGGCTGAGTATAGTTACTATCGTAACAGGCTTCAGTACACTAGGGACCAGATGCTGTTACTGGTCTAGGTGATTATTATAAACTTCCTGATTGGTTACTCAGTCTAGGGGGAGGTTCACAGTATAGTTTTGTTTGCCTTACTATAAATAAAATCCTGTCAAAGAAGGGCACACCAAGTGTAGTTCCACGGAGCTTGGTCTGTGCTGCAGGCAATCCAACGTGTATATTTGAGCTACTCACATTTAACGTTGTATTAACATTTAAATGTCCGACATTAAATGTAAAGGAAGAGAGCATTAACATTTAACGGTGCAATAAACTAATGTTCAGCCAAGATGGGATAATTTTGCTCATTTTGAGATTTTGGAACATTTCGGCAGACATATATGTTGTCTGTCAGGTGTCCACATTTGGTAGTTCCGGGCCTGTTACAATCCGGAAAAAAAAAACCTAAGAAAATGTTTTTAATGCTGACATGGTAATCAATGGACCGTGGTAACTATTGAATCTTAATTGCAGACAATATGCATTTGTATCAAAATGTCCAGTCCATGTAAATATCTGTTTCAAGGAATTATCTGATTTTGATCAAATAAAAACTGATTTACTCTGAAAATTCTTTCGAGCAAAGTTATGTGAGAGAGTTTCTAAGAAATGAACAGTTCTTTTTTAAATGTGTGTCAAAAATGAAGAGTCCACCAACTTTATCAATTTTGACAAAATGAACCTTTTTGCAATATTTTTATTGTCATTGTAAAAAAAAGGGGAAAAAACAAACCAAAAAAACAAGCAAACAAACAAAAAACAAAACAAAAACAAAAAAAAAAAAACATAAAAACAAAAAACAAACAAACAAACAAACAAACAAACATGCAGTTATAAAAATCCCTGATACTTTTTTGTTGATACATGTATTAAGATCATAATAGCACAAATCTGACCATTTTATCTTGAATATTTGTTTTCAAGAAATATTAAAAAAATTTCCCCAAAACACATTTTAACCCAAATGCTTGTGTTATACTGCAATTTTGAATGTACAGTTCCATCTTCAGTGGTGACAGATTTTGCAAAGCCTTACTGTCAATTAATTATACAGGGTTATTATTCAGGAATGTATATTTCTGTGATGTTTGCCGAGAAGTGAAGTCACTTTGCGAGGTTGGAGATCACGTTAACATTAACAAAGTATGTTCCAAGGAAGTTAGATTTAAACTGTAATATGAAGGAAACAGTGCGTGCCTGTTTTCAGCCAACACCATTGGGGCCTGATACATTACTTGGCCTTTATTTAGCTGAGCAATGTAGTTAATCATAAAAAATTAGGTGCCAGATTTTCAATAATCTTATTGATGATGGTGATGTTCAAAGACAAATTAATTGTTTGTATAGCAGAACAAGCATCTTGGTAAGATAGTTTTGCAAATGTAGCGGGGATGTTAAAATTTCAATGTTGAAAACGTCCCATGTTCATTCATGTTGTAGTCCATTGTGGACGCATGTTGGTGCCAGTCAAATGCAAAAGGTTAAAGTTACGTATAATAGTTCATTAAAAATTTCCTTTTGCTTACCCCTCACGGGCAGTGACATGAGTTTTAGCCATTTTAGAGTTTCTGACATTTTCAAGGAATTTGCTGGTTTTTTTCAAAAGAAAGATACTAGCAAAACATTTTAAATAATCATTGCACAGTTTGCAAGTACGAGAACTGTTTTTCATGTAGATCTCTTTTCCCTAACTGTTGTATTTAGCATTAGCAATGGTATGTTCCAAATATGAATCTTAATTGATGCAGGCCTTTTTGTTGTAAAGTAATCTGGTACGTCCGCTGTTGCATAAGTCAAAGCAACCGACGAACAAAATCTCGTGCATACGATTTATGAATGTAGCATCTTGTAGAACTTCATCTTCAGCGGGATAGCACAAGTCTGGAGACCTCCGAAAAAAAGGGGAGACATGAAGAATGGTCATGTCCTGGGATGGATCTAGGATTTTTCCGGGGGTTCCCCCCTAGGAACTTTTTGCAAAGACAGACAGACCCTACTAAAAAGACAAAACCTTAAAATTAATGGAACAAAAAGAAAAACAAGTACTTAAAAAAACAACTCCCCAATAAAAATTGATCGAACAAGGCCAGTGCTACAAACTCAATAAGAGACCCAAAAAAGTACATTAATTTTTTCGGTGGTCCAAATAGGACACAAGTCGCCAAAGGGACAAAGCGAGCGCCTGAAGGCATGCTGGGGCTGGGGGCATGCCCTCCCCCCCCCCCCGGAAATTTCGAATTTGAGCATGCAAATGGTGCATTCTGGTGAGTTTCTAGTGGAAAATCTTGCCTTGACATGGTTGACAAAATCACATTTTAGTCATTGTTGTACTGATTTGGCTATTTTCCCACAGATTGTGCAAAAATCTGATGGTAAAAATTAGTAAAAAATAAATTTAAAAAAAGACCATCGCCATGTTGTCAATTAAGATGAGACAATTTTTGTTTTTATGCATGTAACGCCTTCGAGAATTTTTGCACACTTATTCATTAGGTTTATTAATTCGGGGAAAATTAGCGGATAAAAAATTAGCCTGCAATAGGATGTATTCATAGTTAAATGCGGTCCTACTCTAATACCTATTGAGCAAAAGAGGGAGCCACCTGCATCAGGGCAGATCCATGTATTTAACATGGTCAAAAGTACTTTCTCAATAAAATAAACAACACGAACACAGATTAATCTTAAGAAAATATATTAAAATATATTTGAAGCATAAAGGATGCTTAAATTGATTAAAAATGGGCTCTCTTTTGGTTGAAAAGGTGTTATTTATGGATGTTTATGTAGTATATAATACAAATCTGCCTTGATCATGGCAGAAACATCAGTCTGTTGCCCCGGCAAGACAGGGAGTGTACAGGATCGCAGTGAAATATGAATGTCTCCTATTAGTCAGTGGTGTATTTTCTCTTCAAAAGCAAGATGAAAAAATACACGATGATGACCAGGCCTAAATGTACTAAACTTTTGTCACTGAATGTTGATTGATTGATTGATTGATTGATTGATTGATTGATTGACAATATTTTATTCATGCACATGAAAAGAGAGTACAATTGAAATACTAAAATACATAAAATCTACAAAATACATGTATATTAGGACACATATGCCAGCATGGTGCAATATAATTGCTGAAAGTACACTAAATTATGATGCATGAAATAAGAGCATCAACAGCCTAGGGAATCTTGCCTTGGCTTACTTCCATAGTGGACCACAACATGAAAATAGCAAGTATGAAGTCAGAAAAATGTAAACTTGCTTTGCACAGGTTTGCAGCTGAAATGCTTTTATTATTTATGATTAAAAGATAGATCTAAAGTTTCAATAAATTAATATATAGATAAATAAATGTAAGCACCAAAGGCATAATCTTTATAATACTAAGATACTGAAAGTATAAATACATAAAGCGGTCCCTCTCCAGTATTCCCATCTCGTGCATCAAGAATGATTTCACCTTATTTTTCGAAAATGTTCACTCTCTTTGATATAACCCGGCAGGTTCTGCGTGTTATAATCGTGGTGCAGTGGTACCTGCAATTACCGACCCCAGTCCCCAGGGTTCGGCGACCACCAGGTCAAAACGACCAGTTTTCTATTTGGCACAGGCGCTTTTGCAATGTTAAATGACCTGACGCGAATGACCACAGTGCTGTCCAACTGAAAATCCCTGTGGCAAAATTTAGATTCCCTGGAGCATTTTCTCAACCTCTTCACATGAGAAGCACTGATTTTGGATAAATTTTGTAGCATTTTTCAAGAACTGTGAAGCAAAATTTCGCTACAATGCTCCAGTTGGACAGCCCTAGACCACCTGCAACACGCGACCAATGACCAGCAAAATCACCCCACAAAAAGACCACCCGTAAAAAAGCGGTCGTTCTAAGAAGAACTCTATTGGTATAAACGTAGGACAGGTACAACCTAAGTTCAGGATATTTCCATCATAAATTATAAGTAAAAAAAGGTACAGCTGAATAGTACAATAACAGAAGCAAAAGCAAGCAATTCTATTTCAGGTGCACCCAGACTAACACACTAAACAACAGTTGGACTTGCTGTAAAGACCACACCAAGTTTTTAGACCGCTATTTCAAGACACTAGCGTTTAATTTCTTTGCTATCTTACCTGCAGTGAAAGACCACCTGTCATATGTGACCACATTTGTCTGGCATTAAAGGTGGTCTTAAATAGCAGGTACCACTGTCTAAATACATATAATACGTGCAGTATACAACTAAAAATAAGATTTGCTTCAAAGCACATCTGTCTGCGTGCCTTCAAAAGTTGTAAATATTAAATGGTACAACATGTGTCCTTTGGTACTTCACATTCCATTAAGCTTATGGCTGGATGAAAATTTCAAAGTCCAAGTGACCTCAACCTTTGACCTTTGACCTTTAAAGGTCACATGCAAATTGCAAAAATGTACAGTGTTACAATATCGACAATATAAGTCCAACATGATTAGAATTGGATGGAAATTGACCGAGTTATGGCCGGATGGAACTTTCAAAGGTCCAAATGACGTTGACCTTTGATCTTTATGGGTCACATGTAAGTTTCAAAATGTGCAGTGTTACAATAGCTACAATCTGAACCCAACATGATCAAAACTAAATAAAAATTAACAAAGTTATGGCTAGAAGAAAACCACCATCGAAAGTGGCCTTTGACATTGAAATGACCTTTGACCATGAGACGACCCCTACCTGAAGTGGACCTTGACATTTAAAATGACATTTTGACCCAAAATTGGCCTTTTACTTTGACATGACCTTTGACCTTGACATGACCTTGACATTTGAGATGACCTTTGCCTTGCTATGATCAAACTCCTATACACTCGGAACCACATCTACTACAGTATATATGATGTTGAAGATTTAAAACTTTAATTAGCCCTCATTTACATAATTTTGAAAGGCATGACCTCTCATAATAAAAAGGCAAGATTTCATCTATAGAAGCATAATTGTGCCAATTTTCGAGTTTCTACGTGTAATACTTTTCAAATGAAGTGTCGGACAAATTTGCCTGAAAAGAAAGAAAGAAAGAAAGAAAGAAAGAGAGAAAGAAAGAAAGAAAGAAAGAAAGAAAGAAAGAAAGAAAGAAAGAAAGAAAGAAAGAAAGAAAGAAGAAAGAAAAAATTCCTAGAAAAATAATATGTCTGTGTTGGCACACAGGCATAAAAATATGTACAGTTCTATTCGCACCCCCAAGACCAGGAACCGCAGGTCAAAAGCACCATTCACAAAGTTGAATATATGGTATTTGACATCTTCTCTGTTTTGCGTTGTCATTAGGAATGTAAATTTATCACTGTCATTCAATCTACCAAACTGGTCATCTATGTTTTGTAGCTCAGAAAACATGTCAGGCCTGAACTCAGAATATTTAGAACAATATAATAAAAAGTTTTTCTTGTCTTCAACCAGGCAGGAGTTTTGGGCCGTGTATATATCTCCCTGTTTCAATGGCAAGAGTGTGGACTTTTATACGTAGTTTGGAAACTATTTGACGTTTTTTTAACATTTACATTATCCAAATAGAATTTTCTGTTGAAATCGTCTTAAATTTACAATACGTGCGTAATTTGTGCGAGTTATCTGAGAAGAGACCGTTTATCTGGTCTGACCATTGAGTTTCATAATCGTGACACAGTTTCGTTAGTAGTTAAGACAGGGTAAGCTAGGCATTGATACCACCAAGATTGTGCCAAGTTTCCTGCATGTCCAAAGTATGTAATATGTCTTTGATATGTTTGATCCAGCAGTCTTGACCCTGGGAATAAAGTTGATAATTTTGAAGTAAACATTTGCTTGTTAATAAATTTTTCACACTGGTGGTAAAAGTTGTTCTAATTAACCGTAATTAAGTTGTAAGTTAATAGAAAAGCTGGCCCACGTGTGCCGTTATTTTGCAGTAAAGTCAACTCAAACACAGCATTTTATTTCAACTTGTCTGGATGGTTAACTTGGGCCGGGGGAAAAGGCATAGCTCCTGCATATAGCCGCGGTGCCGGTGGTGGCGTGATCGGTATCTAATATTTCGCTAGGTTCCAGTTGTCTGTCCTCCGAGTTACCAGGGGAACGATCGTCAACCTTTTTTCAAAAGATGACTTACTATCTTAACTTTAATCTGCCTGCTCGGTTGTGTCTGAAGCAGTAATCATCGTTAGTTACAAATCCAAATGCGACACGACACCATCATGCCTCGTTGTGTGCGCCATTTTGAACATTGCGCAATTAATGCATTGATTGCAGGATAGTCGCACAAAAATACCTTTGATTTGGATATCAAAGTGAATCGCGGCCACAGCATATATCCTATCATTATTGTTGCTCTGAAATATTTGCAAAATATATACTTTTGGTTTCATATATTATAACCCCCCCCCCCACCTCGCCTCCAAGATCGTCCCCCTGCTCATTCACAAACCACTGGGTGTGGAATTTGCAATTTTCAAAATGGCAGCCAAGGCGATTGGATATTTTGAAAAGGTATCGTCCAAAATATATGTCTGATTAATGTTAAGGGAAGGTCAATTTGTCGAATGAATGTAATGTATAATATATAATGGGACTTTTGCAGAGTGGGCATTACATGAAAATAAAAATATAACGACAAACAGCTACCGGTTGTAGGCCCCAGAATAGGGACTTTGTATCAGACATTGAAGTCGCCAGCATGCTAAGAATGGAGTGGCAGCAATAGGTTGAGTGCCGAGTGCCCCATTGCGTCAAAGCCTGATCGAAATGGAGAAGGTTGCCCCGGAATTGGATACAGGTCCGAAAGTACCGGCGGGTTTTTATATAAGTAGTAAAAACATCATTCATTTTTTTCTTGAGGACTAGGAAGGGTTTTGCGTTTCCGTTTCCGACATATGATACTTTCTGCGGTAAATGATTGTTCCGGAGTTGTCAAATGCCTATCAATGATCAAACGTTTCTGGGGTTATCCTTATGTTTTTACATTTATTGTTGATTGTGTGTTTTTTTTTGACCCTTGGGTTGTTTTAGTAGACTCTAGCACGGACAGACAGACATACACACACACACACACACACACACACACACACACACACACACACATATATATATATATATATATATATATATATATACATATCAACGTCCAATTTAAACTTCTTGTAGGACTTAAGTTTAGGCTTGCTGCATTGTAAAGCAAAGAAAGTATATGCACTTATCTAAATATCTTCAAATTTATGCCAATTTAGTTAATATGTGTCCTCTGAAATTCGAACACCCTATTTCATGTATTACAGAGATGCCACCTGTCCCTCATCAGGGACAATCCCTGAAATAAGCTTGAAATTTGACAAATTTACGATGTGCGTCCCTCTTCAAAATTGAGCATTTGCAGCTGTATTCTTTGTTAATTATTTTGTGCCCCTGATGGTTTTGACTACTTGTCCCTGGCATGACACTGAATGTGGCATTCCTGGTGTTGATGTCGGGCCAGAAAGCAGACAATATTTTTCACCCAATACAAAATTGTGTTTCATGTTGGTCTTTGGTAGCAGTATTTTTTTCTTTTTCTTTTCATTGTCTTGTGGGAATACTCAATGATATTGTTTTATCGATGATTTTTATGTTGCTTCCTTCGTGTTTTGCTTTGTGACTTAGCACTTTGGATGCATTGCCTTCAGGAGGATGACCGCATGACCTCTAAATATTGGACGGCAACTCTTAGCTGGTAATAGCTTGTAATATTATGCAACATTATGGCTATACATTTATAGGTAAAGGTCTGTTATCAGTGCTTGCTGTTTGAAACAATCACATGTGTCTGTACGAGCTGTCAGCTTTGTATATTTGTGTAAAATATCACATACTAGTAGAGGAAGCCAGTAATAAAGCTCGCAGTTGGCACCAAAACGTGGTTGCCACAGTAACATGGGATATACATATTCAGCCTCTGGATGGCCTTTGAGTCGGTGCAGGTCAACATAGTTCCTCGGCGCACTTTGCGCCCAAAGCATCCTGAGGAAAGCTGTTGACTCACGTCACAACATTGCAGCAAAAGGGTTAAATAAAGCCATCTCGCTTCTCGTTTTTCTCTCAGTCTGATGAAGATGGCACCAATCTGTACACTACATGATGCGCGTTGTAGCTAAATCCTGGTGATTTGTCAAGTCTATGTCGAACTTTTACGTAAACATAAATATTTACACACACACACACACATACACACACACACACACACACACACACACACACACACACACATATATATATGTATGTATATATTAATACATACATACATGTATATATAAACATATATGTCCATAATAATAATAATAATAATAATAATAATAATAATAATAATAATAATAATAATAATAATAATAATAATAATATGTACGTTCTTTTGACCATACATACATAAATGCATATATGTACATGCATACATATGTACGCACACACACACACACACATACATACATACATACATACATACATACATACATACATACATACATACATAATGGTTTAATGCATGAACTTTGGACTTTATTGACTACACCAATGTTTACAATGGTAATCTGTCACATACATACATACATACAAACGACAAGAACAATAACAACATTAATGATTGTGAGTTTTTTTCAGACCCTTGGGTTGTTTTAGTAGACTCTAGCATGTATGTATGGAAGATGCAAAATGTACAGGAGTTGAAGAACCGTGGGCTGGTGAAAGAAAGTTGCATTGGAACGGAGTTAACACATTTTATCGCAATATATTGCTAGCAATAAATGACAAGTCTGGTGTCGGGTAAATTTTTCGCGACGTTAGTTGCATTATCTGCTTTTTATCTATCCATGCAGGCCCACCAAGCAGTGTCCCATAGATGCCCACGCAGAATGTAAAGTATTCAAGACACATGTACGCCATTGAAGGGTTTGGTTATTTCTTCAGAAGATATAAATCAAGTGTAACAGTTAAAACATACTAACTTTCGCTGACATATACAAATATATCAATTTTACTTCTATTATTTTGTTTTTACTCATTCTTCTTTCTTTGACAGCATTTTTCATCATATGTACAAGCAACCAAATCTTCTGTCTTGATCGTTGTGTTCAGTAATGATCTTTTGTGTCTTTTATTCTTTTTGTTTCATTTTCACAAGGACTACTTCGGGTCAGATGTGATGTTCAATGACGGTTGTGCAATTTAATGGTGTTGGATGCAGGTCTTGTGTTGCAGAGGAACTAATACAAGACAAATCCCACCTCACTCATTGTTTGCTGCCCCTTAATTGTGGTGTAATTGTGGTCTACTTGATGAAATGCATTTGTTGCTGGTTATTATGTCCCTGATGTGTTAATCAGCTGCTAATCACGTACAGCATCATATGCTAATTAAAATGTCATAAAACGAAAGCCGCGCTACCCAGTCAGCAGGTTTGACAATGGAATTACACCAAGAGCACTTACACCAAATAACAGAGGTAGCAATTGTTGCAAATAAGAAGACAGGTCCTCACCAAATCATAACTTTAGGGTATATTGAATTGGGATGTTTTAATGCCACCAAGTAAATGATGTAAAAAGAAGCAAAATTCAATCTCTCTGTGCGCTCCATAGCCAACCAAGTCAATGTTTTTAGCTAAACATATACCTTAATCAATATTATCACGTTCGATTCCAAACGTTTAAAAATTCAAGGTTATGTCAAGGTGACCACTTATGCATTTATTGGTGGGTGATAAACGGTTAAGCAATTTGGAAAGTAACCAATGTTACGTAAGCATATTCCATTTCAAATCTACCACCTTTCTTGGTCAGGAAAAAAACCGAGGCGATAATTGGAGTTATCGAAGGCAAATCCTGGTTGTACAAAATACTTCCAAATTAGGAAAAACGAATCCCTGTGACGCCCTACCATTTCAAATTAAAACAAACTCACAGCGCCACCTTTTGAACAAACGTGGAAAGCATCCACCAACAGTACTTCCCCACCAACATTCAAGAGGTTGAAAATATACAGTATAGTTGCGACAACTACGAACCTGTGTTTACGTAACACTAATTCTTCCCGTTTCTGTCTTCATGTTTGCTATTTCGGATGTTTCCAAACATTTTTTTCAGTTCATTTTGCCTTCATGCAATACATAGCTTATAAAAGTCGCCTGCAAGGCATTTGCCGTTCTACATTTAATGTCTGCACTCTGATGAACAGAAAGCATCTGATTTTAAGTAAAGGTTCTGAACAGATGATATGACATAATGACCTGGATCTGTTGTACTTGTTCTGCTTCATGCCGTTCGGACTGAATGTTTTGCATTTGTTGATGTTCTTATCCCAAAACATCGAGTCGCAAAAAAATAAAATTAAAAAAAGTTTCAACGACAACATTATCAATATGAGAATTTATTTTCAAAGGAATATAACAGAACCTATGTGGGTTGCGTTGATTACAAATACAGTTTTCATTTGTTTTGTCTTTATGTTAAGAGTCGGCCTGCATAACATTTCCATAGTCTACTACTTGTTGGTCAGAAAGGTTGTCCTGGAAACCTGTTGACTTTATTCTGATCTGAAAGGTCTGTGGCTTAACTCGTCTTGAGCAGTGATAAATTGCCGATGTCGCATTGAGTGTAACTTGGGAGTTGCTGATGATATCCCACGGCCATCACAGAACGCCTTGTGGGGCAGAAGAAAACACTAACGGCATTGCCTTATGATGCCTGTTTCAACTGCATGCGTCACAACAATATCATCTGTTTCTGGTGGGCGTATGTCAACAGAACGACATTTGCAATAGGTTGACTACATGATTCTAACAAAAAATAACACCAATAGAGCTGCACTTAGCCAGCATGATGGATCAGTGACAGTTTTGTTGGTCGCAAGCATCACTCTATATTAACATATTATGAATGGAGCAGGGTTTACGCCGAGTGCGGACTTGCGTGGTGTCGATGTGTACTGAAGATGTATTGATCTTGAATGAACATCCATTTAGACCATCTATTTCTTGCAGGCTCACGTTGGTCGCGATACTCCCGGTCTCTCACACAATTGACCCGGGTTCATTCAGCGGCTCTTGCGGACAAGCGCTGTGACGATATGAAGTAAAACATATTCTAATCATTAGAATAAAGAGCTATGCCGAGGCTGAATTAGGCAGATACACGTGCATTCATTGGGGCCTTTTGTATACACATAATTAAAAGCCATGTCCACTTTGGAGTGCAACACTTTCCCACGTGAAAGCCAGCATGGCCGATGGCCGAGACGCAAGTGCTTTGATTTGATGAGAGCCCACCACAGCAGCACAGCACAGTGCTGACGGTGCATATTGGTCTCTCATAATGACCTTCCTGGACACTGACTATTACCACAGTCTCTTATCAGAATGTTATTTCGATGTTTCCGTCTTTAACACAATAACTCATGCACGACACTTTAATTAATTAACGAGGTTTTGTATCCCTGGTCATGTCGTTTTTCTCTGTGATTTTATTAATCCAAACATTTTCGTGTAAATCAGTGTAAAAGTGTCTGGTACCGAATCTGGAAAAGCACGAGCTGGGTGATCCACTTCCAGGAGTGAAGTCGGTTGCTGACAGCATGAACATATTCTGCCCATTTCACGTCTAGTCAGTTAGGTGATCATCATCACTGCTGTCATCATCGCCACCACTGTATCGTCTCTTGTCATCTGACTATATTCTTGGGGCTTGGAACCAGGACCACCATCATCAATATCGTCGTTGTTTTTATCATCACCGTCGTCCTCTTCCTCCTCCTCATCGTGCATCGCTGTTTTTCATTCAATAATATGGATTTGTACACTCATAATTCCGACAAGTTGTGCGTGAATTATGGCAAAGCTAAATAATAATAATAATTGATGATGATGATGATAATAATAATGTATTGTTTGTGCTGAGACGACCACGCTAATAGTCTTTGTTTTCCCCAAAACGGTCTTTCTAACACTGTTGCATCAGTATGGATATATTATCATTATCAACACCATTACGTGCAGGCAAAATAATTCTAATCAGCGCCAAATCTGGAGATTCGGCTTATTTAAAAAAAAAAACTCAGTAAAGGATATATATATGCCCGTATCTACATGCCAGCGTCCCGAGAATGTAATATCTGTGCGGGTGAAACATGCCCCTTCACATATATACGACAGCTGAGCATACCAAATGAGACACAGCATTCATTCATTTCAAGCAACAAGACAAAACTCATTCATCAATTCGTTCGTTCGTTCATTCATTTTAACCAGCAAAATAAGCGCTTCCTCAGGTTTAGCGCGATCCAAAAAAAAAAAAAAAAAAGTAAAAAAGTGACCCGAGATCAACCTAAACTGTGAGTGAAAAAGTACCCTAAGTTTCCATGGAAAGAATCAGCATTTTAGAATATCAACCCTAAAACCGCGTGCTGCGTCAGCATTTACACGAAGTTAGTAGTGTTGATTCATAATGTAGAAGGTGCGGCTAGGCAGGACTCCACTGTATTTCACATTATTCACTGAAAGAGCTACACACCACACTCACGTGGCTCTTCTTAATGTCACACTGTTTGAAAACATAAAGAGAAGTCAGACTCGTAACTCTACCTGAACAGGCAATGTTTAGGTTATCTGGTCACAAAGTTTGCATGGACTGAATCAGCATTTTAGGGTATCAACCCTACAACTTCGTGCTGACTCATCGCCATGATGGCGATGAGTCATAATGTGTAAGGTGTGTCAGGTAGGACTCTTCCATACTTCATATTATTTTCTAAAATAGCCATACATCACCCTCTTGTGCCTATTCATGACGTCGGCATGCTTGGTCCACATAAAAATAAAGTCAAACTCTAAATATTAAAAGGACCCGGTCACCATACTATTGCACAGACTGGATAAACATTTGCAGGATGGCAACCCAAAACTGCATGCTGACTCAGCATTTTCATGCAGCCACATAGGCCTAACCCTCACTTGAGGATCTGGTAGATTCTCATCTATATATTACATAATTGGTTAGAATAACGACATATACTCATGACGTCACAATGTGTGTTCCAAATATGCGAAGTTTTGATACTGAATATTTAGTTTTTCTAGTCATTAATGTTGCAAAGGCTGAGTCATTGCAGTTAAGATATCAAGTTCAAAACAATGTACCAAATCAGCAATTTTATAATATCTACATAGGGTTGAGTCATAGACTACCTATAGAAATGAGCGCAAAGGGGTATGACGTCATTATCAAACAAATCAGGTCTCATCAAAAGAAAGAGGCGTGTTTGTTGAGATGTCTTAGTATTTGATGTTATGAACAGGGAAACATTTGGGATGTAATGCTGGTGTAATTTAAAGATATAGCTATAGCTCTCGAGGCAACATTATAGATGAGAAAGATAAGTAACACTGTGTTAAACTAAGTTGTATGTTTGTTAAGAAGTTCTAGTTGCATTTTTGGTTTATATCCTTTTAATAATGCTAAAGTTATATTAAGGTAATTTTAAGGTTGTTTTTGAGCATTGAAGTGCATATACTTACATACCTGGGTTGTCTAATTATAATCCAATTCAACACATTTATTGATTCTGTACCAGTAACTGCTATATACTAGACGAGTAATTAAAAAACAAACTAATTATACACACATATGGTATCTCCTGTTTATCTCATTCTCATATATATGTAACATTGGTCACACGTTTACAAATCTACGAAAGTCACTCTACAACAACAAACTTCTCTACTTAACAGGCTCAGGGAGTTTACGAAGAAAACCCTCCTGTCAGCACTTGGTCACATGCAAACATATTTACATTACAGAAACACCAATGTACAAATTTACTGTATTGTCAAGTATATTTGCACATCTAACAATGGTTAAAACCCTTATAAAAAGATCAGTAATAAGCAAGTCTTCACACATATGTCATCAGATGTCTTCAGACAACCTCATACCCTCACACGCATCTTCCCTAGCTTTTCTCACATGCTCCCTAGAGACTGAGGTGGAGTGATCAACGGGAGAAACAGGAAAACAGCACAGATCTCGACGATAACGATTCAGTGTTGGATCCACTCGTTGAAGAAGTGCATGACCATATGGGCCATATTTCTCAAGCCAAGGTAAGTTTTTACATTCCTGACTGATTTACGCAAGAGAAGGTCAAAAGAGCAGACAAATACGGCTTAAGAGTACCAAAAGGATGTAAGAGCCAACCATGTTAAACGACGGAAATTCCTCTATGAGTTAGATAAATATCAAACCCATAATGCCACCATGAACAAGAAGATTGGTTGATGGAAAGATGTTGGCTTGGAGCCATGAACTTAGCATTAAAACCTTTAATAAAGGTGAGAAAAGTAAATTTCAATGAAATCATCTAAGATTACAAACATGGCCGTCATATGACACTGAAAACAAAAACAACTAAACAAGTGTTTATATGCTTAATGAATGGTTGTCATAGATCATCGAACAGAGGAGTAACTGGTTGAAAATGGGTAAAGGTTAAGATAAGATGGCCAAATGAAAATTTCAAGACTATGTGGCCATCTATTGCATTGTGGATGAAAGTGTGAAGCGGAAGGCCAATATGCAATAGAACCAAATAATGTGGATAGTAATTTTGTCAATGTCATAGCTTAGATAATGGAATTAGCCTAACCTGAATTAAATGATCACAGAGAGAAAAGAACTAAATGAAGCGAAGATTATAAAACCCCACAAGAGACAAAGGGCTTATGATATCTGGATGGGCCTGCAAAAGAAAACCGTGAAAATCTAGACAAAGAGAGAACCATGGCAGGCCTGGATTCCAGTACCTGAAGCGGACTGCATGTATATGAACTGTCCAAACTGATATTACAATTTTCCTTTTACACATTGACATGCTGGAGTGATTCTCTGTACAGTTGTGTTACAAGCATTCCCAAGCAAATAAATTCATCAGAGAGCAGCATTGCAGGTGTTGAACAAGGAGATATTGGCGGAGGCTTTTATCCATATGGAGAAACATGATTATTTTAGATATCGTGGCAATAAAAACACATTCAAGCCAATACCTTTCCAGGACAACTGTGATTCAGAGGATGCTGCAGTTGGGGAAACTTCAATGGAAAACAGAAACTACAACAAAGTTTCTTTGAAAGAAAAATAACTACAGTTCTCATTTAGAATGCAACTCACTGGCAGTAAAGATACAGAATGTGCTATGAAGAAAATGGCCTGCATGTTCAAGTCTTTTCTGGAATCTGGTGGCATGAAGGATGTGCCAAAGATCCTATAATCATGTAGTCTGTTCAAGGTTGGAATAAAAAAAACACCTGTTGCACCTCTTAGAGAAAGGGATGCATGTTTCAAATGCCATGCTCTTCTACGGAGAGAGTTAGAGAGAGAGAGAGAGAGAGAGAGAGAGAGAGAGAGAGAGAGAGAGAGAGAGAGAGAGAGAGAGAGAGAGAGAGAGAGGGAACTAACAGGTCATTAGGTTCTCAGTCTCTTGGTGAGGGGAGAGAGAACTAACAGGTTGTTAGGTTCTCGGTCTCCTGGTAAGGGATCTCCAAAGGATTGGTTAAATTAAATATGGTTGTGGACGAAGGCATGGTAGTGTAATGCTCTTTCACAGAGACTGCGTTCTGGGTCTCCTAGTGAGGGATTTCCAAAGGATTGGTTAAATTAAATATTGCAGTGGAAAGTGGCCCTCAACAGCCCTGATACAGAAATCCTATCTTTTAACCTGAAGGATGCCAAACTGTAACTAATGTCAAATGTTCCAATGCTTTTTTTCAAAGCCTTCACATGAAATAAATTGCTTTTTATGACAAAAGCATGCCATTACATTGCAATTCTAATGGTTGTGAATTTTGTAGAGAGCAGAGTTGTTACTGTGGTGAAATTTAATTGTCCCTTTGCAAAGAATTTTACTGCCATCACATTTTCCCACTGGAACTTTCAGAGTCTCCAACAAATTGCATTGCAAAACTCCCACAATGTTTCGAGTGTTGGGTACTCTCTTTCAGTGCAAATGCAACTAAGTCACCAACACTTAAAGAAAAACTCCCATGAATTATAAAAATAAGGCTGCTAGATTCAGTTCCTTTGTGAACGAGCGACCTTTCAATCACGTACCAGGATGTCTGTAGTTACAAGTAGTAAAACTTTAGCTAATTCATCATTTGCCACGTTCATATTTATTCATTATTATGTGGGTTGTCTATTTCCTGAATATTTAGCCGGTACTCAGACAGATATGTTCGGGAATAGGCTCCAAAACATGTTCTGAGTGGTAACCCGCTGGAGATCCTATAATTTATTTGGGCTTACACAGCCTATTTTAAAATTCTTGGCTCAGATTGCACTTCCTTTTACAACAACGATAGGAGAACAATGAATTTTGGAGCAAGTCTTGCCCCTGTTTAATATAATGTGCAATGGTCCTATATATTCAGAGTGCTCAGGCACGTCTCCTGACACAGACTGGTTTTTGAGACCACAACCCATTATTTGGTCCTCCATGACTATTAAAAAGAAGCCAAGTTTTGAAATCCAGGAATGAAGATAACGATGAAGCTTATAAGGGCCATAATCTTACCATTGTCCACATTCTTGTCAGTCACATACGTTATGGTCAGGATCTTTAACTGGCTCTACACTTTCGTATCTCCCGTGTAAATAGTGGATTGATGAGTTGGATATATATATATATATATATATATATATATATATATATATATATATATATATATATATATATATATATATATATATATATACACAGGTCAATATGTCTGCCCATTGACCAGTTGGCCATTTTTTTGTGAAAGATAATGAAGTTGACAAGGTATACTTTGTATATGTTGTTCATATGAGGCATGCCATTCAGCAATGTTGATTGCACGATGTCCAGTAGACAGTTCATGTTTCATGGACGTGCTCAGACCTAACTGTTGTGCACCTGAATGAACTATCTCAGTGTCAGATGTGTATCTGATATTGTACATACATACATACATACATACGTATGTATGTATGTATGTATGTATGTACATAGATATGCTAGTGTGTATGTATGTATGTATGTATGTACGAATGTATGTATGTATGTATGTATGTATGTATGTACGTTTCCGTGTTAACCCTTATGTTTTTCGGGTGCCTTGAGGTGATATTTGGGATCATCCACACACTGTAGTTCAAACATTTTCAACTGGATGACCCTCTAGTAGATCCAGATACTAATAAAATCTCCAGACTCTGCACCTAGTGTGTATCCCACTTTTTGCACTAATACTTTGGCTTCTCTTCTATGATGGCTGGAATCAATATTAAACATGACTTCTTTGTTCAGTCTTTTGAACATACTGTATATGAAATCTATACATTTTCTTGATCCATTGGCTTCAAATGGAACATGAATTGAATGATTAAAAAATGAAATAATATGGAAAGACAGGCAGACAGATACATAAATAAATAAATAAATAAGAAAGGAAGAAAGAAAGAAAGAAAGAAAGAAAGAAGTATGAAGAATAACCTTTTTATTTGGGGCTTGAATGTATATAATAAACTGTGCCCATTTTGCACAACGTAAGGATGTTCCTTTTTTATTATGTATTACATAATAATGTGCCATACTGCTCATTATGTCTGGGTGCCAACCCAGACATTTTGTTTTTCCAAGAATTCTTTTTTCTTTCTTTCTTTCTTTCTTTCTTTCTTTCTTTCTTTCTTTCTTTCTTTCTTTTTCTTTCTTTCTTTCTTTCCTTCTTTCTTTCTTTACAACCAGATTTGTCCGAATTTCTCGGACCCTATTATTCTGAAAACTACCAAACTTGCCATGGTGAATGACCTACCAGTGAACTAAAGCACCTGACTTGGAATAGTAATGATGATTAAAATTATGGAAATGAAGGGCAATTAAAATTTTAAAAGCTCCATATCTTCTAGATTATTGGAGATAGACACAAAGTACTAACTTACACATATAGGTTTGAGACAACTGGCAAACCCAATAGCATACAAACAAAACTTGGGGAATTTTAATGTATGCTAAATTCACCAAATTTCTCCCCACTCCACATACAGGCCTTGAACTGCTTGCTGTATGTCCAATTGCTTGACCTCCATGGTGCCAGGCAACATTTTGCTTTCATAATTAATTAGCTTGAACCTGTCTCCCAGGCTGCTTTCTATCCATACAGCGTGGTAGGTGGATGCTTTGGAAGGTTTGGGTCTTGTAGCAAAAAAAAAAAGGGGGGGGGGGGGACTCCCAACAACTGTGTAATGAGGCTCTCAATAAAATACAGAGTATCTCTTTCTGTTCATGCAGAAACAGATTAACTCCATGCTGCCATATGTACCAGGCAGGCAATAGTTTCCACCAGTGCAGAACAGACCTGTCATTTAATGCACCATGACTAAAACTGGTGTCCTAGCTGCTCTGTTTTTGCTTGAGGCAATGTCAGTCTTCTGAGCTTATCCGTCCCAAGGGAACACAGACTCCAGACTTGCGGCAGAACAAGCCTGAGTGTACCCTCTGTTAAAAGTAGACTAAATACAGAGCTGAGTCGGCCAGACCAATGAGGGTACAATTTGTGTCATCTCAGTGGGCACTTTCATGTCTTTGTTTTCTTGTAACCAGTGAGATGAAGCCTGTTCTTCATAGCCAATACTGAGACAGTATAGTTTTGTCTTGGTTCACATGTACATGTTTATGTAGTTTCTTGACAGTTCTGTTAAAATTTGTTTATGTAATAAAGGAAGTAAACATAGTTTTGTATTGCATGTATACACATCCCCTTGAATTATAATCTGTGTACACTGTACATATATATGTGCATGTATGAATAATCTACATATACATACTCATTCATACTGCCCGGAAGGGCTGACCCTCTCAGGTGTAGGCGCTTTTCTCTGGTCCCAAGAGTGTCCACTTTAGAGAAGTTTCACTGTATTAGTAAGCACTGGTATTTACTTTTTCTTTCTTTCTTTCTTTCTTTCTTTCTTTCTTTCTTTCTTTCTTTCTTTCTTTCTTTCTTTCTTTCTTTCTTTCTTTCTTTCTCTCTCTCTCTCTCTCTCTCTCTCTCTCTCTCTCTCTGTCTCTGTTTCTTTCTCTCTCTTTCTTTCTTCACAACCAAGCTGGTCTGGGGATTATATCAATCAATATTTTTCCGAAAACTACCAAACTTGCTATGGTGACTGACCTAACCAGTGAAATTGTACATCTCATTTGGAATAGTCATGATGATTAAAAGTATGCCAATTTAGGGGAAATTAAAATTTTAAAAGCTCCATATCTTCCAAAATATTGCAGATACTCAAAATTTCAATGTACATATATAGGTTTGTGACACCTGCCAATATAATGGACAGTAAAAGTTAAGTAGAATTTCAAATTATGCTAATAAGGGGCTTTGAAAAGTTTCAAAGTTGAATATCTCCAAAACTATTATACATAGACATGCCATTTCAACTTCAATGTATAGGTTAATGGCAAAGCCGCGTCCAATGAACCATGAACCAAAGTTGTAGGATTTTAATTTATGCAAATTAGGTAAACATACAAAATGTATATCTTGAATAGCTTCAAAACTATTATACATAGACATGCCATTTCAACTTCAATTTATGGGTTTGTGGCAAAATTAGAATGTTGAATAGCTTAAAAACTATTTTAGATTCTAGCTTGATTCAAACTTCATTTTATAAGCTTGTGACATGGCCACATCGAATGAACCAAGAACCAAAGTTGTAGCATTTTACTTAAAAAAAAATAGGCTACTACACGGAATTTAGGTAATGTTGAACAATGGCAAAGTGTAGCATTTCAAACTGGTCTCATAATGAAGACACCCAGGCAGATTTGCTGTGAAGCAAATCTTCTTTTCTAGTTTATCACTGCATGTGATATGGTGACTGGCCACTCTTTATGAAGTTGGTTGTCCTCTACGAACATGGTCGCACAGTTGCTCAAACCGATTGGAAATACAGGTTTGGCTCTGATGTGTTGTTGACTAGTTTGCCCATTTCATAGTTAAATAAATGGTGGTGGATTGATTTGGTGCGGTTTAGCTGGATGGGGGTTTCACAAAGGCCCAGCTGAGCATAAAAAACTTAGCTGACTCTTGATAAAAGTGGTAAAAAAAACTCACCTGAGCATAAAGAAACTTATCTGACCCTTCTTAAAAAAAGGCAGTTCAAAGTTTATCTAGGCCTATTAAATTTCTGCAGTAATGAAGATTCTATTTCAAAGGTGAGATGATCGAATAAAACCACTGGTGACTCTTCATAGGTATACACCCCTGTCTGAAGTTCGATATGTAACTTATTTCTTCATATAAGTATTGTGCACTGGAGGAGTTGAGCATGATATGCTGCGCCATTGCGGATATGGTATTCCTGGTGTTTATGGGCTTTACCTTTGGAGTCTATACTTGCAACATTTCTCACTTACTGCGGTTTCTGGTCACCCTTTTCATACGCTATCAACATGGTTGCTCAAACTTACACGTATTTGGTGGTATGTAACACAGTTGGCAATGCGAGGGACAAGAAGGATAACACTCTCATGCAAAATACGTCGAATTCCCTTCTTACCAATATGATACCCTGTAAATCCTGAAATAAAGTGACGACCAGACAACATGGTTTGGGCCATAACTTTATTGTAGGCTCTTGCCGGCGCTTAATTTGATATATTTTCAGAAGATAAATAAAAATCGATCTTGAAGAGTTAACAAAAAAAAAAAAAAAAAAAAAAAAAAAAAAAAAAACCGTCTCAAATCTGTACCGTAAGTTTGGGTTTGGTTTGCAAGCACAGCAGCATGATGTATATGCCTGAAGTGAGCGTACATAGAGTTTAGTACCTGGTTGTGCATAATACATGTCGCCCAATAAACAGAGATGTAACATGATCATCTCATTATCTTGTACATTCAAGTCATGTGAAGTGACCCGAAAATAGGCTTGTCCATCCAATATATTACAGACTGTTGTAAAATGAAAGGGCTTCCTTTTTACACTGCAAAGGTCTGTTTAACATATGGCAAGTGTTTTGTTGCGGAATAATTCATAGAAGTGTGTACGTTTGAGTCACTCTATTCTGAAAGAAAGCTAAATGAGGGATTGAATTTTTATGAAGAATCAGCTTTAAAATACCTGCATTACACTCTGAATATTTTCATATATATAGGAAGAATTATCTATTTTCAAAATTTACATGCATTTGATCCTGAATATTTTTCGGTTCGTCGAGACTTCTACACTGACGTATTTTTATTTTGATATCACACCCTTAGACCTGCACTACTTATAGCTTCATATAACTATGTTTTTATAACATCTGTGACATTGACGTCACACCCCTTTAGGCACCTTTTTATTGAATAGATTATGATTAACTCCTTTATGGCTTCTTAAAACTAATGGCTCTGTGTACGGTTTTAGGTTGACATCCCTAGAAATACTGACTGAGCCAGTAATATTCAATGGCTTTATTTACCACTAATATGCATGTCATTATTTACTGTCTCTTTCAAACTTTGAGAAAACAACTTTATGCATCTGTTGACTGCAAGTTTTTATCATATGATATAGTACGCTGTGGTATGGTACAGTGTTGTATGGTATGGTGCGGTACAGGACGGTATGGTACAGTGTGGTAGGGTATGGTAGATTTTGTCCATTGGAGGGAGCTCAAGATTTACTTCAGTAGAATCCCTTTCACAAGTTGTAACTGCATGTATTTGGCCATCAGAACTTCCAACAATTTCAGTACTTAGTAAACAAATAATTGATAGAGTTCATAAAAAGAAGCACCATTTGTCTGCTTTTAAAAAAGACCCCTACCCCGCCGAGTCGTGAAGCAGTTCCTTTATCATGTCTCGCCCTGTGCTTTTCTTGTGAATAAAGTCCTGGATTTGTAAATTAATGTCATTTGATTGTTTTTGGCAAATTCATTTGTAATTCTATTCCATAAAAACAACAACGCACTGATGTACCATTTAGCAACCAACTTTTATTAGATAAATACTGTTTTCCAAATCCAGGTGACATACATGTATGTATGTATGCATGCATGCATGCATGCATGTATGTATGTATGTATGTATGTATGTATGTATGTATGTATGCATGCATGCATGTAAGGGAATTACTTGTCGATTTGAGAATGAAAATAAGGACATTTGATGACTTGGTCAAGTCCAAGCTCATATTTATAAAAAAAGAACACTTGAAACACACTCTGGAGTACATTGATCCAAAGACTGGGGTTCCAATTTACGAATATCTCCAGATGTACGTTCTTTTCTCATTTGTTTTTTCTCACCTTGTTTCATTATTGAAACATTGCGATCAACTCTAATGATTTACCAACACGATTTTCGACACATAGGTATGACGTGAATGTTTAATGTTTTTTTTTTTTTCTTTTTGTGGATAAAAATTGAATTTTTCGTGCCTTACTTTGTATTATTGCATTATTTCTCTGTATTTTTCATGTTTTTTCCTTGTGTACACAACTGCAATGTGACAGAGGACCACCCTGCCATACCAACGTTGTCTAAACATTTCAGAGGTTTAAATGCCTAAAATCAACTGAACGACATAGACGCACGCAACACAGGCCTTCACGGCATACAACTCCAGCGAACACGCAGGGGAACATACACCTAGCAGAATTTTCAAGGTTTCCTTGCCACACGCCTTCTATATTTATTTTATCATATCTCCGCCCCTTCATGGCAATTTGAGCAGGCTTTTCGCAACGCTCACAGTGAACAGGGACCATGGTTTTGTTTTTTGTTCTTTTAAACCAGTGCGACGGATCGATGGCCTACATTTGCCTTCATAATTGCCTTCGTCACAACCCAAGGCTTTGTTGAGTTTTTGGACCATTCCTCGGAACGGAGGGGGGGGGGGGGGGAGAGCATTGTTGCACAGTGTTGGCAATTAGGCCACAGGAAAAGCGTAATATTTGTGACGACCATTTTCTGCACTGCTGTACCAAAAGCCACGCCCACAGTACCCGTGTTGCATATCTTTATAGCAGGGAATTGACGCAGACAAATTGCATTTACTCTTCGGACAAGAAGCTCGGCCTCGGTTGATTTTCATTATGGCCGACAAATTGAAACAAAACTCTTGGTTCGGAGTTTACGATAGCCCAACGGGAAGAAGGGAAATCAACACTTGGCTGGGTGAATTAATATGACTATGAAGACAAAACTGAATGGTTTTAGTACAGGGGGGCATATTTTAAGGGGGGGGGGGCATACCTTATGTCTCTTTGTAATCACGCTGGTCATTTGCGATCAAGTTTAGCATCTTTGAAGCTCCTATTCCTCCCAAATATTTGAAGCTCATATACTCAACACGAATGACATTTTACATGTCAACTGAAAGAGTGTTTAAAAGTTCAGAGTTCTTTCGTTGGGGACCCAAAGTGCACCTACGTGCAAATATCTTTCAAGTACAGGGTAGTTGCCGCACTTGTTCCAGAAGTAGCCCACAACTAAGGCCATCTAAATTGATAACAAAACGCGCCCAGTTATTATAAATAATCTTTATTCATTGATTGAATGCCTGTGCGTGAGTATCCTCGGCCTACGCAAAACAGTTTTTACAACTAAATACTGCAACCGAGTGAAAATAAAGATTTTACGCACTTACTTACTTACCCGGCCCAAAAATGATCCGATTCCACACAAGTGTGATTGCCATATGATCACCTCAAGTCTTGGAACAGATCGAGATCATTAAAAGCACATTAAAAGCAGTCCTTCCTAACTGTTAACTGTTTGTGCCAATCATTGAATGCGTATAAGAAAAAGAGGTGAAAGTAATAATCCTATTCGGTCATGTTTTTGTGCTTTACTATGACAGTAATATACAAAACTACTGCATTTAAGTTTACAGTAGCAATGGAGCAAACTTCATTAGTTTAATGTGCATTTGCACGTATACAAACCAGCAAATGACCAAAATAACGTGAAAATGGCATGGGGGCGAAATGTTATACACCATAATACGACTAATGTTCCTTTTGGAATTATGTAACACAAGGAGAACAAAAGAAAGTCCAATATTGTGTGACTCCTTTCATTCGTTTGCATCGGGTCGAGGTGCCCGGCAAATCCAGAACCCATGCATCTATAGATCATTTATTTTGATCCAATGTATATCTAGGTCTCTCGATAGTGGTTGACGGGAGTGTATCATGCTCATAGGCCCCTAGATATTAGTTACAAGGAATTGCGTAACCAATGGATTGTGAACCGTATGCAAGAGTCAATCTTCGTCCTATGGGCCGCTTACTACGCAATTATGTATTTACGAATCACTTCTTGCCGAACACATCCATAAAACTTTGGAGACAAACAGGACACCAAATGAAAATATTACCATTTTATTTCAGCTAAGCTCCCACCCCGTTATAAAATATGAAGTGTATATCTCAATCGTCCAACACATCCTCGTGTTTTAATTATTTTTGTTCACCGTGTTTCTTTAGAAACCGTCAAAATTTACGTTTGTGTATACTTTCCCAAAATATAGGCATACACACAGACGCATGTTACTCTTGCAAATGTACTATACCCGCGTATTGTTTTAGGCTTACCGGGTTGCATGCGTTGTGAAACACGCTTTGCAACAGAAAATGTGATTTGGGAGCAACTTTATACAGATAACCCATTTTGGGGGGAAAAAGTTTCTTTTTAAAAGTTCTTCTACCATACATCCCAACCCCCCACAAGAAATATATGTATGTATATATATATATATATATATATATATATATATATATATATATATATATATATATATATATATATATATATATATATATATAAAGGGAAAAAGAACCAATATGTCGGTAGGGCAATCTAGAAAGACCGTTTTCTGACTGCATTGATAACATAAAAAACCTTTTTTCCCCTTTGAAATTTGTTTCGCAAACCTGGAATAACATAGAAATAGGATTGGAGGACTAAAAGAACAAAAGCGGAATGCGAAAGGATGTAGAGTCGTCTGCAAAACTGTCTATCGGTGTCTATTTGTGCTGAAAACTGGTTTGTTTGGTTTTTTTTCGTGAAAAGTAAATATGCTTTTCAAAAAAGTAAATTAAAAAATATCCAGGATGCCTTATTGTCTCTGTTTTACCAGTTCTGCCAAAACAGGTACAGCGTGCAAACAGGTGCTCCTTTGCGCAGAATCGACGAAGTCGTACTCGTGCATAGTTTTCCTGGGACATATCGAGCTTATTTTGTTCATGCCAACTGAATATTCATTTGCCCAGCTATGCCAGAAGCGATGTCCTTGATGGGTCCGGAATCTGGGCTTGTGGACATCCGAGCTTTTCGCTCATGCGCAATTTTTACGCCAACATACCCTAACAAAATACATTTTGTCTCTTCGTTCTCTTGCAATAATTTACAATGGCCGGTTATTATTTTTTTTTTGTTTTTTGTTTTTTTTGTTTTTTTGTTTTTTTTTGTTTTTTGTTTTTTTTGTTTTTTTGTTTTTTTCATGGCCTGTTGATAATGTCTTTTCACGGAACCACATACGTGGCTTTGCCAAACGGACCCACATACGTGGCTCCATTTGAGTTGAACATGTTCTCTTCTGAAAAGTATTCCAACAAGTACAGGGGAGGGTTGCATTCCAGAAGTGGCAACAGCTCTACTCAGCTGACAGGACAATTATACACGAAGAACAATGATCGTTCAAAACAATGACTTTCATTACTAAGACTATTAAAGTATTCGTTCGTTTACTTGATACGACACCTTGGTTTCAAAAATATGAAAACATGTTCCGTATCGCTAGCAGGTTCCACATCCCCTTTCATGGAAGCGCACGTCAGATCCAGGTGAACTGATGTCCGAGGACACATCCAGGTTAGGTTACATTTGTGTGCGACCAAGGCAATGTTAGATATGGGACCTACACATGTTAACAGTTCTGTCATGCAAGCGACCTGACGTGTTTGTGTCCATTTCTTTCTTTCTTTCTTTCTTTTGCTGAATAGCGTCCGGGAGTTCTTGTCTCATCGGGACCTGTGCATATAGCTTGCTTAATCCTGGTGTATATACGCTACGGCTTGGGTTCCACTAAACAGGTGGTCAGTCACAAAATTCGGCGGGCAAAGACTTGCCAATGCAAATTGAAATTCTCTCTGACTGTTGAAATTAGACCATATTTTATGGGTTCTATTTCTTCAAATTTTGTGTAGGTTTCATTAACTTGAAAGACAATTCGTGCATTTTCTCCACTGACACTCGAAATACCAGTGCATATACAATCACGAGGCACCAATTTTGTACCCTTATGGAAATATTTGTGCGCAAAGTACTAGTAACTTGTGCGAGGAATACCGTGCTGTTGCTGTTAGAATCATCTAAATAAAATAATCTTTAACCCTCCTTATTTTTTGGGGTCCTTTTTTTTTTTTTTTTTTACAATCAATCGATGTTTTGGTAATCCAGCTACAAAAAGTCAAGGTCTATGAAACCAAGTTAGACTATGAGTACATTACATGCACATGTAGAAGAAGTGCATGTACATTTTGCTACACAAATGGTAGCTTGCTCATTTATAAAACTACCACTCATATGCTACCTGAATGCAAAAAATACTGTGACACAATCATAACCATTGTGATGATATGCAACAGTTTTGGTGGGGCAACAGTATATACGCAAGAATTGCATCTTATAATAATCATTAAAACTGGTCACATTTGCAGATATTTAGTTTTATTTTGCTATACAAACGTGACAGGATAAAAATCCAAGGGAATAAATAATTCCAAGAATGTTATTTTTCTGCTACAAAAAGTGTTCCTTTCGAGAATGAAGAAATTGGTTTGACTCGCCTTTCATGCTATAGATTTTTAAAATACATTGTTCATCAGCTATGTGGTATCTTCAAGTTGGACAATTTAAACGTCTGAAGAGTATTCTGGTGTTGTGGGCAGCCATAGAATGAAACACCTGCTACTTCAGACAACTTTCTTTATTTCACGTCTATTAATAGACACACATTAAAACAGAAGACTCTAAGGTGTCAATACGTGTCCATTCTTCCCGGATA